>OY747711.1:55581413-56166413 GCA_963556495.2 Valencia hispanica
GCAGAGGCCACCATATTTTTCCCCATGTAACAGCTCAGACAATGGTTTAATATTGCATAGTTTGGAATGAAATTCCTGCAGTAAGAAGCTAGGCCTAAAAAAGACATCTTTTTCTTGGTGATTGGTTTAGGAATCTGCTGCACAGCTTTGATCCTTTTAGTAGACTAAGACTTTGAGCTTTTTGAGATAACGTGACCAAGAAAAGTGACGTCTGATTTCACAACACTGCAGTTTTGACAAACTAGCTTTATGTCCCAAATGCCTGAAAAACGCAATAGTGTCTGTTTCACACTGTTTTTCCCCCCGACAGTGCGCACAATAACAGATCATCCACATATTGAATCAGAACTGATCAGGGAGATAGTTCTAGTCCCTCCAAACGCTCTTTAAGTGCCATGTTAAAAATGGTAGGAGACTCGTACCCCTGTGGGAGGCGGGTAAACGTGTAACCTTTCCCTTCTTACTCATAAGCAAACCAGAACTGACTGTCTGGGTCTACTGGCACACTGAAGAACGCATTACTCAGGTCAACAACTGAAAAATTAGTAGCTGAAGGTGGAACCTGTGACAGAAAAGTACACGGTTCGGTGAACTGGCGGCGGGAGGAATTATTGATTCATTGGTCCGTTTCAAATCTAACACGAAACGCCATTCTTCACCCGTTTGACTTTTCTTTACTGAAAAAAAATACAAATCGGACAACGGACCGGGGAATCGGTGCAACCGACAATTATCCCAGATTTTAACAGAGCATCAAACACTGGTTTTATTCTACAAACTGCTTCAGCCTTTAACGGGTACTGGCGTTGAACTGGACGAAAGGATGATTTTGACAGGATTACAACCCTTAATTAAACCCACATCATATGAATTTTTTGCCCACAAGTTAGATGAGATCTGTTGTAGGGGGAGGGGTATTGAGGGGTTGATTTCTGCTTTTTTTCATGTAGAAATGCGTGTGACAGCATCTCTTCAGTCATCAGTTTAATGACCTACTCTGGTGACCTGCACTGTGCACTGAAATGGGCGTTAAAAAAGGTGCACAGATTTTGAGTGAAAAACGGAGGTGTCGCGCTGTGTTTGTTCCCAATCACAAACTGACTGAGCTTGGTTAACAAGTTTTTCCAAAATTTCCCATTGCGCCCCAGCCGGTTTAGAGAGAGAAATGTATGGATTTTTGTTAAATTGGTAAAGTGTTTGCTGTTCATATGTGAGGCAGACATTCAGTGCAGCTGAATGTGTGTCCAAACCACGGATGTTCAATGTGTCTGTGTCTGAGCTAAACCATGTCTGCTCATACTCCGTGTCCGGTCCTGTAGAAGTATGTGATGTGCAATGGAGGTCTCCTTCTGGCATTTAAACAGATGCTGGACTCACCAGGTTCTGCGCCAAATCAAGGAGGGATTTTGTTTTTGTACTTTCAGCTTCCACTTATATTCATGTTTGAGGTCGTGAGGGCTGTATTTCACTGCCGTCAACACTGAGTCCTCTTGAGCTAGTACAACTTGGATGCCTTGTGGTGATGAAAAAAAAAGAGTGATATTTAGTTTGCACATCAGATCTCTTCCTAATAAATTTACAGGACATTGAGAAATCAGAAAACCGTGTTTGAAAGCTGGCCCCTCTCCCAGCTGAAAGTGAAGAGGGCAGCTAAAACGTTCTTTTACAACCTGACCGGAAGTGGAGATAGAAAAAAACATGGTTGCCGCTCATTTTTGGATGCGTTTGTAGTTCCGTATTTTTCAGAACTGAATGCGTTGCTCAGGAGTCAACCATGAACTCCACAGATGATTCTGAAATTTTTAGAGACAGAATAGGTAAGGCCTTGTATGCTTCTGAAGTGAGATGAGCATACGTACCGGTTGGTGTTGTTTGTTGTTTCTCTAAATGTTCAATGGCTTCTGTAAGTTCCGAGGGTTAGTTTTATTAGAGCATAAAGCAGATTCTTCCTTGCAAAGAGCAGAATTTTCATTGGAAATTGCAGATTTTATTGTCAACAAGTTTCTTATCACAAAAAACAGTTTGTTTAGCTCTTTCAATGTGATTGGATGTGTCTGTGTGTGTTTTTGTGCATGTCAGACCTCCAGATCCATCGGTTGGCAAAATGGAGAATTCTCCTTTCTGTTCATTACTGGAACATTTTCTTAGTCAGCTAGCCCAGCAAGCTTGGTGACAGCCTCTCCGTGTGGGTGCTGGAGCCTGCCCACATTGGTCTTGAAAATGTCCACGTCTCCCGCAGCGATAGCAACGGTCATTGTCCTCTGGGGAAACTCTGCGGTAATCAGCTGACTGCGGGCGACTGTGGTGTTGCACTGTGTGTCTTTGTCCACCTCTGAAATGGCGTCGGCCTCTCATCCTGTGACCCTGTGTCACGGTTGTGTACATCGTTAAAGCCGCATTATGCAAATCACTCTCTCTGCAAAACATATTTGCGCAGTTCAGAATAGTTCATTCCTTGGTCCAATCAAATATATTTATTAATTACCTCGGTCCGAAGTTCCGGAAGCAGCTGAGCCAGAATTCGATCGCAAAGCATCGACTCACAGATCGAACCACATATTTCCTTTGGCTTTGTAAGTCCACTGTGTTTCTCAAATGCTTCCTCCAGTCTGCGGAGAAAGTCATCTGCGACCTCGTCCGGCCTTTGCTTTACAGCATGTAAAACAGTTAAATTTGGCTTGGTGGGACACTCTTTATCAATTGCTTTATACAGTTTCATGATAGCCACATAATACTCAGCGTTTGCTTCTTTCCTTAGCTGATGGTATCTCTTTCATGTGGATATAAGGAGAGCAAGATGGCAGCTTGTTTACAAATTGATTTGATGTGCGGTACTCTGGATTAGTGGGCCGTGGCACTGGGTCATTGGCGATAGGTGAATCAGGCTGTCGCTCTGGTTTGGCCACCGCCTTTTTTGATGTTCCCGCGCATGCCTCTGGTAGTCCCTGCTGCCCATAATCTTTTTGACCCACCTCTGCTTGCTTGGGATTGGCTGCTTCTCCCTCCACTTCTTTCGTAGCCGTCGTTGATTGGTGCGTTGGTGGAGCACAGTCCAGATCAAGCTTCGTCATGGAGAGCGCTTGTAGATCTCCAATCATCTCCTCGTCTGAAACATAGGAAGGGGCAGATTTTGTATAGATCTAACCGCCCTAGGACATGCAGGTCTGACATGTTCATTTGTCTATGCGAGATCCGCTGGCGCGGATGGTCGTTTCTGAAATTTGTCTGGTTTTTGTGCTTACGTGTGGAGCGATCAGGGTTTAAAGACGTATTATCAGTTCTGCCCGTCACAGTGCCAGAATTGTCTGTTCCTCCACCTAAATTTCTAAAACCGGCTTTTCGCTCGCAGCATTTTGCTTCATTTATCCAGGTCTCCCAACAACGTTTAAGCTTTTCAAACTTTATAGTCAGTACCCCGCACAAACCATTCGAGGTCTATTTTTTTTTCCCAATATTTGCGAGTTCAGACATGTCTAAACTGCCCCCGATAGGGAAGTTCCACTCAGATATCCAGAAATTTAAATTGTCCAGAATCTCTGTCCCGTACTTTTCAGCCATCAAATGACATATCTTACTGTCTGGAGGAGGAGAACTTGAGTTTACAGACCCCATTTTTATGCGCTGCTATTTTATTATATTTTTTTAAACTGTAGGAACACTTTCTTTTCTGGCAAAAAAAGCTAAAAACTCACCCGCTGGTTAATTACTTGAGATTAATTAAACAGCCCCAGTTTGTTTAGAGAACCAAAACATTCAGCATTCTTTCTTGTTATCAAAGCACAGAAAAACACTTATTTATACTCTTTTTCAAAGCGAAAGTATATGAAAATGCTACCTCTTTTTCCAACAGACAATTTTTTATCTAAAGAATCACTCTCACCGTTTCCCTTCTCTCAAGGAGAGACCGGGTTCGAATTCCAGGCGGCAGTCGGTCTGAAACGAGAGAACCAAGTCCCTTCCTGCTCCTTAAGGCTTTTTGGAGGTTTGAAGGCCAGGAGCTGCTCCTCTCCAGGCCTTTTGTGACTTCTTGGTGGCTCTCTTCCAGTCCTTCCGCTCGCTGGAATACACGTTAGGTGCCAAATTGTTATTGAAGTTATTTAATAAAAGAGATTCCAACAGACTTGGTTGATCAATCAAGGAGGTACAGCGTTAACAGAGAAAATATGCTATACTGACCTGCCTTCCAAAACAAGACACAGGATTATATAGGTTCAGTAATCATGAGCCTATCACCTATGATATTACAAACAAACATTTCTCAGTTGGTAAGCAATTGACTCATTAGGGGTTGAAGATTTGATTTGGAAGCATAATCAATGTATGTCAGGACGTTCTTAGACGTAAAAGAGAGTTCCCATGCCAACCCAGGCTGTAAGAGTCTGAATCAGCATGTTTGTCCTGACCTAAATTCATACAGTGTCACCTTATCAGATTGGTCACCATATCATAAAGAAAAGACACATAGTAACTATCAGTAACTATCAGTATGTGAACTACACAGAACATTACATTTCTTCCACAATACAGACACGCCCCGCGGGTTTGGGTATAAAACTATCAGACATACCGGCTAGTGATGGGAATTCCAGCTCTTTTTGGAGAGCCAGTTCTTTTGGCTTGGCTCACCATAAAGAGCCGGTTCTTTTGGCTCCCAAGTGGCTCCTCAGATTTTCTGTTGCTTAAAGTGTATGTATCACCAAAATTAATGCAAAACGATGTGTACCAAATGTACCAAAACAAGCGGGGGGGAATCAAAAAACAAAAAAAAAACGGCCGGCTCCCATCGTTCATTTCAAAGAGCTGGCTCTTAGAGCTGGTTCGTTCGCCACAGACACATCCCTACTACCGGCCCTGTGGCGAGTTTGGAGTTGGATTGCGTTTTTCAGGTTACCATTATTATCACATTAGCACTTAGTTAGCATAGCTAACATACTGTTTTGAACGTTAGCCTATGTTAGCATTACCATTCAGAGAGTGGACCCATCCTGTCTCTCTCCCTCAGCAGCACCGGCCTCGGGCAGCGCTGACTCAGCGCCCCGAGCCAGCGGCTCGAATTGACACGGCTCGTGGCCGCTGGGCTCCATAAAGCCTCTCTCTACTCCTCTATCTCTTGTGACGGTGGAGGAGGTCCACTGAGCACCGGTGCTGCTGAGGCAGAGGAAGACAGGAGGAGTCCGCTCTCTGAGTGGTGATGCTAACATAGGCTAACGTTCAAAACAGATGAATGTCGATCAGATCAATCAGTTGCAAAACTGCCAACGTCGCTTTGGTCACTGTCCATGTTTCAGTGTCACATTAAGCGAGCTGTCATTGTCCTCCAGATGGGGTTCAGTTACACTTTAAAGGGCACTGTTGTGTTGTTTGAACCACAAGTAAGCTATTAAGCAGACGTGATGACTGTTTGTGGAGTAACGAACATAATACAGAAAAGACTGAGGAAGCTTGAAGCAACAGAAGTGGACCTTAGATTATAAGTGAATGTGTGACTGTTGGAGCAGATTTTATTGTGAGTTCTTCTCTTCCTACCAGGTGATCAGAAAGATGGGCCAGTATCTGAAAATGAATTTGGTGGTTTCTGAACAGTATATTGAAGGATTCATCAGAGCCAATAACACCTTCCTTTACCAGCTGGTGTTTGATCCTGGCATGAGGAAGGTGGTGCCCCTGAATCCATACCCAGAACACATAGATCCAGCCTCCTTCAGCTACGCTGGACTGTAACCTTTTCTTCTGCTGCACACCTCAATAAGTTTTACACTTAGTTCTGACTCGATTATAAAACACTGTCGTTTTAATCTTCCTTATGGCATAATATTTATTCCTTAATGGGAATGAATTCAGAAATGTAGGAGATGACAAAGGCTTGGATATGGCCTTGGGAAACCTGGACATCAATACCATGGAGAAGATAGATGACTTCAGTCCAGACAAGCCCCACCCAAAGGTATTGTTTCACAGCTAATGGCTGTCAGAATGCAAAAACTCAATCCTCACATCTAGCTGTACTTTGGAAAATGTCTTTCTAGCCCTGCAAAGCTCGCAGCGTCACCTGGAGCAACTCCCCGGCTTCAGTAGGACTCAGCATCTGGAGCAAGAGCCTCCCATCAGCTCCTGCTGCTCCTCCCTGCCCTGCTGTTTCCCCAGATCAGCCACCCACCACCAGGGGGAAGGAGAGAGTCATCAGCCTCCATCACCTGAGGCTTCAATACAGAGAGCAGCCGGGGAAGAGGCTGAGAGAATGTAAGCTGCTTGACCTGTAGTAATGTGGCCATACATCTGGAAACATCAGGGGGGAGCAAACCATCTGGCCTTCAGCCCATTCTGCATACTGCTGTGTTTGAATGAGAGAGATGTTGTCATCTGGATTTTATTTTAGTTAGAAGGGTAACCCCCCCCCCCCCCAACCCCCCAACCTGAAACAGCTAGGATTTGACAGCAATACAGGGTGGCATGGACCTCCAAGGGCTTCAGCTTCCCCAGGTAGCAGGCTCCCAGGACACCCACCTGATGGGGTAGCCCAAGGCAAAGGGAACAGACTCTGATTTTACAAGGCATTTCGTTAAAGATATTGATTAGCAGGGCTCACGATTGTGTTTTTAAGTAATTGGCCGTAGCCATTGACTGGTAAGGCCTTAGCTAGGGTTGCCAATTGTCCCGTAAAAAACGGAATCGTCCCGTATTTAGAGAAAATTTTATGCGTTCCGTATTAAAGGTGAAAAGGAACGCGGTTTGTCCCGCATTTCAGCTAGAATGAAAAAAAAGACACAAAGGTGGAGTTATTCTGTGTCTTTACACTGCGCAGCTACCTCGTCTTCTCTCATTCTCTCCTGTTACTCCTTCAATCATGAAACTGATCACTGATCAGCTGATCGGCTTTTCTGTCGGAAGTCCCGTCTCTCTCGCTCTCATTTGCTTATCGCCCACTTTACGCAGAAAGAGGAAACCAGCGGATGTTTGCTCTAAACAACAGCAGCATGTTTAATAACCTGTTAGAACTGATTTAATATGACTTTCTAGTATCAGCTGATGTTTGCTGGAGCCACAGCCGTAAAAGCTGCTGGTCATGATATCGGTTTGGACATGTGGTGAGATGGAAACATGAAGATGAAACCAGGAGATGTTCTTACTGAATCATCAGAGCTGAACAGGTGATGGAGAAACAGGTTTACCTTTTAGATGACATGAATGACTTGAAGGGAAGTTATAAACTGTTTCTGAGAGACAAATAACACTAGGATCTTTTTCTACAACTGTGCAGGGGCGGCTCTAGCAAAGTTTTGCGAGGGGGCCAGGTAGGGCATTAACAGGGAAAGGGGGGGAACAAATACATACTTTTCTTTCTTCTCATTTAAAATGTCTAGCTTTTAATAAATTGTCTGAATCTTTGGTGTCATGTTTTCGTATTGAGGACCCAAATGCAGAAAGTAAATAAGAATGTTTTAATAAATATAAAACAAGGACTTACAAAACTCAGGAGGATCAAAAATCCGCAGCAATGGCAAAAACAGGAACCAAGAAGGGAAGGTAGAAGGGCAACAGGGAAGGCAGGAACCAGGCAGGGAAGAATGATGACGAACCAGCGAGTAGTGACTGAAGGAGAGGTGAATATATACTGAGGAGGAAATGAGGAAGTGACTGAGAAGACCAATGACCAATTAGTGAGAGCAGATGCAGGTGAGAGGGAGAGAGCAGGTGGAAGTAATCAACTGGGACAGGGGGTAAAATGGCTGGGAGACAGACAACTCTAAGAAACTAGAAAGGATAATAGGTCAAGGGAGGAATCTAAAGGAAACAGTGGAGAACAGCAGGAAGAAATAAATAAGGACACTATCTAAAGAGGAATACTAATAGAAAGGAGCAAAGGGTGAAAAACATCTAAGAACAAGGAGAAATATGGAAACAAGAAAGTGCAGAAATAACTAGTAAAGACAAAGAATAACTAAACATGATATTAGAACTAAATAAGGAAAATAACTAACAAAACAAACACCTGGGAACAATGACAGGACCCCCCCCCCCTCAAGGGCGGATACCAGACGCCCCTAAGAGTCCAAAACAACACACCACCTAGGAACTATGACATTGAGAAGGTACCATCTTTGCAGTCTACAATTCTGTCGAAGAAAGATGTTGAATTGGTGTGTTCATAATAAAACGTTGACATCAAGTTGAGGTAAGTGTCATAACTCCTCGCATACACATCCGCGGTACAGCAGCCTCAGTCGGTGTCAACAACTTGACTTTACATATTATTGCTTTTTTGATCAAACGGAATTTAAACCCCATGATCCCTTGAAAGGAAGTAATGTTCCTGACTATCACAAGTTGTGGAGTACCACTAACAAAATATTTTTGGGGGGCTTATTCCACTCTGTAGGAGTGAGTAAATTAATGTGGCGAGCAGAAACTCAGGCCTACAGATTCTCCCTGTTTATGAATGCCTCAATTTCAGCCTGGGAGTCTAATAATGAAGAGCTTAGAGCAATAAGAACCAAGGTATTACAAAATACAATGGTTTTAGATTTCTGGGCAGCAGCCCAAGGAGGAATCTATGTTCTCCTTAATGACACATGTTGTACGTTCATTCCTGATAACTCAGGACATGGACACAAAATTGGCATTAGATAGAATGTGCGCCGTGGCAAAAGCCCAAAATTCTGACGTTTCAGCAAACACCCCAGGATGAATGAGCTGGCTGTTTTCTGGAGGATGGATGCCCTTCCTTGAGAAAATAGTGGCTTTTCTGGGAATACTGATGCTAATATTTTTCCTATTAATATGTTGCGTGATACCGTGGTTTAAAATGATGATAAAGAAGATGCTCTCACAAACCCCTTCTAGGTTGTTCTAGGTGGACAATATATGTTAGTACCTCTCGAACTGCAGATCCGAGAGGAGGATTCGTTAGAATGAAATGTTTTGCTCACCTCAATGAATATCATAGAGGCGAAAAGAGGGAGTTGTTGTAAATATTTTTTATTAGTTAAATGCATTAAACATATAATTGAGTTTGTTTTATCTGTATTTTGTATTTTTAATGTGCTTTCTGATTTGTACAGTGTCCTTGGGTGTCCTTTTAAATAAAATGTATTATTATTATTATTATAGTTTATATGTTTAAAATCTGTGTGAAGAAAAAGCTGTGCTCAAGCAGCTCATTATTAAAAGGGAACTGAGTGCTGTAGTGTCTGGTACAGAACTTGTAAAACAAACAGGAACCGTACCAGCCACAGAATCTTCCCGTGTGACCCAAGGTTAAAGGATGAAACAAACCTCCCATGGGAAGGTTTGCAGGAGAAAGAAAAGGATCATAGCAATAGAATGATTAACCAATAGAAATTGTGATTGTATGATGGGAGGAGCTGAGCTGACTGTGAGCAGGGGATGGACCGCCCATCTCCTTGCAGGATTGTATTGCTGCAATGCTTTAATAAAAACGGCAGTGCAAAAAAAGAAAAGACGAAGATGGAGCTTTTCCTGACATATGCCATAATCTGAACGCTGGGTCCTTTGTATTTTATTTCTGCAGACTTGCCGGACATCCAAAGAACCAGGAGGGAGAAGTAACAGAGGTTAGAGGCCTCTGAAGTGATCAGTCACTTCAGCCCTTTTCAAACAGGCCATGAAAAACAGTAATTTTCCGGACTTCGTCTGTTTTGCTTTTGTGTCTGAAAGCAATCTTCCGGACTTTGTCCGGATACCCTTTACCGCTAATTTTACGGATGAAGACCTAGTAACAAGAGCGGACTTTTCGAGGTATGGTGTTTGCATTCAGACTGTCAGGTAATGTTCCGCGAAAGCTGGAGGGGTGTGGGGCGTTGGGGAAAAGGGGAGAGGGGCAGGGAACGCTGTGAGCGCACACATTGATGATGTATAAATGTCACTATTTTCCTTTCAGTTTCTTCGTCGATGTCTCTTAAGTGTTTCCATGTGCGCAAAATTCCAAACATCACAAAGACGAGCGCTGCGAGTAGATCTGCTGTTTCGTCTACCATCTTTGCAATAATACATTTGTTTGGGGAAATGACGTACGCCCGCCGCACTAAGTTTACGTAATATCCACATACAACCCCCCACTTCCCCGCACCCCCCACCCCACAGACATTCATCAGGATCCTCCGGTACATTTCTTGCTTTGTGAAAGCAGCCGAAAGGCAATGTTCCGGAAAAAAGTGGTGTGTTTGAAAACACAACTCCAGTTAAACACCAGATGAAATTGTCCGCAAATATTCCAGAACTTCTGTCTGAAAACGGCTTCAGTGACTGGATCTAGGCCTGGTTAGAGTCCAGACCGATTCTGGTTAGAGTCCAGAATTAGACATAGGGTCAGAAATAGTTTAATATAAATCTTCTCCAACAGAATTTTATAGTATTTTGGGACAAATATTAGTAATCTTATAGGAATACTATAGTAATTTGGGACATACTATAGAAGTAGGCTACTATAGGACTACTACAGAAATACTATAGCGGCTGTAGGATATTATAGAGGTATTACAGAACATAACATACTTCTGTGATGTTCTGTAATACCTCTATAATATTTTATAGCCGCTACAGTATTTCTATAGTAGTCTTATAGTAACCCAAATTACTATAGTATTCCTATAAGATTACTATAATATTTTGTCCCAAAATACTATAAGATTCATATAGAACTTTTTCGTCCCCCACCGAACCATAATGGCGGACTCGCCTCTGCAGCGCCATCTACAGGCTGTTACCCATAACACAACAGAGTTTCGCCTCTTGGGCTTCTTTACTCTTTGGTAGCGGTCGATGCGGCATCTACTCTCTGTATATGTTGTGTGTGTGTGTGTGTGTGTGTGTGTGTGTGTGTGTGTGTGTGTGTGTGTGTGTGTGTGTGTGTGTGTGTGTGTGTGTGTGTGTGTGTGTCGCTTAGATCACCATGATGACGGACATTAATACTGTTTTCCTACAGGCATTGTTTGTAAACGAAACAAAACTGTGTATTATCTATAGTGGTTTTGGATGTTTTTACTTCCACAACAACACACATTTGATATTTTAAATGAAGTGTACTACAACCAAAATGATCATGTTGTGCAAAGAAACACATAAAGCCATTTGCAGATGAACTTCACTGCACAGATGGAAAATGGACTGGAGTGGGTCATTAACAGCTGTAAGAACAAAAGTAGCTCATATTAACTATCATATTAGTAATGTTGAATGCTCATACAGGAGCTAATAGTGTGCTGGACTCTGAGCACAGTTTTAAAATGTCTGGCTCAATAGAGGACAGCTTCAGTCTGAGATCATCCTCTGGATTGAGCCTACTTCTGTGTTCACATTTAATGAGAGAGAGCGATGAGAAGGCTCCCTCGCACTGGTAGGTCGTTGTAAAAAGGCAACAGAAGCACACAGCTTTTGTAGAAAGTGCAGGGTACTCACTTTGTCCAACAGTGATTGTCTTTTAACTGCAGATACTGGTGTATCATCACAGGATGGTTCAATTAAACATTCTTACTCATTTCCTGTCAGGGTTTTATGGCATGCTGGACACGTCAACTGGCCCTTACCCTAATGGCAAACAGTACCATGCTGAAAATTGTGGTTAGTTACCAACTCTTTTAATCCCTATTCTTTATCTATTCTTTATATTATAATTTCCACTGAAACTAAATGTTTTCTTTGCAGAACTGTATCCACCTTTTTCTTCTATCTGATTTATTTGTTTAGTGCAACATAAAATGACAGAAGATGATGAATAAATAAATAAAACAGCAACATTTATTTGCATGTACAAACCAATAGTTTTTCCTTGTACATTTTATGCATGGAATTAGAAGGACTACGTATAATTTGTATTGCAAATTTCTTTACATAAACATATAGCAAGTTTGACATACAGTACAATACTATCACACTAACCTTGATGCACTGAGTTAGCTGACCAACGTTCAAAGGTTATTGTTTGTGATCTTTCTGTCTACACAATAATAATATAAATAAAAGGTGCCAAGTTTTTGATGTGCACGGACATGCTGAACCAGTAACATCTGGTGTATATCGCAGCCCTGTCTTTACAACCTCCGTGTGCCTGGCAATTGGAGAGGTGTGGAACTCTTCCTAGGATCCTCCTTGGTCTTGATTACCTTGAGAAAAGAGAATATTGTTTGATGGATGGATGGATGGATGGATGGATGGCAACCAGCCTTTCAGAGTAAATTCAGGAAGTTCCGATAATGGGAATGCGCTTATAGTTGTGAAAGAAGTGTCTTTTGTTGTTGTGTATGATGTTAGCAGCAGCAGACATGTCCACTTTATGTGTGCTGTTTTGGACGTCCTCCCTGAGCTGCAGCTCATGTTGCCTAAAGTGGAGCTTTAAGTATGAAACAGAAAGGAAATGTCCTTCTTTCTATCCTGGTGGCGACTAATGTGTGGCAGAGAGCAGCGTATGAGTTTCTATGTATGACAGGTGGCAAACATCCTATTGGACAATCTGACACAGAAACTAGGAAAACGTTGTACAAAGTTAGAGTTCTGTATTAAATTGACAGCAAAAAAAAGACTGGAGTATACACTTTAAATGTCTTTGGGAGAATGCTGATTTTTATTTTTTATTACATTGAATTGAAAAATACTTATTTTCTCAGAATATAATTTTATATTTTTGTATCATTTTTGTCCTGTCTGATTTAAAAAGGGAACTATATTGTTATACGTTTGTTTTCTAATATAGAAGATTAATTATTTCCATTTCCATTTTAAAGTCTGATCTGAAGTTTATTTCATTATTCTTTTTAACCTCATAGAGCAGGAATACTTTAAATATGTAAGTCAAAATTCTTCAAGTAAACAGAGCATGTGTGTAAGGATTGGACCAAGTGCCAACACACATTTCCTTTAGCTTTCATTGAAAATATGACCTTGATATGATTATGAAACCTATTTTGGACATGTGTTGGTTTATTTGTGGTTTCAAATAAATAAAAGACAGGACATCAATTGGGTTGGATACTTAAATTAATGGAAACTGAATGGATTTAAGAGTAGAAAGTAGCCATGGAAGGAATGAAGTAAAAAACCTAAAAATATGCAACAAAAAGCATCCTTTTATAATGGAATCATAGCACCCGAATTGAAATCGAATCGAAACAGTGAGGCACCCAAGATGGCACACCCCTACTGACCAGCAGTCCAGTCCTGTGGCGCCTTTGGCTTGCTCAGACACTTCTGATGTTGTCTTCAGGACTGGCTTAACATAAGGGACGAGATGTGTGTGTGTGCATGGATCTTGAAGCACTGACTCCAGCTGTTAGGTTAAAAAGTGGTTGACCTACAAAGAATCACACACAAAGGTCGGAGAGAATATGGAGTCAATAAGCTCTGCAGAGGTAGATGTGGATAATCAGTTCTGCAGAGGGAGACCAGGAAAATACTATAAGGAATGAGCCAACAGTGTCTGTCTGTTCTCAGCCTCCCAGTGTCATAGTCTCTGGTCTCTGGTCTCTGGTCTCGAAGAGCACCCCCTCTGCAGTCTCTCTTTATTTAGTCACACTTCATTAACATATTAAAAGAACAGGATGGCATGCAAATGAGCATGTGACTGAAACCAAAATGACATTTAAAAAGTACATTAGAAAGACACCCTAAGAAAATAATAATACAACATTATTATTTTACCTAACATTTCCCCCCTGAAATGTGGTTTTTAAATGTGATCACGAACAACAAAAAGTTGTAAAATAGGTAACAACTCCAATAATGTAAAAATATAAGAATCATAAAAACCAGACAACAAAAGGTTGCAAAATAAGTAGCATCCCAAATAAATAAAAAATAATAATAAGACATACAACAAAGAAATTGCAAAAGTAAGTAGCAATTTCAAAAAGATATTAATGCGAGCTTCACCTAGACATCATCCAATTAATCGCTACCTAAACAGTAGTTTAGATTAATGGAATCATAAAAAGGTTTTTACACATGTTAATTACACCCCATCTTCTTCTTCATTTCTGTCTTCATCTTCAAGCCTCTGATTAAGAAGAGAGTATTGGACCATTGTGTTAGTTATCATCTTATTCATCATTTGTTTTATACATGGGAGAACACAACTAACAAAAATGCAGAAAAGTATCAAAATTACAATGAATGGCATAGCTATTTTTAAAAGAACCTGATACCACCTGCCAGTTGTCAGCCAGCCCATGAGATCCCATTGTCCATTACTGCTTTCTTGTGATTTTAAAAAGTCAGTTAATCCCTGCACCCGGTCATGAATGAGAGTCCAATTATCATGTGTACTAGGAATGTAAGTACAACAGTGTTCACCAATTACAGTACAAAGTCCACCTTCAGAAGCAAAAAGAGTGTCCAGAGCTACCCGATGTTGCATCAGCATGGTCTTCATCGCCAGTTTTTCAGGATCGTTGGCCAGCAGGTTGGACATTTCAGCAAGGATGTCTGTGATGTTTTCCAAAGTCCACCAAACCTCGTTCATCCGTTTTGTCAGGCTTGCAACTCCAACAGGTGGGAACATGGTGTGGAAGATTCCTTTTGCATCACTGTAGAGAGGTTTTCGTCCACCATTGTCAGAGAACGGGTTGAACACTTGTGGAGGGTTGAATTCCCGTTTATTCAGCTCTGTAGGTTTAGAAGGTGCTCCGTTTTCTGTTATGATGTATGAGGAGGGTTGCAAACTGCATGTGCCACACCAATCCTTAGGTAGGTAGAGGTAGAAAGTGTGACCACACTTCCAGATGTATCCGTCAGGCGTTCCCATGTCAAATTGGGAGGGAACCTCTAGGAGATGGGTTCCTCTTTTGACAGTGGTTTTGAAACCACTTATCTTGTCTTGAAGTCGAGTGGTGTTGAGGGTTATGTATCTTGGCACAGATGTGTTTCCAATCGTCATCCAGTGGTTTATACGCATCATTTTCGTCTGGGTCGCTGACAAGGGTAGCGTGTCCTCACAGATGGAATTTCCTAAAAATGCATGTTTGTTGTTACAAGGGACTGAAAAACAGAGTGTCTTTTCCAGTAAGGCGTAGTAAGTTGATTCCTTTGGCAACTGAAGCATTCGTTTTTTTGGAAAAGTCACCAGGCTGGGACCATGTCCTGTTGTTCTCAGCAGTGCAGCAGTGAGGTAAGGTGGAACAGTCTGTTCCAACCGTTGTTATAGTTAATTTGTATAGCAGACATATGGTATTATTTAAGGTGGTTGGGACAGCAGTCATCGATGAGACTTCTTCAGAATGGTGTGGGATCCATGAACAGACATAACAGCTGGTGTTGAAACCTAAACGTTTTGTAGTCAAATTAACTATTTGGTACCAGGTGTTCTTGAACGCATGGTGGGTTAGAATTTTAGCTCTTCTTTCCTTTGATATCTGGGCGTCATCAGGTGTGAGGAAAAAGCAGTGGAATAGAGGCAGGTAAACTGCCAGACAGGAGGGGAGCCAAACTAGTTTCATGTTGGCTAGAGGCAAATAAGAGGACTAGCCCTCCAAAACAGAGGTTTGACCACTAAGGGGACAGGGATGCTGTTCTGCTGGGTTTGAGACCAGAGGCCCTATTGGTCACTCTGTCCTTTGTAGCCCAGACTTCCCCACTGTCCTGTGTCTAGTCCCCTAATTGCCTTTGCAATTTGCAGTGTGAGATGTGTATCCACGAGGGTCTCTCAGCGATTTTCACAGCCGTGGGAGTGGTCAGCAGGACTTCAAAAGGTCCTTCCCAGCGGGGACTCGTCCAGTTCTTCCTTTTAAATCACCTTGATGAATACCCAGTCTCCAGATTTGATTGGCTTTTCAGGATCCTGCAAAACAGAAGGAGAGATAGGTAGATTGTGTGCGTTTTGCACTTCTTTGGCTAGGATAATTTTCCTCATGTAATCAGCTAATGTGAGTTCTTCGTCTGCTTTTTGCAAATCAGGCGCAACTAGAGGTAACCTGTAAGGTCTGCCATAAATTATTTCAAAAGGTGTTAAACCTTGGTTTGTTGGCGTGATTCTCATGTAAAGTTTTACTAGGTCCAAACACTCTAGTCTCTGCCATGCATTTCCTGAGTCTGCTTTTGATGGTCCCATTATGTCTTTCTACTAAACCTGCACTTTGGGGGTGATAGGCACAATGATTTTTTAGTTGGATGTCTAAATGTTTTGCCATATTTTGAATAACCTCATTCACAAAATGTTGTCCATTGTCTGAATATATTACTTGTGGAATACCATGGTTTGCAATTATAGTCTTACATAGTGCTTTTGCCACTGTTAGAGCATCATTCTTTGCAGTGGGAATTATTTCCGGCCATTTGGAGAAAGCGTCAATTATTACTAAGCAATATTTGTATGAGCCGCTCTGTGTTAGTTCAATGAAATCCATGTGGATTGTGTGGAATGGGTAGGCTGGTTGAGGAAATTGGCCTCGCTTGGGTCTCATATTCCCTTGTGGGTTGTGTTTAATACATGTTAGGCATGTCTTGCAAAAATGTTTTAAGTATGTTTCAAGGTTGTATGTTGTAAAGTGTTGCTGTATTAAAAAAACTGGCTGTTCACTCTGTGAACAGCCAGTTTTTGTGGCAATAGCCTT
The DNA here is from genome assembly GCA_963556495.2 of Valencia hispanica. Taxonomy (NCBI): domain Eukaryota; kingdom Metazoa; phylum Chordata; class Actinopteri; order Cyprinodontiformes; family Valenciidae; genus Valencia; species Valencia hispanica. Next base: position 55,597,970 of record OY747711.1, read on the forward strand.
TTTGAGGCTTACCTTCAGAGGCAGAGAATGTCAATAATTGTCTTCCAAACAACTGACAAGCCAGCAGTCTTCTCCATGATTTTGTAGGCCCTAACATAACATTTATGTTTTTAAAAATTCTATTGATCTGATAAAGTATTCAAAATGTTTAAGAAACTGAATTTTGGGTTTTTCCTTGCCGTCTTTCCTTGTTTCACCCTCTTTTAAACCTTGAGGTTAATTCCAAACATGTTTATGGATTCAAAGTTTTTTACAAGAAAGACCACAGCAGGTTTTTATAATAGTTTTAAATCTAGTAAGATGGTTTTATATACTGCTCTCCCACAGGGCTGTTTTTTGTCACCTATTCTATTCTCTGTGTATACTAATAATTTATTTATTGCACCCTTATCCTATATTACACCTGACTCCTATGGCTTCTCCCACAAGTGGTGAGCTCATGGGAAGGGGGGCCCATGTCACCTCTCTGGGCTGAGCCCAGCTGGGCCCCATGGGTAAAGGGCCGGCCACCAGGCGCTCGCCAATGTGCCCCACCTCCAGGCCTGGCTTCAGAGGGGTGTCCCAGTAATCCATGTCCGGGCGAGGGAACACTAGGTCCATTTATGTGGTTCATCATAGGGGTTTTCAGGCTGCACTTTGTCTGATCCCTCATCTTCGATTATAAGGGTGGGCATATGTGCACTTGGCACCAGGACACCTTAGGCCGCAGCTCGATGATCAACTTGGTTGTCGTTTCATCTGATCTGCGGCCGCATGTTTTGGACACTAAGGTGAGAAGAGGGGCTGAGCTGTCCACTGACCACTACCTGGTGGTGAGTCGGCCCTGGTGATCGGGAAGGGTCCCGGACAGACCTGGCAGGCCCAAACGTGTTGTGAAGGTCTGCTGGGAACATCTGGCAGAGTCTCTTGTCAGAAGGAGTTTCAACTCTTACCTCCGGCAGAAATCCGGCGGAGTGCTGCACGGATGGTTGCTGAGGCAAAAACACGGGCATGGGAGGAGTTTAGAGAGACCATTGAGAACGACTTCCGGGTGGCTTCGAGGTGATTCTGGTCCACCATCTGCCGTCTCAGGGGGGGAAAGTGGTCCGCCACCAACACTGGGTGGTGTGCTTCTGACCTCGACGTGGGACGTTTTGGGTCAGTGGATGGAATACTTCGAAGACCTCCTCAACCCTACCAGCACGCCTTCCAATCTGGAAGCAGAGTCTGGGGATTTTGGGTCGGGCTCTCCAATCTCTGGTGCTGAAGTCACGGAGGTGGTTAAAAAGCTCCTCGGTGGCAAGGCTCCGGGGGTGGATGAGATTTGCCCTCAGTTCCTTTAGGTTCTGGATGTTGTGGAGCTGGGTTGGTTAACGCGGGTCTGCAGTATTTCGTGGGCAGTTCACTTGGATTGGCAGACCGGGATGGTGGTCCCCCTTTTTAAAAGGGGGTAGGTGCCCCTTGATACAGGCTGTTAGGTCTCTGTACAACCGGTGTCAGAGTTTGGTTCGCATTGCCGGCAGTAAGTCGGCAGTAAGTCAGGCTTGTTTGCAGTGAGAGTTGCACTCCGCCAAGGTTGCCCAATGTCACCAACTCTGTTCTTAACTTTTATGGACAGGATTTCTAGGCGCTGCTAAGGTGATGAGGGGATCCGTTTCGGTGGCCTCAAGATTGGGTATCGGCTTTTTGCAGATGATGTGGTCCTGTTGGCTTCATCTGGGGCTTTCACTGGAGCAGTTCGCAGCTGAGTGTGAAGCAGCTGGGATGAGAGTCAGCACCTCCAAATCCGTGACCTTGGTCTTGAGCCCAAAAAGGGTAGAGTGCCTTCTCCGGGTCGGGGACGAGGTCCTTTCCCAAGTGGAGGAGTTTAAGTATCTGGGGGTCTTGTTCACGAATTAGGGAAAAATGAATAGGAAGTTCGATAGGCTGATTGGTAAGGCGTCTGCAGTGATACAGGCGCTGTACCGGTCTGTCGTGGTGAAGAAAGAGCTGAGCCGACAGGCGAGGCTCTCGGTTTACCGGTCGATCCACATTCCTACGTATATTTTGGTTAAAAGATTACGTGTTATCAACACAAACAGTTTTCTTGTTCAGCGGATAAAATAATTCCTTACAGACCGACCACAAAGAGTGGTGTGCAGGGGGCATAACCTCTGAGACTGTAATTCTAAATACTGGGGCGCCTCAAGGCTGCGTTCTTTGTCCTGTCCTGTTTTCCTTGTATACCAACGAAATGCATATTATGAACTCTACCTGTCACTTGTATAAGTATGCTGATGACATGTTTGTGGTTGGTTTAATGCAGGGAGGGAACACAGTCAACAAATCTGTATACTTTAATTGTATTGAGGAGCTTACCAATTGGTGCCATGACAGTGCTCTCTTCATTAATGAGAGGAAGACAAAAGAGATGGTAATAATGAAACAGAAAACAATTCTGCCATGACCTTATACCTGTTGTAATTAATAATCAAAATGTAGAGGAGGTAGAGGAATTCAAATACTTAGGAACATTCTTTGGCTTCACCCTAAGTTTTACTAAAAACACTGAGTATATTTTCAAAAAGGCAATGCAGCGCCTATATTTACTTAGAAAGCTGAACTCATATGGGGTCAGCAAGGACGTTTTAGAGAATGTGTATAGAAGTCTGATTGAGAGTGTGATGACATTTGATATGTGCACTTGGTTTGGAAATCTGGGGGTTAAGAACAGAAATAAACTATCCAGAATTGATAAGATGGGCAGTAAAAGTGATGGTAAAGGCAAGAGACAATTGGCAGAGATTTATATTACATATATGAGATGCAAAGCCCAGCACATTATTTCTGACCCAGTACATCCTCTGTTTACAGAATTCAGGAAATTCCCATCAGGAAGGTGGTACATGGCTGCAATAGCAACTAAAAACATTTACAAAAAGTCATTCATACCAAGTACAATATCACTACTCAACTCAAAATAGTCCATGCAAGATATTGATACCAGTGTGGTGTGAAAGGGAATTTATTGTTGTTTCTTTTAATGTTTCTTTTAATGGGGGATTATGTAATTTGTATGATGTTTGATCTATCTGTCTACTCATTATGTCAATGTTCTTAAAAACCTACTTGTGGAGTCAAAGACAAATTTCCACTTCGGTGGACAATAAAGCTTTATTATTATTATTATTATTATTATTATTATTATTATTATTATTATTATTATTATTATTACCCTCATCTATGGTCATGAACTCTGGGTGGTGACCGAAAGAACGAGATCACGGATACAAGCAGCTGAAATGAGTTTCCTCCGCAGGGTGTCTGGGCTCTCCCTTCGAGATAGGGTATTAAGCTTGGTCATCTGGGAGGGGCTCAGAGTAGAGCCGCTGCTCTTCCACATCGAGAGGAGTCAGTTGAGGTAGCTCGGGCATATGGTTAGGATGCCTCCTGGACGCCTCCCTGATGAGGTGTTTCGGGCACGTTCCACCGGGAAGAGGCCTAGTGGAAGACCCAGGACATACTGGAGGGACTATGTTTCTCGGCTGGCCTGGGAATGCTTAGAATTCCTCCCGAGGAGCTGGACCAGGAGGCTGGGGAGAGGGAAGTCTGGGTCTGCTTAAGCTGCTGCCCCCGCGACCCTGGATAAGCGGAAGAAGATGGATGGATGGATGGATGGATGGATTATTTATTGCAGTGAAGGAATGACACTGGTGAAATACGCAGATGACATGGCACTGGTGGCTCACTTGACTGATATCTCTGTATCCACCAGGTATGAGCAGGTGGTTAACAGGTGGTCCAGACTTTTGCAGAGGACTGTTTAAGCCTAGTTTATGCTTTTCCCGTCAACAAGTTTGAACCCACACCCACATGCATCGACGGAGACATTTTCCTTTTATACTTCTCTGTCAGTGTTGCAAAGCAATTCCCCTCCAGAACAGCAAGGGGTGCAGACCTTTTCTGGCGGCTCTGCCTACTATTGCAGTGACGTCTCTGGTTGACGACAGTTTATTTCCTTCAGCTTGTATACGCACATCCACTCAAGAAGCAATGGCCGACAGAGAGCAGGTTTTGATTGAGCTGGAAAGCTTTTTACTAGAAGTGCAGCTTATAGAATACGCTAAAACCACATGGAAACAAACAAACACAGCGTCTGTTTTGTTGTTCTCTACACCTCCTGGTGTTCAAAATCACCAAAAGGCCATATTAGATTAACTGGTCTTGCAATATAAAGCGTGTAGTGGGCAAAGGCTGCATTGACTACCGACCAATCACAGACGTGCCCTCTTTGTTGCATTGGACAGATAGTTAAAACATTGGGCTCTACTGTGTCTCCGCACCTCTGCAGATGGAAAAGTATAAACTAGGCGTAAGTCCTAAATGTCACCAAAACAAAAGAGCTATACTGTAAGAAGAAGGGTAAAATATCAAAACATCTTTTTAAGCCATTAGTATTTTTTTTCTTTTTCCCAGGATGTGAGCCACATTTACAAAAAGGCTAACCAACGTCTTTACCTGCTTAGCAAACTAAAAGCTTTCCATGTCAATAAAAATGTTTTGAAATTGGTTTACAGGTTATTTATTAAATCCATCCTCATATTTAATATCTCCACTGGGTACAGCTTCATTACAATGAAACAAAAAATAAAACTAGGCCAGTTCGGTTCAAAGCTCCCAGTCTAAGCTGGAGTAGGACTGAGTGGTCAGGACAGATACCCAGATCACAGAGGACCAGTCACATTACTGTCATCATTTTTATCAGTTTCTTCCCTCTAGGAGGCACTATAAATGTCATGCTGCCCTAATCTCCCTTTCCTAATCATCGTCCTCGCCTGTGTCTCCCATCAACCACACCTGATCCTCCTTACCTTCTGCCTTTAAAGCCCATCACTTCCCTTCACTCAGCGCCGGATCATTGTCTGTATTGTCTTGCCTCCATGGTGTGTTGTCCTGTCGTCTCGTACCTGCCCGATGTCCTGTGTCTTCATTCCTGCCGTCACCACCACCATCTTCATCACCTCTAATAAATATCGTTCACCTTTCAGCGGCGTCTGCGTTTGGGTCCTTACTCCACACATTCGTGACAATAAAGTTCCCTGTCCAAGGGAACATTTATAGGAAATAATTCACCCATATAATAACCCTACAAAACCAATCTGCATAGTTACATTACCTGTACTGAGTTGACTTTACTTTGGTTTTCTTGTAAGAATGAGATAGTTAGTTTGAATGCTGTAGGCATGCATGCTGCATTCACACGAATAGCGTTCCTGTTTCTCTTTATTCTTTATTATTCTACTTTCTCATAGTTGCTTCTGTAAATTTTTTTTACTTTAACTACTTCTGCATACTTTGTGCTATTTTAAACATTCAACTTTTCAACTGTTCTGCTTATTCTACTCTTTCAGGCTATGACCTCTGGAATTCCTAACTTTCCGTTATGTGTGTTTTGAGTTTTAGTTACTTTATTTCTTATTCAGTTTACCTTATCATTTTAGTGTATTTCTTGGTGTTAGCTCTTCTTTACTTCATTTTCTCACTAGTATTGCTGTTTTCTGATATAAGTTTACCAGTGTTTCTTTCTGTTCGGTTTCCCTCTTCTCCGTCTTGTTATATTCATTACTGCTTTTTCTCCAAGTTTCTCTAAGGCTCCTTTACTCTTTCATCCTTAGTTACCTTAGAGCTAGTTCTTACTTTTCTCAGTTTGAATTATTTGCTGTCCAGCTATCTCTTCAGTTTTTGCCTTTGCTTTCCTTCTCAGTTTCCCCCTTGTTTATTGGCAGGTACCATCTAACTTTTAGGTGCATTTCCGCCACCTACTGTACTGGAGTGTGGGTCGGAGTATAAGAGATCTTTTGTGACGTCAATGTTTGTTTTCTCGCAATGCATCATGGTACTGTGTGGCAGGGAGCAGCGTTTTTTACCTGTAATTTTATTGTTTTGCATCTTTCGAGGACGATTCAGCAAAGCAGATGGTTAATTCTTGCTGTGTGGTTAATAGTACGGCCCGTTGGGGGCCTGATAAAAGTTTTTTAGAATTCCCTCCAAAAAGGATCACGAAAAACGAAAGAGATGGCTCCGGTCAATAAGAAGATTAAACCCAGACGATCCGAAGAAAGCCTAGATTTCTGCAGCATTTATTTCTAGATTCCTATAATTTCGGATGAAAACATCAATTTTTTTCACCTAAATAATATTGATAGAGGGTCTATGTCTTTTTAACCTTATCAGAATTTAAAAATGTATTGTGCAGCAGTGCTTTGATACCTGCAAGCTTCACTGGTACATGCAGCAGTTGTTAAGTCCTATCCTGAGAGCTGCTTCTACTTTAAACATTAAAATCCACTTATTAAAGCTTTTCATCACATTCTTATGCCTTTCCCTCCTTAAAAACATGCCTAAAGTGTTTCTTAGGTAAATTTATGTATGTTTGAGTAATATCTATAAACTCTCGCGGCTGCCATGTTGAGCGCTGAACGCCAGGGTCCTCCTAGCAAATCTAGACCATGTTACCACGCATAGATGCGAGAACCATCTGGCGCCAGCATGCAGCATTCATTCCCCTTTTGAGCTGGTTCCTGACGAGTCTAGATGAGGCACACCTGCTGGCTGCTGCCTGCCACGCCCCCTAGGAAGAAGGTAGGAGAAAAACAACCTCCAGCACACAGACACAGATTCCTAACAAATATATCCGTTCTACTTTTAGTAGACATAAGTTTAACTGACATTAATACCGACAACAAATCTTTACATATAATTATTTTTTTAAATTCTATTTTGTTCCATCCACTGAAGACTAAATGAAATAGCTAACATCTCCACTGTATAAACAGATAGATGATCTGGGGCCTGTACCATGAAGGTGGCTCAACAAACTCGGGGTTACAGGATTGGTTTTGAATCGACAAAATATGAAGAATTTAGAAATATTTTACAAAGACGCAGTAACACTGTATCTGCTGCCAAAGCAAGAGAACAATCGTGGAGTAAGATTGCTGATTGTGTTAATGCGTGGGTTAAACAATTAATGTACATTTAAGTAGGCTAAGCATATTAAAATATATTAAATGCTAAAATGAAAATGTATTCGTGTATATATATATATATATATATATATATATATATATATATATATATATATATTATGTGTGTAGATGTATGTGAAAGTATAGGCTATTACATCCTAAGAAAGAATGATATTCATTAATTTTTAGATGCAACCCCAACTCCAAACGGTCTTGGCAGCAGATCAAGACAAAATATAAAAATATAATTCAAAGTGGTGAGTATTTACCATATTTTTTATTATTTTCTTAGAACATTTAATCACAAACACTTGTTTGCAGCAAACAGAAAAAAATGTGAAATAAGGAAAACTGGGGGAGGGCCACCTCCTCAAGATTACACTGTGGCAGAGGAGTTGGCTCTGAGCAACAACAAGGGGCGGCCGATTATGGATGGGATTGCATGTGCTGTACAGTCAGGGCATGGCTTCGACGAGTCACATTTGTTATGTGCGGCTCAAGAAGCTCACAGAGATAAGACATTCCTTCCGCGGAAAATCTGTATCTTTCATACAAGTACGCATCAGGAAAGTCAAATGGATTTTGTCTGTCCCTAAAAACTCGTTCTCTACGAAGTGCTCGTCTAACAATTTGCGCGGAGATGTCCACAGGATTAGGGAGAAAAGGTGAAGCCATTGCAACAGAGAACAGACGCTGGGAATTAGTTACGTCACATATATATATGTTTCTTTGCTCACAGCTGATTGGTCAACCTTCAGTCTGAGATCGCGAATCCAAAACATAACCTGCCCCGGAGCAGGTTAGCCGTGCAGCGTAAGATACCATGACAACGAACACCGATCAAAGCCGAGCCACTTTCATGGTACCCAAAACCCAGGGTTGGTGGAAACTAAGCTGAAACATAGCTGGCTAGCCACCTAATCCGGCTTCATGGTACAGGCCCCTGGAGTTCTTTCCCGTACAACCAACCCTATTTGTGCGATTACAAATGCAAAGCCTGTTTCTCCTCCTTTTATTTCCTTTGATCCATCTGTAAATACTTGCAAAAATGAATCATAACAACTTCTTAATCTATCTTCTGTAATTTTATCACAGTTTCCTTTTCCTCCACTACTTCTCATTTGATCATAAATACTATAATCAATATAAATTTCTGGAAATATCCATTTTGGATTAGCAGTATATAAAAACTTTTTAACTTGTACTTTGTCTTGGATCTTACTCTCTTTTGCCCATTCTTGTACTTTCCAACTACCACATTTTTACTTTATTTTCTAATTTTCCCATTTTGGGCTTAATGCCCTTTTTGCCAGATTCTCCTCATTTTCACGCCCTTGTAAACTTGCCCAATAATTTAAAGCTAATTGTTTAATTCTAAGTTGTATTGGCATCTCTCCCATTTCAACCTGCACTACTGCAATGGGTGTAGTTCTCATTGTGCCACAACACACTCGTAATGCTTGGCTTTGTATAACTTCAATCCTTTTCATTAATGTTTTAGATGCTGAACTATAAACTATCCTCTCACACACCTCATTATATTTATTACTTTCTTACATCTTTCTTCTATTTTACTTATATTCTCTTTTCTATCAAATATAACTCAGATGTTTATAATTATTTACTTGTGCCAATTCTTTCCCATATAATCTTAAATTCTCCATTACCTTCTTCCTTCTAGTAAACACCATGCTTTTAGTTTTTTCCACCAAAAATTTAAAACCCCATTCATATGACCAGTTTTCTACTATTTCAATTGCTTCCTGCTTTTTTTTTTGTACATACCGAATATTTTTCCCTTTCTTCCATATTGCTCCATCATTTGCAAATAACGCTTTACCAAACTCACTACTCACCTTCTGAAACACATCATCTATCATAATAGAAAATAATATTGGACTAATGACACTTCCTTGCGGATTGCCATTTTCCACTTTACACCCCCTAGAAAACATACTTCTAGGGTGCGACGGGGACGGGGACGGGGACAGGGACAGGGACGGGGACGGGTCCTCCCTGACCCTCCCTGGGAGCTCTAGCGACAGGGACGGGTCCTCCCTGACCCTCCCCAGGGACTCCAGCGGCCCATGGGGGAATGTCAGTCCCTGGAGAGCTGCCGCTGTGACTGCTAGAAACCGCAGTTCTGGGACCGGAACTGGGACTGATTCACAGACTGGAAAGGGGCTCAGACACTGGAACTGGAAAGGGGCTCAGATACTGGAACTTGAACGAGCTCAGACACTGGAACTGGAACGGGCTCAGACACTGGAGCTGGAATAGGCTCAGACACTGGAACTGGAACGGGAACGGGCTCATACACTGGAACTGGAACGGGCTCTCCGGCAGGAGCTGACTGCCTGACTGGCTCTGAGACTGAGGCTGACTTCAGGGCTGAACTGGCTGAAGCCAGCGGGCAGGTCAGAGCTGGAGCCGGCAGTGAGACTGGGGAAGCTGGTCTCGACGGGCTGACTGGAGCTGAGGGACTGGGCGGAGCTGGTGCGCAGATCACTGCAGGGAGGACCGGAGGCGAGCAAACAGCTTGGACTTCCTCTCCGGAAGCGGCCCTACCTCGACGGCTCATGCGGCTTATGCCGTCAAGAGCCAGTCCCTGGGAAACAGAACGCCACCCTTGTGCCGAGGAAAGCGGACTACTTCTCTTGAGTCGTCCTCTGCCCCAGATGTTAGTTCGGTCGGCGGAGGATCTGACGAGGAAGCAGCGGCTGCGCAGGCAGCAGGTGAAGGTGCGGCGGCACAGCAGGAGCTCTAGCGGCACGGCGGGACCTCCAGCGGCACGGCGGGACCTCCGGAGGCACGGCGGTACCTCCGCTTGCGGCCAAGTGGTGGAGACGGAGAGGCCGGATTGATGATCTGATCCAACGACTCTTGGCGAACCTTCTCCGCCTCGCTCTGCAGAGCGGCGAGATCCTGAGCGGAAAAAACACTCTTGAAGTGAGGGATCATCCCAAGAATTTCCTCAGCTCTGGAGACCCGCACAGGAAGGTGAGGAGAGACCGCGATCTTGGCCAGGTTGGCCCAGAGGTCCTAGCGGAGGGAGGCGATCTCTTCAGCGAGTGCTGGGTCCATCTTTAAGGGCCGGATCATTCTGTCAGGGTTAGTGTGTAATATGGACCCAAACACAGACGCTGAGGAATTGCAGGATGTTTATTAAAGGTGGAGGAGGTGATGAGGACGACGGCAGGAACGGAGAGCCAGAAAGACGACACACCATGGAGATGAAGAAACTGTGTAACAATATAATGATCCGGCGCTGAGTGGAGAAAAGTGATGGGCTTTAAAGGCAGGAGGTGAGTAGGATCAGGTGTGGTTGATTGGTGGGACAGGTGAGGACAATGAGGAGTGAATAGGGCAGCGTGACAGCTCTCTTTATTAATTATCGTTATTCTGTTTGTGGATCCATTGTGCCTCTCCCTTTTCTAAATGCATTTGGATATTGTGATATCTTTTTATTGTTTTCCAAATAATCTGTAAATCTATCCACTACCATCCTTTCTGTTATTTTCCCTATATGAGATGTTAATGCAATTGGTCTATAACTGTCTGGAGAACTTGACTCTTTTTAATTATCGGTACAATAACTGCTTCTTTCCAATTATTTGGTAATTTTCCTTTTTCCCATATTATATTGTAAATCTCCAATAATTTTATTTTCATTTGTTTCCCTAATTGTTTTATAATAATATAACATACCTGATCTTTTCCTGGACTTGTCGTTTGTTTTTGGAACACCCACGTAATTCAAACAAAGAAAAAGGTATATCCATAGTACTTTTAATATAATCTTCCTCACCTCCTCCCCCTTCTATTTCATTTTTATTTATAGTCTCTTCTCTCCTTTCTCTTCTTTCTTCTGATAGATTTTCTGTACTGTGAATTTTAACAAATGTTTTAACCAGTACTTCTACTTTCTCCTTATTAGTTATAGCTACTTCCTCTCCTACTTTTAACACTGGGTAATTTCACTCTTTTCTTATTCCTTTCATTTTTCTTATCATTCCCCACACTTCACTTATTGGTGTAGTTCTTCCTATCTTTAAAAAAAATGTCTCCAACTTTCTCTTTTTGCTTTATTAACAACTTCTCCGCTTGCAACTTTTTATATTTTCATAGATTCTCTCCATTATGTGTTTTTCTTAGGCTTTAAGCTTTTATTTCTTACTTTAATTGCCTTTTCACAATCTTCAGACCGCCATGGTACATTTTTCTTCTTACTTATATTTCCTTTACTTTTCGGTATACTTTGCGGCTTCAATTATAACACTCTTAAATACTTCTTCTATTTCCTCTACCTTATTCAATACCTCTACCTTTGAACACCATTTCTCACAATTATTCCTAAGCTTATCCCATTTAACCCTTTTAAAAACCCATCTTCCTTCCCTTCCTTCCATTAGCACCCCTCTAGTCCCATACATTTTTGTTAGTATTGGGTAATGATCACTTCCCATTGTATCTTCCAGTACTTCCCACTCACCTATTCCTGCTAATTCAGTAGATACTAATGTTATATCTGATGCTGACATTTTACTTGTATATACATCAATCCTAGTCCCTCTCCCATCATTAATACATACTAAATTTGCCTCCTCCATAATTTGTTCCATTATTTCCCCATTTATATCTGCCAACCCCCCCCCCCCCCACACACACACACACACACACACCATGCCATGTGCATTAAAGATCTCATGACACGAAGCTGATTTCATGTAAATGTATTATGACATAATTCATCTTGTCAAAGTATGTGGTTGTGTAAATTTATGAGCCGAACAGACTTGATTTTTTGCGATAATTAGAGTTTCAAAAATATTAGGTTAACGCGGCTTCAAAACTAAGAAAGCGGGTCAGAGATTGATGAAGCTAACATAGCAGCGGGAAAAGTGACAGCGGAGAGACGTCAGGGAAACACCGATTGGTAAGGATTAAAAATACCTTTTAATCATGGCTTCTTTTCTTTTCAAATAATTAACAAAAATGGCATGAATGAGAATAATAATATTACCATGTAGTGATTTTTTTAACCATGGTCTGTTTCTGACATCTGAAAACGTCCCAAATTAATAACCAACAGAAAAGGATAACTGGATAATTATATCTAAGTAGATTTTCCATAAAGTAATATAGTGTGGGATATCGGTCCAAGAAAGTCCGATTTTATTCAGTGAATAGTTTAAAAAAAGGTAGGATATAAATTACTTTCCCCACCATTGTTTATTTCTGAGAATGAAACAGCTAGTATTTTTAGAGATATTCAAAACAATATTGTCTATTTTGTGTGGCACTTGCAGTCCAAAGCTTTTAAATGAGATGCTTCACAAGGATGTAGGATGTAACATGTTATTTTAGTGAGCAAAAGTATTTGGGTGTGTCATGGTTCCTAGGTGTTTGTGTTTTGTTAGTTATTTTCCTTATTTAGTTGTATTATCATTTTCAGTTATTCTTTGTTTCTACCAGTTATTTCTGCACTTTCTTGTTTCCATATTTCTCCTTGTTCCTTGATGTTTTTCACCCTTTGCTCCTTTCTATTAGTATTCCTCTTTAGATGGTGTCCTTATTTATTTCTTCCTTCTGTTCTCCACTGTTTCAGTTAGATTCCTCCCTTGACCTATTATACTCTCTAGTTTCTTAGTCTTCTGTCTCCCAGCCATTCTACCTCCTGTCCCATATGATTACTTCCACCTGCTCTCTCCCTCTCACCTGCATCTGCTCTCACTAATTGATCATTGGTCTTCTCAGTCACTTCCTCATTTCCTCCCCAGTATATATTCACCTCTCCTTCAGTCACTTCTCGCTGGTCCGTCGTCATTCTTTCCCTGTCTGATCCTGATTCCTGCACAGTTCCTGTTGTTCCTCATCTCAGCATTTTTTGATTCTCTGAGTTCTGTAAGTTTTTGTTCCTTGTTTTTGTTAATTATTAAATCATTTAAGTTTAATTGTTGCTGCCTTTGGGTCCTTTTTATAATACACAAACATGACAGAACGGACCAGCCACCAATTGGACCCAGCAAACAACCTTTTAAAGCAGGACTGGGACAGGCTGCATGTCACTGTAAAACTTTTTTATGACACTATGGATGCTAAGAGCGACCCTAGAACCCGATTAAGAATCTCAGAACTTACCCTAGCACAGCTGTTGAGGTACCAGACCCATCTTAAACGCCTTCATTTAGAAGAAATGTTAGAGGAAGCTGAATTTAACCGTCATCAAGCCATCTCCAATCTGTCCAGCCAGAAAGCTTTCTCACCATGTACCTCCATCTCTTCAGTTCCCACTTCTATCCATTTGCCACGCTACCTGTTCGACTCCCGGTATACCCAAAATGATAGTTAACCTTCCTCCACGTTTCCAGAACCACCCCCAGCCACCAAGTCACGTCGCCGCAACAAGAAGAAATCAGCCCCCACCACGGAATCATCACAAATATTCTCCACCATAACTTTAGATCCACCGCAGGTTAAGGAGGAAGAACTTTTCAATTTTTTTTATGGGGACAGAAACGATTATGTTTTTTCTGTCAAAAATTCCCAATTTTCACAGCCATTACAGACAGCCTCAGCATGCCATCAGGCCCTGCAGCCAGCCTCAGGGGGCTCCCAGCAAGCTAACCTTCCCAGCATTATTCTGGTTCCTGACTCCACAGGGGGTGTTCCAGAGAACGCGCCTCTGGTTCCTGACTCCACAGGGGGTGTTCCAGAGAACGCGCCTCTGGTTCCTGACTCCACAGGGGGTGTTCCAGAGAACGCGCCTCTGGTTCCTGACTCCACAGGGGGTGTTCCAGAGAACGCGCCTCTGGTTCCTGACTCCACAAGGGGTGTTCCAGAAAACACACCTCTGGTTCCTGACTCCACCGAGGGTGTCCAAAAGGACACGCCTCGGACTCCTGACCCTGCAGAGGGTATTCCGGAAGACACGCCTCTGGTTCCTGACTCCGCAGGGGGTGTTCCGGAAGACACGCCTCTGGTTCCTGACTCCGCAGAGGGTGTTCCGGAGAACACGGCTCTGGTTCCTGATTCCGCAGAGAGTGTTCCGGAGGACACACTTCTTGTTCCTGTCTCTCCAGAGGGTGTTCTGGAGAACACGCCTCTGGCTTCTGATTCCGCAGGGGGTGTTCCAGAGGACACGCCTCTAGCTCCTGACTCTGCCAAGGGTCTCCAGAGGGACATAACCTCAGGGTCAGCGCCTCGTCGTGGGTCTTCTACTCCTCCCCGAGAGTTCCCTACTCTATCCTCTCGAGGGTCATCCACTCCGTCCTCTCGAGGGTTCCCAGCGTCCTACCAAGGTCCCCTTAGTCGACGTCGTTTCTCAAGTCACAAGGTTCTCTGCATCCGGCCACCACGCCACAAGGTTCTCTGCCCCGCATCCGGCCACCACGCCACAAGGTTCTCTGCCCCGCATCCGGCCACCACGCCACAAGGTTCTCTGCCCCGCATCCGGCCACCACCCCACAAGGTTCTCTGCCCCGCATCCGGCCACCACCCCACAAGGTTCTCTGCCCCGCATCCGGTCACCCCGCCACAAGTTTCTGCTCCGCCGCAGGCCTCCTTGTCTCCTGGTTCCTCGTCGCCGGCCTCCTTCGTCGCCGGCCTCCCAGGTTGCTGCTCCTTCGTCGCCGGCCTCCCAGGTTCCTGCTCCTTCGGCTGTTTTGTTTTTTGGACGCTTGCCCTCCTTCCGAGGCCTTCCGAGTTATTTTCCTTATTTAGTTGTATTATCATTTTCAGTTATTCTTTGTTTCTAGCAGTTATTTCTACACTTTCTTGTTTCCATATTTCTCCTTGTTCCTAGATGTTTTTCACCCTTTGCTCCTTTCTATTTGTATTCCTCTTTAGATAGTGTCCTTATTTATTTCTTCCTTCTGTTCTCCACTGTTTCAGTTAGATTCCTCCCTTGACCTATTATCCTTTCAAGTTTCTTAGAGTTTTCTGTCTCCCAGCCATTTTACCTCCTGTCCCAGTTGATTACTTCCACCTGCTCTCTCCCTCTCACCTGCATCTGCTCTCACTAATTGGTCATTGGTCTTCTCAGTCACTTCCTCATTTCCTCCCCAGTATATATTCACCTCTCCTTCAGTCACTACTGGCTGGTCCGTCGTCATTCTTTCCCTGTCTGATCCTGATTCCTGCACAGTTCCTGTTCCTCCTCTCAGCATTTTTTGATTCTCAGAGTTCTGTAAGTTTTTGTTCCTTGTTTTTGTTTATTATTAAATCATTTAAGTTTAATTGTTGCTGTCTTTGGGTGCTTTTTTATAATACACAAACATGACAGGGTGGTCTAAATTTTTGTGCACAAGCCAAAAAGAAGTGGTAGTTAGAGTGGCAGTAACAGGTTAAGTAAAAAAAAAAACTTAAAGCCAAAATCTTGTAAATTATATTTAGAACCCTGATGTGTATGGTAATTCAAAAATTGCTACAGAGGACGAGAGTGTTTGCTGTCGGGAGCAGAAGGTTCTGCAGAAAATTCCAGACAGTGCCAACTGTATCCTGGGCCACCATAACTTTCACTCTGTGTGTCTTAACGAAGATGTGTTGGAGGTGGCTTATTATACCTACAAACACTATCACAACGTGGCTGAGGGGAACAACTGGAAGCGTTATACAGCTTACAGTTTATTAGCTGGTGCTACCATTATCTTGGATACAAAGTCAGAGTGCCCATACCAGCCTGTGTTAATAAAATTAGGCAAACACTTGAAATACAGGAACCATATGTTGGGTTCTGATATGCTGACATGCTTTGGTGATTCAGTTCTTTAAGAATTAAAAAATGTATATCAATGAAATCTTCATTCTTTTTGTGATGGTATTGCACTTGAAACGTACTTATAATTTTGTTTGTCATTAGTGTAAAATAGAAAATCCTTTCCAACTTTTTCAAAGCATTAGGAATTGTATTTAGATGTACTTCAATCACTCAAAGTTTTCATATTTTCACACATACTGAAAACAAAGCTAATGTAGTTAAACCCAATACAAAGGCATTGACCAGAAATCAGAACAGAAATTTAGATTTTATAAATGTTAAAAACATATGCTTGTGGTGAAACAGGATATGTGACCCTTCACAGCCATGTCTTTGTCTGGCTTTTTGCTTTGTGAACTGAGGGGCAGCCTTTTAGGTTCCTCTATCAAAACCTCTGCAACTTCATCCAAATCTTCGATCTTGTCTAGGCAAACAGATCTGACAATCTGCTGAAGATCATCCACATAACCTGAAAGAAAATTCATGCACAAAATTTATAGTATGTCATGCCAGGATGAGCATAACTCATCATATACAGGTGTGCTCATAAGTTTACATACATGCTTATTGTTCCAGCGTAATGTTCCTGATAAAGATGTGTAGGATCACCAGAGAGACAGACACCAAGGCAGCAAGATATCTATAGACAGTCTGACTTGGGATGTGCTTGTTCCAAGCTTTACTATCAGACCGGCATGAACCAGTTCTCCAGGAGCTGGACATGAAGATTGGAGGAGACGTGCTGGAGAGATAAACAGTGATAGCTGAATATTACTTAAGCTGTTAGATCAAGAAGATTGGGGGAATTCATTGCAATCATTTTCCCTCCGTGTTTCTGGCCAGACATGTTTGAATTAAATACTTAAATGCCTTCTGGGACTGAGTCTACTTTTATTTTGGAACCTTGAAGTATTTTCAGCCATTACACTCCTTACAACCTTCACTCTGTAGCTGTAGCTCAGTGGTAGAGTTGTCAGCCTGCAACCCAGAAATTGTGGGTTTGATTCCAGCTTCCACCTGCTACATGTCGTTGTGTCCTTGGGCAAGACACTTCACCTACCTTCCCTACTGGTGTAGCCCAGAAGGGCTGATGGCACAATATGGCAGTCTTGCTTCTGTCAGTCTGCTCCAGGGCAGCTGTGGCTGCAATCATAGCTTGCTTCCACCAGTGTGTGAATGTGAGAGTGAATGAATAATGGAGTTGTAAAGCGCTTTGAGAGTCTTGAAAAGCGCTATATAAATGCAAGCCATTATTATTACTGGTGGTTGAGTGAAGTCATTTATAGGTGAAAAACAGTGTTTACTCTTTTCAAATCATAACAGTAGAAACTACCTACAAAAATTTATGTAAAGTTATGAGCACAACTGTAAGTATTATGAACTATTTATCATTAACAATAACATTGATGGAATAAAAACATTAATATTCCATATGTTTATATAGCTATGCACAATGTTTTCTGCAGGACAGATTTACTGTAGGTTGCTTCCTCTAACACCTTCCTGACAATGTAGCCACCCTTCTTGTACTTGGGATAATGAAGTCCATAAACTGGTGCACCATCCACCGTCACAGACTGAGCTCTGTGTGCGTTCTTATTGAAGTGAAGGGCTGCTAGTGCTGTCCTGAAAAATAATAATACATATCTAGTTAAAATGTACATAACTTTTGCAGTGACACACATGACAACTACAAACATCAATGAATAATTTTGTTTACCTGCATTCCATTCCATTGATAGAAAAGGAGATCATCTTGGGAGCAAAGTGGTTTAATAAACTGTGAAATGCCTCAATGGTAGATGTTTGATAGGAAGAAGAAAGTTGACTAATATCCTTAAGAAGTCTGGGGTTGCAAACTATCTTCTCCATTTCCACTGTAGCTTTTGTACCTGAATAGAACAATACAATTGATATGACATGTAATTGCAGCTCATAAATACTTAACACTTATGTAAAACAAATATCAATCAATCAATCAAACTTTATTTATAAAGCACCTTTCATACCAAAAATGCAGCTCAAAGTGCTTTACAGATTAAAATGACCCCACATAACCCACATTCCCATCCCTTCCCCACAATTATAAAAACGAAAAGACAGTTATTCCCCCTTCCCAAACCCATTTCACAGACACACACAGACACACACTGGCACACATCCACACACAAACACACACAGACATCTTCCCAAAACGCGTAAGATCATTGGTAGACACTGGGCTGAGCTCAGATGAGTCAGGTACGTAAGGAAAACGCCATCAGGAGAACCGTCTGCCCAGACAGCAGCAGGTCCACTGCAGCAGCCAGGGCACCGACACAGTGCGCCCAGAGGAGGGAGGGTAGAGACCCCCGCCTCCACCTGAGCACTACCTGGTGAGCACCCAGGCCACCGCAGCCGAACACCGCCCCCGAGGCAGAGGGCTCCCAAAGAGGAAACACTGGAAGAAGGATTAATAAGAAAAAATGTAAAATAGCCAGAGCTAGTATAAGTAAAATAAGTAGTAATAAATATAATAGTAAAATCAGTTAACCATATAGTAGCAAAGATAGCTAATAAAACTCTGTTAAAATATAAGCAAATAAAACATACAAAGCAATGAAACTCACTATAATAAATAATAATCAATTAAAAGCTATGCTGAAAAGGTGAGTCTTGAGCCTGGTCTTAAAAACATGAACGTTCTCTGCCGCCCTGAGGTTCTCTGGCAGCCTGTTCCAGAGGTGAGGGCCATAATAATGAAAGGATGCCTCACCATTGGTGTGTGTCCTGACTTTTGGAATCACAAGGAGACGGCTGCCAGAGGAGCGCAGAGGCCGCAAGGGTTCATACAGTAAAAGTAGTTGTGAGAGGTAAGAAGGCCCAAGACCATTAAGACACTTAAAAACCATTAAAAGAACCTTAAAATCGATCCTGAAATATACGGGGAGCCAATGCAATGATTCTAAAACAGGTGTAATGTGCTCCCGCCTCCTGGTCTTCGTCAGGACACGTGCAGCTGAATTTTGTAATAGTTGTAGACCTGAAATAGTCTTTTTGGGAAGACTCAGAAAGCAGGGCATTACAGTAATCAATTCTACTGGAGATAAAAGCATGCATCAGCGTCTCGGCCCGAGAGAGAATGAGGCGGACTCTGGCAACGTTCTTCAGGTGATAAAAACCTATTTTAATGATATTTTTAATGTGAGGGATAAAGGTCAGCTCAGAGTCAAAGATAACACTCACTCACTCACTCACTTGCTGAGAAGGATTAAAAGAAAGTGATTTCAGTTTTGGCAATAGTTTCTCTCTCTGGCCCACAGGACCAATAACTAAAACTTGTCCTGGTTGAGTTGGAGAAAGTTTTCTGCCATCCAGGATTTGATGTCTAAAATGCAGTTAAAAAGTGCATCCAATGGCCGTGTGTCATCAGGAGACATGGAGATGCATAACTGTGTATCATCAGCATAACTGTGAAAGTTGACTCCATGTCTCCCGATGACACCACCAAGAGGGAGCATATAGAGGTTACAAAGCACTGGGCCTAAAATTGAACCCTGGGGCACACCACATGTGATCTTGTGGACCTTAGAGGAGCAGGTATCTAGACTTATAAAGGTCCTGTCTGTGAGATAGGATGTGAACCATTTGTGAACAGCACCAGAGAGGCCGATGTGTTTTAAACGGATTAAAAGAATTGTGTGGTCTACTGTATTGAAGGCAGCGCTTAGATCCAGTAGAACCAACACTGTCACCCTCTGAGCATCATAGTTTAATCTAAAATCATTTAAAATCTTCAGAAGGGCCGTCTCTGTGCTGTGGTTCACCCTAAAACCAGACTGAAATTTCTCCAGGACATTATGAGCCTTAATAAAATTAAGTTGAATTAAAACAAGCTTTTCTAAAATTTTGCTTAAAAAAAGGTATGTTAGATACCGGTCGGAAATTGTTCAAATCATTCAAATCTAAATTGCTCTTCTTCAGCAGGGGCTTCACCACCGCCCCTTTAAAGGCGGCAGGAAAGACCCCCGTCTGAAGGGAGCAATTCATCATGGTTAAAATGTCATCCCTAAAAGATTCACAAAATAGCTTAAAAAATGAAGTGGGAATCGAGTCCAAAACACATGTGGTGGGCCTCACTGAGGAGAAAACTTTATTAAGAGTCTCAGCTTCTACCAGGACAAAACTGTCCAGCGTTTCCTATGGTAAAGACACACACTCAGATTTGTCTAAAACCATGTGACTTTGAGAAAATAAAATATTACATTAGAAGGGCCGTCTCTGTGCTGTGGTTCACCCTAAAACCAGACTGAAATTTCTCCAGGACATTGTGCTCATTTATAAAATCATTAAGTTGAATTAAAACAATTTTTTCTAAAATTTTGGTTAAAAAAAGGTAAGTTAGATACCGGTCTAAAATTGTTAAAATCATTAAAATCTAAATGGCTCTTCTTCAACAGGGGCTTCACTACTGCCCCTTTAAAGGCGGCAGGAAAGACCCCCGTCTGAAGGGAGCAATTCATCATGGTTAAAATCTCATCTCTAAAAGAATAATAAAATTGCTTTAAAAATCTAGTGGGAATCGGGTCAAAGACACATGTGGTGGGCCTCACTGAGAAGAAAACTTTATTGAGGCTCTCAGCCTCCACCAGAACAAAACTGTCCAGCGTTTCCTCTGGTAGAGACACACACTCAGATTTGTCTAAAACCATGTTACTTTGAGAAGATAAAATCTTACATCTGATGGTGTCTACCTTCCCTCTGAAGTGGGCTGCAAATTTCTCACAGAGAGCATTAGAGGGGGTTTTCTGAAGTGAATTAGTGTCACAGTTAAAAATGTTAGGACAGTCGACTTCCGGCCGGTCTAGTGCAACATGGCAGCTTAAATTTGGAGCTCTTGCCAGTATAGATGCAATAAAACCCCACAAACCAACCAAGACATCGCAATTCAGTAAATATAAAGGTGGGATGAGTGGGGGATCCAAGCGTGGAGGACGACAACCAAGAAGAGTCCGAAACAAAAATGACGAAATGAATGTAGATTCAGCTCCAGACGAAGTTCATCGAAAAGCCTGTTGCGGGAGGAACTCGGGTTGCCAGCGGAGATGGATCTTGGGATACAACGCGCACATAGAGCGTTAACGAGCAAACCCAACCAAGGAGCACCACCACATTCCATCATTGTACATTTTTTCAAATTCAGTACTAAAGAGCTCATTCTTCAAAAGGCCTGGAAGAAACGTCTGAAAATTGACGAGAAGCCCGTGTACTTTGATCAAAACTATGCTTTCAAGGTGGTTCAAACGCGTAAAGCATACGGGAGCATAAAGAAAGTGCTAAAGGGTTCTTTTTGTTATTGGTGTCAGGTCAACTCAAGCTATTTTTGGAATAGATGCAACTTAACCTTTTGAAATGTGTCTCTCTTAACGTAAATGGGTTAAATAACCCAATAAAAAGGGGAAAGGTTCTTAATAAATTAAAAGAAGAAAAGGACATAATTTATTTACAGGAAACTCACCTCTCTGATTCAGAACATGAAAAATTGAAAAACCTTGGATTCAGAAATTCTTTTTGAATGTTTGAAGGAATTAAAAGACAAAGATGGCAGATATATAATGCTTAAGGGGAAATTGGAGGAACATATGGTTACATTATTTAACATTTATGCCCCACCTTAATCTGAAAAATCCTTTTATAAAACAGTGTTTGATATTATTACTCAAGGAACGGAAGGGATACTGATTTGTGGAAGCGACTGGAACGTTGTATTGAATTATACTCTGGACTCCAGCAGTACCAAAAAGAATAGTAAAACACATCTGTCTCGTTACATTAACACAAATTTGGCAGAATTAGGGATAATTGATGTTTGGAGAGGATGTCATCCTCTGGAAAGGGATTATACGTTCTATTTGGCCCCACACTCAATAATTGATTACTTCATTATGAATGTTGAAGATCGTTTTAGAATCATGGAATGTGGGATGGGAACAGCTGATTTATCAGACCACTATATTCTATATTTACTTTTAGATCTCAGCAGGAGAATAAAAAATACAACTTGGGAGATTGAACGTGGGGATGCTTAACGATTCAAAATTAGTGGATAATTTAAAAAAAAAAGAGATAAATACTTATAAGAATGAAAATGATAAAGAAGGTACAGATCCTACAATGTTATGGGATGCTATGAAGGCAGTAATGAGAGGAAGATTAATATCCTATGCCTCATTCATTAAGAAGAAATAGACTTTTAGATTTTCAAACTGCCTCAAAAGAATTGGAAAATTTAGAACATCAACACAAAATCAATAAAAGTCCAGAAACACTTTAAAAAATAAAATTAGTAAGAAGAATTGATGAAATATCAACAAAAGAAGTAAAAAAGAAAATTCGATATCTAAAACAAAGTACAAATGAAGGAGGTTCCAAATCAACCAAATCTTTAGCCAGACGATTGATAAATAAACAACAACTTAATACCATACATAAGATTAGAGATCCCAACACCAAAAATGTAGTTTATGCGCCAGAAGAGATCGAGAAAGTGTTTGAAAAATATCATGCAAACCTTTACGCTCAACCCGCAGCAGCAGATGATGCAATAATTAAATCTTTTTTGGATTCAATAGACCTTCCAAATATAGGAGAATCACAAAATGCTACGATATGTGCATTAATTACGGAAAAGGAATTGGAGAATACAGTAAAAATAATGAAATCCAATAAGGCACTGGGAACTGATGGATTCCCTATAGAATGGTACAAGATGTTTAAAAAAAAGAGTTGAATTCGATGCTGCTAGCTTCATTTAATCAGACACTTAAAAATGGTGTTCTCCCTCCATCATGGAAGGAGGCCATAATAACGGTTATACATAAAGAGGGTAAAGACAAGGAATTCTGTGGACACTATAGACCTATATCTATACTGAACTGTGATTACAAGATTTACACCTCAGTTACATCTAACAGATTCCAAACATTCATGTCTGATTTGATAGAGGAAGACCAATCAGGGTTTATCAAAGGGCGACAAACTGCAGACAATATTAGGAGAACCTTGCATATTGTAGAAGTTCAGAGAAGAAAGGAAAGTGCCATTTTGCTAAGCTTGGACACGAAGAAGGCTTTCGACTGCGTTAGCTGGAGGTTTCTGCATCTTAGCTTGATGCACAATCAGTTGGATGTGTTAAAACATTGTATCAGGAACCAAGAGCTAGAATTAAAATAAATGGCAGCCTCACAAACTGGTTCAAACTGGAAAGATCCACACCGCAAGGGTGTGGATTATCCCCCACCCTTTTTCCAATTTTTATAGAACCTTTGGCACAAGCAATAAGACAAGAAAAGGAAATAGAAGGAATTGAAATCAGAGACGCTGAACACAAAATTGGGCTATTTGCGGATGATATTTTAATATATTTAAAACAACCAGACAAGCATTTACCACATTTAATTGACCTATTGCAACATTTCGGTTATCTATCAGGCTATAAATTGAATGTAAAAGACTATTAAATCTCTCAATCTCTGAAGTGGGCCTACATCTTTACTTCCAGCCATAGAGGGCAGTGTTGTCATGGACTACCTAAAAAAGGGGGATTTCTCAAAAGGGACTTTTATTAAAAGAGCCAAATGTTGATAAATAACTGTTAAAAGTTTTATTTTTTGGTTATTAATATTTCTGGCTGAAGTTGCAATATTTACATTGTATTGATTTGTTTTACAAAAGCATCTGTTACTAATCTGACATACTTTTATTTTGAAGTCCGTGAAAGGAAGTTCAGCGGGCGCGCGCTGTGTGTATGTTGGCGCACTTTTCATGTGACGCACCATTAAATGCTACCTGTGAGTGAAGCGAGACAAATTTACGGTTATAGACTGAATATATAGCTTTACAAACGAGTTGATTTCTACCTCTTATAGCACCTGGCTGATGAAGGGCACAAGCTCTTACGGTGTTTCGGAAAGTTTTTTTTTGGAAAATAAATTCTTCTTTAACATCAGTTCTTGAGAGTGAAGCGCATCTGTTCAGCCGGAATGCTACATTGAATATAGGGAAGATGCAAGTTCTTCCTCTAAATTTCATCCCATCCATAGAAATGACACAGAAGTATGATTTTAAATGGAATAAGAAATGTATTCGATATTTGGGAATAAATATTCCAAGTAACCTTTCTAAATTGTATAAAGTCAACTATGAAGCCCTAAATCAAAAACTTTATAAAGACATGGAAAGGTGGGGTGTCTTATTGTTAGACTGATGTCAAAGAATTGAAATTATCAAAATGAATGTGCTGCCAAGAGTATTATATTTGTCAGTGCCAATACCGAGGCCACAGTTTGCGGAGTGGAATAAAAAGATTTCAAGATTTATTTGGAACGGGGCTAAACCAAGAATCAAGTACTCAACACTTCAACTACCAAAGAAAGAGGGAGGATTGGCGATGCCAAACTTTGAAGAATATTTTATCTTCTGTCTCTAAATTTCTTTGAAAAGATAAACACCCACGTATCAGCTTAAAAACACTGCAGAAGACCAAAGAAAAAGGAGGTCTAGATCTACCAAACTTCCATCATTATTTCTTAGCCAACAGGCTCCAATACATCTCAAGATGGTTAAAACATAGCTACCTAGATGAGTCCTGGATAGACGTAGAACAGACACTATGCAATAAGATAAAACTTTCAGACCTACCATTTATTAGCTCAAATATAAAACGACATGAATGCTTTAAAAGCATAAATATCAGCTCCTCTCTGACAGCATGGTGGGAGTTTCTAAAAATGACAGAGTCCACAATAATCCCATGCAGACGTACACCCATCTGGAATAACCCCGACATCTTGCAAAAAAAATGTATGATAAATTATCCAGACTGGAGGTGTAATGGAATTGAATACCTGGAACACATATTTGAAGGAACAGACTTTATCCCATTTAATACATTAATTACACAACATGGAATTGATAAAAACAAATTCTTAGAATATCAACAAATACAGGTAGAAAGAAGTCTCCGTGGACAAGTAATCCACTGGTACGTAGTGAAAAAAGAGAGCATCGACAAGCCGAGAGAAAATGGCAGAAAACTCGACTCCAGGTTCACTGTGAGATCTACAAAGAGAGACTGAATAGATATCAGCTAACTATAAAAGATGCTAGGGAATCGTTCTTTTCTGAAATCATCAGCAGAAACATTAATAATGCATGGACTCTATTTGCAACAGTGGAAAGACTAACTAATCCTTTAGTGACAGTAGCCCCTGAACTAAACTCTACCAGGGCCTGCAATGAATTTGCCAACGTTTTCACTGAAAAGATTCTAACAATTAGACAGTCGATCTGTACCTCAATATCGAACCCACAACCATTGCCATCCCCAATCAACAACAATGTAGAGAAAATGTCTGAATTCCACGAATTAAACCAGAACAACCTTGAAAAAAATCATTATCCAATTAAACTCCTCCTCCTGCTGTCTCGATATCCTACCCACAGCTTTTCTAAAGAAAGTTCTTCTTGTTATTGGGTCTGATCTTGTTCAAATAGTGAACTCATCCCTCCTGTCAGGTGTCTTCCCCCAGGCTTTAAAAACAGCAGTCATTAAACCACTGCTAAAGAAGAAAAATCTGGACAACACGTTAATGCAGAACTACAGGCCAATCTCTAATCTTCCATTCATCAGTAAGATTATTGAAAAAGCTGTGTTTCAGCAGTTAAATAGCTTCCTAACTATGACAAACCGTTTTGATGTTTTTCAGTCTGGTTTCCGTGCTCACCACAGCACTGAGACTGCCCTCGTCAAAGTATTCAATGACATCCGCATAAATACAGACTGTGGAAGAACCACAGTGCTGGTTCTGTTGGACCTCAGTGCAGCATTTGACACTGTTGATCATGATATATTACTAGAACGACTGGAGAGCTGGGTTGGACTCTCTGGTACAGTACTTGGCTGGTTCGAGTCTTACCTAAAGAACAGGGACTTCTATGTTTCAATAGGAAACTTTTCATCAGAACGAACAGAAATCACATGTGGGGTGCCCCAGGGCTCCATCCTGGGGCCCCTCTTATTTAATATCTACATGCTCCCACTAGGCAAGATTATGGCAACCAATAACATTAGCTACCATAACTACGCGGATGACACTCAGCTCTACATTACAAAGTCACCAGGTGACTCTGAACCCATTCAAACCCTAAATCAATGCATTGACCAAATAAATGGATGGATGTGCCATAACTTTCTCCAGCTGAATTGAAACAAAACTGAAGTGATTATTTTTGGACCCAAGGAGGAACGATCAAGAGTCAGCACACAGCTTCAGTTAATACAGCTAGAAACTACTGATCGTGCTCGAAACCTAGGTGTAGTAATGGACTCAGACCTGAATCTCCAGGGTCACATAAAGGCAATAACAAGGTCAGCGTTCTATCACCTGAAGAACATTTCTAGGATTAAACGACTGATGTCGCAACAGGACCTAGAAAAACTCATCCATGCGCTTATCTTTAGTCGGATTGATTACTGCAACAGCATCTTCACATGTCTGCCTAAAAAGTCAATCAGACAGCTGCAGTTGATCCAGAACGCTGCTGCTCGCGTCCTCACTAGAACCAGGAAAGTAGAGCACATCACCCCAGTTCTAAAGTCCTTACACTGGCTACCTGTAGCTCAGAGAATAGACTTCAAAATACTCCTACTAGTTTATAAATCATTACATGACTTAGCACCAAAATATGTTTAAGAACTGTTGTCACAGTACCAACCACCAAGACCACTCAGGTCCTCCAACTCTAGCCTACTAAACATCCCTAGACTCAGAACTAAACATGGAGAAGCAGCTTTCAGTTTCTATGCTCCCCTTATCTGGAACAGACTTCCTGACGAGTGTAGAGCTGCTGAAACTCTGAACTGCTTTAAATCGAGACTAAAAACCCATCTGTTTAGAATTGCCTTCGAGTAAATGCTTGATGTCATATGTATGAAATGTGTTCATGCTCTCTTGCTTTTTTGAGTTGTGTATCATGTGTAATGTGTTTTTCTTTTACTTTTAATTTCCAATGTTCCATGTGTTGTTTTTTTTTAAATCACCAAATCATGTAAAGCACCTTGAATTGGGGGATGTGTGGCTGCCTTCCCCACATCCCACCCCTCTGTTTTAAATGCACATTATTATAACACACATTAACACCATACTCGAGTGGGAGGATAGAGGCTAGGGGTCTTCTTACACCCTTGTTCGCTACCGGCCATCAGGGGTTGGGGTCCGGAGGAGGAACAGGTGGTCTGGTCGGGGTCCTGGGCTGACGGGCTGCCTCGCCACTGTGGGGCCCTTGGCAGTCTGCTTGTCTCCGTCCTAGAAGGTAGGGGGTCCTTCTCCCTGGTACGGGGACTGGTGGCTCTACTGGGGCATCGGTACCTGGACATGGGAGCATGAAGTGTGTATGGGGTGTGTGAGTGAGGGTACAGCGTCATTTCTTGGGTGTCTTGGTGAGTTAGTGAGAATGTATGTGTTTAAGAGGGAGGGAACGTTTGACTGTGTCTGTATGTCTTTGTCTGCCTGTCAGGTTGGGTTTTGGGGTGCCCTCTCGCCTGGCGCACCACAGGCCTTACATTTAATGGGGGGCCTATTTCCCCTCCGTCACTCCCCGCCGGTGACGGATGCCCCTGCCTACTGGTGCGTCGGTGGTCAATCTGGTTCGGACCTGGTGCGTGCCTGGGGGGGCCGGTGTGTCGGTCGGCCGGTGTGTCGGTCGGCCGAT
This sequence comes from Valencia hispanica, assembly GCA_963556495.2. NCBI lineage: Eukaryota > Metazoa > Chordata > Actinopteri > Cyprinodontiformes > Valenciidae > Valencia > Valencia hispanica. The sequence continues at coordinate 55,625,465 of OY747711.1, forward strand.
GCACTGGGCCGATATCTTCCTTTGGTTGGTTGGGGCACCTCTTTTAGGGGTTCCAGGTTTGGTATTGTTGGGTGGTCCCTGCTCGGTGGCTCGGCGGGATACGGATCCAGCGTCTCTGCTCGTTCGATCACCTGTTCTGTGCGCACCGTGCATGGTCGGTTCATTGGCGGGTTGGACCGGCCCTGGCCTTTGTTGGACGCCTGATCTCGGCGCTCTGCATTGCGCGGGATCAGGACTCGGGAGCTGGTACAACTTGGTGTCCAGGTGCTGGCTGAGCTTGGCCTGGGGATGCTGTCCATCTGCTGGGGCGCCCCGACGTGGGGCAGGGGTGGGGCGCTGGGATGTTGGCAGTGGGGATTGGCCCAGGGTGGTGGTGGCGCGTGGCGGCCAGCGGCCAGCGGCCGGCCGCGGCCCCTGTGGGGCCAGGGGCCCCTCGTCGGACGGTCCCTTGTCGGCTCTCTGCTGGGGGGTGGGGTGCCCCTGGGCCCCCGGCTCTCCAGGTCCGTGGACCGGCCCGCCCTGGCGTGGCTGGTTGCCGGCCGGGCCCATGGACTCGTCAGTGCTGCCCCCCGGGCCCCTGCATAGTAGCCGCTGGACGTTCCCCTGGGGTTCTCCTTTGCTCCTCTCTTGGGGGATGCGGTCGGCCCCGCCCGGGTCCGCCTGGGGCTCTAGGGGTCCTTTGGATGTCTTGGCTCCGATCTCCTTCATGTCTTCATCGATTCCTGGGAGACGGATTGATGCCTGCTCACACCAGCTATGGAGAAACCTTATATGCACCAGCATGCTAACACACACACATAGATGTGGGGTCTCTGGTGTTTACAGATATATTCTTGGAATGTGGTTATCATTACTAGAGCTTGAATAATTGGTACCATGAGTGTTTCTGTGACATTGTTGTTGTATTTTTATATCCATTCTTGTGTGATGTGGTTGTGTAGTTCTTAGTTCACGATGTTCGGTTTGTTTTGTCAATGTTCCTTTTTTGTGTTTTTAGATTTTTCCCCTCTCTCTGCCGTCCTGTGGGTATGGAGGCAGACTTCAATGTTTTCCTGTGTTTTCTTTGTTCCTTTACCTCTCTTGTATTTTCAACTCACCCTCTTTCATGACTTTTTGTTTCCTACCTCTCTTCTTCATCTTCTTTCTTTCTTCCCCTTAATTTTCCGTATCTGTGTCCATAACATCAGGAAATAAAACCCCCAGCAATTCATAATAAAGATTTTTCACACATATATCAAGTGGAGTACTATTGCAAAAGCTGTACTGCTCCACTTGTGAAAGTAAATCTGTTGAGCTTCTACTTGGTAATCAGACACCAATTCTGAGCTCCACACTGCCAAACAGGACATGTTAAAAAAAAGAAAACAAAAATATATATATTTTATCGCCGCACAACTCAAACATATGATTAACTGGTGTATTCCGGATTTTACAGCAAAGTGGAAACAAATTGAGTTGAACACTGATGAGTACCAAGTAAGGGCCATGATTGCCAGTAAAAGGATGCTCAAAGAAAATGAAAACAAGTTGGATTCAATAACCAAATTCACCTTAGAGGTCTGGTTCAAATTAGTAAAAAGGTATATGGAAAAGGATATAAAGATATTTAGCTGGTTGGCATACGATTCAAATTTTAAACCAAAAATACACACAGCTCAAATGCAATTAAGAAATGCTTGCTGACTGATGTAGCTGTATTTTATCTCTGTGACACCTGCTAAAAACGCACACACATACTCACTCCCTTAGGAAAGTAAATTTTTTTTGTTTTTGTTTTGTTTCTGCCAGAGGACCCTTAGAGTGAAAGGCGTCTCGATAGAACCAGGCCATAATTTCAGATTCTTTCTATTTTTTATGTTGATCTAATTTTTTTGTTATTGTGTTGTAATTTGCAAGGGAAAGTTGAGGTGCAACTAAACTTAATTTGTTTGTTCTAGAAGGACGGGGTAAAGCAGACAACGAAACTGCAACGGCTCTGAAAAGGTGATGATTCGCCATCTGGTGAGTTTAGTCTAATCACAGCCTAAAGAATCTGTTGCACATCTATTTTTTTGTAGGGCATGATAGTGAACTGATCATTTGTCTTCTGGGGAGTTATCTGGTAAATGGTCAAGAGTTTTTTTCTTTTCTCTCCTAATGCTCTCTGTCAGGAGAGTCCACATTTTATTTCATTTTGTTTGAAAGTTTTTTGATGGAATTGTTATTACACTAAGTACAAGTTTCCTTAGCTATCGCAGTTTGTGTTCACTAACTTAGAAACGGAGTTCCCACTTCACGACTAGAACAAATAGCAAAGAGTTAACTGGGGCATTTAGAGTAGGTTGTGAATTATACCCTGACTGACTTGATTTTGACTAAGCTGACTGACAGTAAAGACAGATATTTTCTTTCTTTCTGGGACAATTGGGGCTGATTTTTTACTTGTATTTTGGGGTTTGTTATAAGAAAGTAATAAATCTTAGAACTGTGAACATTAACTAAAGTAAATTGGACCTTTTACAGTAACACTGCTTAGATTTCGCCACAGCTCGGAAGGACAAATTTTTTTATCAGCTTGCAAGGCGCTAATGTAAACAATCTCTTATTGATATCACAAATGGCGAGACTAAAAAATAACAAGACTTTGCTGTGAGAAACAACAGTAAAACAACATTGTTTAGGGTATAATTTGAACACAAAAAAAAACAAAAAAACGTTAGGTTTCTGCTGGGTAACATTAAAATAAAGATGACTGGTCCTTAGGCTACTAAGGTCTTAAATAAATGGGAAAAAAGGTAAATACTAATCTTATCTGGGGAACATTCAAGCATCGCAGCAGTTAGTGGGCCTTATTAGAAATTTTGCTTGGAAAATTACTGAATTGATCTCAAGCTGTGAAGTATTGTGTCTCCTTCCAGGATAAGGGGCAAGAGGTCAGGAAAGGTTTGATCCTAGAAATCTGATGGTTTTGTCACACTCTGGTGGGTAAACACAGGAAGTTATATACGTGAGTCTTAATATAAGGCACCTCATTTTGTAATTAAAGGGAAGTCGTCTCACTGTTTTAAGTAAATATTAAAAGGGGCTATATGCAATTTTCTGAAATTTAAACTCGCGACTGACCCCATGTGGCCAAAAGCAGAACTGCTCTTCCTTTTTGCTTGCTCTCGCAGCGCGCACTCGTGCGCCGGTCGCTCTCAATCTTTCTGGGCATCTTTTTGGGCACTTGTCAGGGGTTTAACTTTTTTAGTCTTATGTGGAGTTACTGTTGGTGTCAGAGTTGTCCTTGGTCTCCTCTGTGTATTCGCACAATCCATTGAACTGCTTGCCAGTGCTGACTACCGGTAGTGGCAGAGTGATCTGAAACATTTAACATGAACGCGCTTGACGTCACATCCGCAGACAGCGCGGGAAAATCGGACCCGACAGAAAATAGAAAAAATTGGATACAGGCTTATAGGTGCACCCACTGTGAGCTGACAAGGTGTCAGGAGATGTTTCGAGTCATAAATGGTCAAATAAAAAGGCTATTGTTAAGTTTATTTTGGGGAAAAAGTTGCATATAGCCTCTTTAATATGTCTGAAATGCTTTTTATGGGCCATTAATAATAACAATACAGTGTCCCGTGAGTTTGGAATTTTGCTTATGACAACCAATGCAATTTTCAATTTCAACTGAACCAGAAGGCAAATCAGGCTGGTTCTCATTCTTTTTTGCCTTTTTTCTAGAATGGACTGACCACTTTGTCCACAGGTGAGGAGTCACGTTCTAGGTTCGACCCAAAAAGGTATGGACAAGTGGCTTGGGAGGTTACCTGTGCATACCGGACTTTGGGGGCTGCTTATATACTTTTGCTTATTTGGGGCTATGGTGAAGAAAGTTCAAATTCAAACATTTTCTCTTAGACCTTACAAGTGAGGCTCAGAGGTATGATCCCCTGTAGCTGTAAAAACACTCTTTAAAATACCAATAAATGATAAAACGTAATAAGAACACGAAATGTTGGAATTTAATTGCTTGTTTCCAAATGAATGAGCATACTGAATTACTGCTGTTGGACACTGTTTAGCCAGTGGTTTTACTTTCTTGTAGTAAAACCAAATCCAACACAAAACGTAATTGTTCGTCAACAGTGACGTATCACTTTTCAAATTAAGAAAGCAAATAATATATAATCACTTGTTTGTGGTGTTTAGGGGTAAAAATCAAATCCTGAACTATAGATTTCACAGTTAGTTTTGTTGTAGCTCCTCTTGGCTTTTATCATAGCCTAAATTATTTGAGGCCTGTTGTGAGAATTTTTCTGCGTAGCATTTTTATAAAAGAAGATTTGAATGTCTTTTTAATGCATTTGACAATATATGTTCTGTAAATGGCATTCTAAACTTTTGAAGTTGTTTACCCCCATATTGAACCTTGTTAACCTCACTTTAAAAGCAGCCACTGCCCACAAAACAAATGAGGAGCTGCGCTGCATGCTTGTAATGTGCCACTAAAATGCTGAAACGGAGGTGTAGTTTCACAGACGAACTACTGAAAAATACCCAATGTTCAGTCATGGTCGTCAGAGCCGTTTTTACTGGGGCAGTGGAGCTCAGGTGAGCAGCACACCTGAGCTAACACAATCTGAGCTGCTACAGCAGGTTAGGATTCATTTCACGATGACACAGATTCATTATTATCCGAAGTTCAAAGTTATCACCGACAATCATTTGACTCAGACGTTGCGGTAAAAAAACAGTTCGACTTTGGATCAATATTTCTTCCCTTCCCCAGTAATCAATCTGGACATATTTAGTATCAGTGAATTGCTCGGGATCTCAGGATTATAAATATGCTACTGTCATCGCTCTATCTGAAAAACTGAGCGCAACAGATCTAGAAAACTGCAATCTTAACAACAAGTGATCTTGGGTAAAAATAGATCAAATAAAACAGAGAATATTTCAATTTTAAAGCATAATGAATGATGGATGCCAGAGTCTGATTATTATGATCTAGAGTGGTGCATATGAGTCAGATTTAATGTTTAAAATAAACTATATTATCTTGAAAACTTGCTATAGTTTATAATGGTGATAATATAATAATGATAAATTTTTTAATCTAATGCATCAACTAGAAAATAAAGTTTTCAATTCCTACCATCCAGCCTGCATGTTATAAGATACAGAAGAAGTTCTCTGTCAAACAGCAGGTAAAACGCCAAACATGACTCAGTGATTTACTGGAGAATAAATTCCTACATCACTTTTAAAAACATATTTGCTGGAACACATTTCCAATAATCATTAATAATGATATTTTTCTGCAAATATGAATAAGCATTCTTTAGTCTATTTGATTTATTATGTTGGTTTTTCAAAGCAATCCTTCCAATTCATGTGAGATGTAAATGACATCTGACTGCATTTACCTCATCAATCTAATATTTGAGTATTTTCTAACCTGAATCCATATTAATTTATAGATTTGATTAGGGGGTAGTCACGCCCATGCTGGGGGGGGGGGTGTCTTATTTTTGGATTCTCAGAATATGGTCACCCTATTAAATGGGTGTGCTGTACTCAGTGAGTTACAGCTGTTAGATTTGCGCTAATCAATAAAAGCCTCGGGGGGAAATAATGCACAAAGGTAAATGGTAATATAAAATTTGAACTATTGTAACTGATTAAAACTGGTTCGACCTAAAACTGTAACACTGTGTGTTCATGAGATAAGGGGCGGCCGCGTTTGGCCAGGGAACCTTAGCTTGAAAACGTTATTTTAAGGTTCTATGAGAAAATATGCAATTCAGCTTTAAACTAGATGAACGATGGTTTCTATGTTTAACTAATACTTTTGATAAACGTAGCCTACTCCGTAGTAAATAGAAATAACATGGAAAACGCACTGTTAAAATCGGACATTTACATATTGATACAGATGCCAGTAGCAGTATGAAAGCATTTCAGTCTTTTGAGTAATTTACAGAAAACAACGCGGGTAAACACTCTAAGGTTAACCCTTAGCCAGCGAGTTATTAACTACAATGTTGTAAAAATGATCTGAAATAAAGTCCGTTGCAGGTTTAATATGATTCTCTTGTTGCTAATCAGCTAATTGAGCCACAAGCTTCTTTCTTACAACCGATGTGCTGCGATTCTCAGGTTGTAAACAATCACAGATCCCGACACTGATGAAGCGTTAATAGCGCTCTGCAGCTGGAAGTCTAAAAATAGGAACTTAAACACTTGTTTTGACGAAACGTTTAGTCTTGAGTTTTCAGTTACTTCCGGGATGTTAACGAGTCCGGGTTAGTCAAACTGTTTGTTTTTTGCGCAAAACCACTTCCTGTTTCAAACATGAGCTTTCCAAATTAATATACAGTAATGCTTAACTTCATGAATCATGCTTTTATTTTCCCAAGAAGGGGAACTTCTGCTGTACCGGCAGCAAAGTGACAGATAATAGAAGCATTTAGATCCTAGACCGTACATACATTTAGATTCACACAAAGGAGGTAGAAATCATAAAACAAATTTAGGATTAGAACATTAAATAATAAAGAATAAAGCTTTAGCCACGCCTCGAAAAAAAAAGAGAACTTTTACTTAAGGCCATAATGGTTGTAATGTTTAATAAAAATGTTGAATAATAAGGACGCATTTGGGATACACTAGGCTATCTGTTTCAGCTGCATATGTGGAATTTATGCATTTAGTGCAATCTTTAAGCCAACAGCGTGAAGATTGCACTGGGTGTGTGTGTGACCTACACACACACACAGTGGGGTTTTAAAATGACTTGGTTTCTATTTTTAAAATGTAGTTTACTTCATTAAGACAAATGATGATTAAAAATAGATTTGGAATTTCGGTCACTGTTCTAAAGACGGGACAAATGTGGAAAATATTCAGTTAACACCTGTGCGCATTATATGCTATAGATCGCATAAAAAACAGGGTGTCAGAATAATAAATGTGAGAACTACTATCAAACCGCAGTTAATTCTATTCAGTTGTAGCATTCTTTGATGGTTGATGGGTTTTTGTGTGTTCCTTTTAATAACAAACTAAATGAAACAGGAGTAACGAGGCTAATTTTAAAATATAAGCTGTCTAAAGTACTGAGTAGAGGTAAAAGTGGGAAAATAGATAATTACTTCAGTAAAGTATAAAGTATAACTCAAGTCCTACACAGAAACTGCAATGAAGAAAAGTTTCTTTCTTAAGCAAGAGTATCAGGTACAGGTAAAAAGGTTACTTGACATCATTGTTATTAAAATAGAGTGGCATACTCAAATCTGAATGTGCAACGCAGTTAGATAAATTGAAAAACAGAGATGTTTTACAGTTGTACAGGTTTTAAAATTGTACATTTAGAATAAATGTATTATGTTTCCAAAGATGTTAACAGAATAAACTGTAAGAAAGAGAAGAGCAAATAACAGCAGCAAAGATATTAATTAGGTAAATAAACTGTGTCCTAAGTCAAACAATTTAACAAAAAGCAGGAGGTATTTGTTTATTGAACTTAAGATAATCCTTAGTGTAACCTCTAGTAGATTCTGCAAAAGCAGGGTCTGAAGAATTGAATTCAAAATACTTTATTGATCCCAGTGGGAAATGAAGTGTTGTTGTAGCTAATGCAAGTAGGACTAAATTCTTAAATACATTAGGTAACGATGTGGCGAAATTATTTTGTTTTTTCAAGGCAAGGCAATTTTATTTGTATAGCACACTTTCAACAACAAGGTAATTCAAATATAAGTACCTAATTGCGAACCTAAATGATTGGGAAATGGTTATCTGGGGGTTGAAGCTGCCTCAGCAGCAACAGCAGCAGGATACTCAGGTTCTGAGGTTATGCCTTATGCATGACCTTTAACCTACTATGTTACTTTTCTGGACACTGGAGAAGCAGTTGAAGTTATTGTTTCCTTGTTTTTTTATTTTTTTAACTTTTTTTCCGTAACAAACATATTTTCTGGCAGTGCACAAAAATATCCCAATACTGGGATAGCATCTGGGAGGAATCAGGGAAAATACTTGGATATAAACTACCAAATACATGCTTAGTACTGTACTTCGGAAGTCTAACAGAAAAGAAAATACAAAAGAAAGACAAATACTTTATTAAAATCCTTCTGGCAGCTTCAAAAAAGGCCATTACACAAAAATGGTGTGAAGAGGACCCCGCAACCCTGAAAAACTGGAGAGACATTGTGGAGGAAATTCACAACATGGAAAGACTAACATATATATTAAGACTACAGCAAGAAATGTGCAAAGAGAAACGGAAAAAAAAAATAGACTTTATACATGAACTTGATTCACTATGACCACTGACACTGTGTTGTTAATGTTATTTTTGTTGTTGTAAAATTGGAAAAAAAAATCATTAATAAACATTAAGTGGAAAAAAATTTTTAGCAATTGTGGTAAATAAAATTTTTGGATTATTTTTATGATCTGAGATTATTTTGGAAATGTAAACATTTCTTGACTTTCTTATTGCATTATCGTATGATTTTAGTAGGTCAGTATAAATCTGCTTATTTATTGTGATCTTATTTTTCCTCCATTTTCTCTCCACCACCCTGCAATTTCTCTTTAGTTTTCTACGGTATTTATTTCTCCATGGCGATGCATGTTTTGGCTGTAGATGTTTCACTTTAAGTGGAGCAAGCAGGTTGAGGGTAGATCGAAGTCTGCTGTTAAAATCATTGACAATACAATCACAGAGGGCGGGTAAATTATTAGGAGTCTTTTTAAAAGCTTCAAGAAAACCAGCAGCTACTTCAGGGGTTAGATGGCGCTTCATTACAGTTCTCACAGAGGTCTCCCGCTTAATAAAATTGGTGATGTTAAAAAAAACACAGTAGTGGTCAGAGACAGCCAAGTCAACAACAGAGGACACGCTGGTGGACAGGCCATGCGTGATGACCAAGTCCAGAGTGTGTCCTCTGTTGTGAGTTGGCTGTGTGACATGCTGGGTCAAATCCATATAATTCAAGATGTTTAAAAAAAATCTGTTGAAAAGGAGTCTAAAAGGTTATCCACGTGTAGATTAAAATCACCAGCTAAAATGATCCTTTCACAGGAGTTGTGCAGAATTGATAAAAACTCTGAGAATTCTTGAATAAAAAGTGCACTCTTTTTAGGAGGCCTGTAAACAGTTACACATAAAATCTGAGGAATGCTAAAAACAGCTGCGGTATATTCAAAAGTGGTAAAGTTGTCAAGTAAAACAGGTTTGATGGAAAGTGTTGAACTAATAAAAGCCGTCCCGCCATTCCCATTCCTCGTTGAATAGTTAAAATTTGGTGGGGAGGCATCTGTAAGAACAACAGGGGCATCCGAGCTCAGCCACGTTTCCATTAAAAATAAACAATGGAGATTATGGTCTAAAATCAAGTCATTTATAATAAAAGGTTTGTTCAGCAGAGAGCGAACATTTAAAAGAGCCATATTAAGAGTGGCTGGAGATGGATTGCCTAAATGACATATGGAACCTGAGATTTTTGGTAGCTGTTTGAAATTATGTTTGCTAGATTTATGTTTATTTGCTCGCTCTCTGCTGATAACAGGCATGTGAGTAGTTTGACAAGGTCCAAGTCCGTTATTTGAGTTACTGTTAAAATCAAGGCTGGGGTCATAGGTCCATGGACCGGCTGCACATCAGGCTGTTGGGGCAGAAGTGGGAGATGGGCAATGGGGGACAGCAGGGGTCGGTGTAGGACGCAGGGGGGGGGGGGGGGGACGTGGACAGGCCAGGCTCATTGCCGGGGTGCGTGTTCCTTTACTGTTTAGGTGGAGCCCGTCTGCCCTAAACAGGTGACTCCTGCCCCAGAAAATGTTAAAATTGTCTATAAACCCAATATATTGCCCTGAACCTGGCAAGAGTCCCAGGGATGGATCCCGCCCCAGCAGCCCCGCCGGGCGGACAGGGGATGGTCTCCGCCAGCTGAGCGGTGTCAGCCGCGGCGAATGTCCGGCCAAAGATGATGTCCATGTCACGCTCAAAGTCCTGGATCTGGTGGAGCGTTGAAATCCTTTGCTCCAGCTCCAAAACGTTTTGGCTGAGCTTCAGGCACCCATTGCAGCCAGGGATGCAGGTGAGTAGAGTGTTAATCCGATAAAAACAAGTTGTTTAGAGTTCACGGTGCTAAAATCAGTTAAATCCAGTCTTTAAGAAAATATAAAACCAGTAAAAAAATTTAAAAAAATTAAACAGTATTAAGAGTCGATCTCGGCGGGTCTCACGGACGGTGATAAACGCCAACGCATGCGCACAAATGAGAGATTCTTAAAATATTCAAACATTAGGAGAGTGAAAAATTACAAGGTTTAAGCCAAGCTTTCTGCAATTCCTGCCCCTGAAGAGGATCATGAAGGCAGCATGTGAAACGTCCAGGGAATCCTTGATGTTGAATATGATACACCACTGATTGGAACTTGCCCAGCACCAGCTCAGCTTTATGTGGAGGGGACAAGACAGACCAGTAAAGATGATTAACAATGCTGGCCATCCAACCTTTCAAAGCCTTACACCCCTTCAACTGGGCAACAGCCTGCAATTTTTTCTTGAGCCCTGAAATAAATAATATACATGTGAGCCTTGCATTTTCGTAATAAGTTACAGGGATATGTCAAAAAAGAAACTATGTTCACCTTTAGCAACATGCCATATGTCAAAGATATCTGGATGTTGCTCACAGAGATATTTCTTTATGGCCTATCAGTGATGAGAGTGTCAGCCACAAAGTTATTGATCCGTTGCAGAGATCTTGCCAATCCCTCTCCCTCCATATGGTAGCTACCTCCGACCTCGTTACTCTGTAAGGAAATATCAGAAAACAGATATTTCACAATGTGATTTCATAAAAAAAAAAAAATAGAGAAATATTTGGTAAAGCATATATTGACAAAAAAGGCAACAGTAATAAAATAACATTATAAAAAAAAATGTTGGGATAATGTTTTAATGTGAGTCATAAGTTTGTTTTCACATAAATATACTAGAGCTACAGCATCTTAAATTGCACTTAGGGCTAAGGTGTAGAGTAATGTTTCTGATGTTTACCTGTACAGTCTGTATTTAAATAACAGCCCTCTTCCTCAATTCCATCATAGTATAAGTCCCGTACTTGCCACTGTGTCCAGGTGAATCTGCTCGGCCATCACCACCACACACACACACTATCTCATGGTCTTCTGTCTGCAAGGCACTGAGCATCTACATCTGCCTCTCTCCAAAGCTGCATCACTGATCCGTGTAGTACCTTCTGCTGGTGGCAGAAGAAGGTTCTGAGAGAAAAAAAAAACTGCAGTTCCCATGTGCATGAGAACTCTTAATACTTTGGTGGCCATGGCTCCTGCAAATAGAATGCCTTCAGAAAGCTGAATGTTACCAGCAGCTACTCTTCCGTAGTATGGCTGGCTGTTCCAGGCATTACAGTGACCACAGTCAACACATCTGAGGGACAGCTTCAACGTGGTTCCCAATTCCTGTCTGGTCCATGCCACTTCTCTGCTTCCACAAGAAGGACAACTGCACCACAAAACCAAAAGCTGAACAAGACAGGACCAAAATATAAAGTAGATCTGGTGATCTTGATCCAGTTGTGGGTTGTCAGTAGCTGTTGCAGAAGCAGCAGCATCCATGGACAGGTCTCAATCATCAGACATCACATAATCCAGGTCTTCTGGGTCATCATCTAAAATGCCACACTCACTGTCTGAATCTGAAATCAGCTCTGATTCTGAAGCTTTTTTTTTTTACACACAGAAAGAACACTTACTGGTCAGAATCTGAACTGTCTGTGTGAAAACAGTGACCATGACAGGGTTCCCTGTTTGAGTACCTGTGTAGATTAAGAAAAATTGCAAAGTTTTAAATATTCATTTCAAACAACATAAGAAATAATCAAAAGTAAAACAAGATAAGAAATTATCAAAACAATTTAAGTACAATACAAATATAAAAAATAAAATCACACTTTTATAACAATGAAACATAAGTGAAGAGAAAGTGCTTCGCACATCTTCAAACAGTTGCGTAGGAGGAATCGTGTGTAAAGTCTGCATATCTGGATACGATAAGAATCTCCCGCACATTTTCAAATCACAGTATTTAATAATCAAACAATAAATACAATTTGCAATTCCTCTTTAGTATTTCAATTTAAAATGTGTACTTACAAAATCCTTTTCAAATTTGTCTTTTTTTGTATGGATAAATTGTTGAATTTGAAATTATATTTAGCAATCTATATTTTTTATTCACAATTAAGCACTCATCGTCAAAATGCTGTATTGTTTTTCCTATTACCCCCGTAATCCTCCATATTCCTCAGGCAAAATGAAAACTGAAAAAATGTTTGCATGAGAGAGGCCTATTAGACTGAACTTGTAAATAACTTCTCACTTTTTGCAAGCTCGACAGTGTGTGGCAGTAGATGGCGCTTTTCGACGGGGTTAAGCCGTATTGCGTCATTTCCTGTTGTCACTGTTGTGCTTCTTGTAAACTGTTTGGTGTTCAGACTCTCTTGAATTGATCTTATTTTCTCTGTGCTGAGGCCTTTCTAAGTTATTTTAACACAAAAGCACACTAAAACACACGTTTTGTGGAGGTGTACTTTACTTTTTGGGAACTCCTTGTGTTTCACACAGCTTTTCTTGGGGTGGTAAGGTCTCGCTAGCTCAGTTAGCTTAGCTTCATTGCGGCTATGGCTACTCTTCTCTCTCCTGTCTCTAACTCTTCTCTTCTCTCTTGCTCTCTTTGTCAGATGTTTATTTACTTCCCTGCCTCCTTTAGTGATAATGGTAACTGTAATAAATTTAATATTTTTGTAGCTTTGGAGGCGAGGGTATCAGAATTAGAAGCACGGCTCCGCGCTGTTGAAAAACCAGCAGATAGCCGAAGCCCATTAGCCAGCGCGGAGCCAACAAGGATAGAACCCCCTAGCCGTCCTCCGTCAGAGCCCGCCCAGCCGGGACCCCAGGCAGGCTGGGTGACTGTACGTAGGAAGCATAGTTCTAGGACCCAGCCCCTGGGCCACCACCAACCGGTCCGCGTTTCTAACAGATTTTCCCCGCTCAGTGACACACCCGCTGAGAAGCCGACCCTGGTAATTGGCAGCTCCATAGTCAGAAACGTGGCATTAGAGACACCATTGACCATAGTCAAATGTTTGCCAGGGGCCAGAACGGGCGACATCAAATCCTACCTGAAACTGCTGGCTAAAGATAAGCGCAAATACAATAAGATTGTTATTCACACTGGCGGTAATGACACCCGGTTACGCCAATCAGAGGTCACTAAAATTAGTGTTGCTTCGGTGTGTAAGTTTGCCAAAACAATGTCAGACTCTGTAATCTTTTCTGGTCCCCTGCCTGATCGGACCAGTGACGACATGTTTAGCTGCATGCTGTCATTCCATCAATGGTTGTCTGGGTGGCATCCTGCAAACGATGTGGGCTACATTGATAACTGGAGAACATTTTGGGGAAAACCTGGTCTGATCTGGAGAGACGGCATCCATCCCACTTTGGATGGAGCAGCTCTTCTTTCTAGGAATATGGCCGAATTTATTAGCCCTCCAAAACACTGACAACCCAGGGTCCAGACCAGGAAGCAGAGTCGTAGTTTAACCCACCTCTCTGCTGCTTCTGTACTGTTACCCACCCATTACCCTATGGAAACAGTGTCTTGCCCACGGCCAAAATTAAATGGATTAAAAGTTAAGCCAACAAAAGCAAATCATGGAAATCTCATAAAAATAAATACAACTTTGACTGAACGGAAAAATAAATCTATTAAATGTGGTTTATTAAACATAAGATCTCTCTCCTCAAAGACCATTTTAGTAAAGGACTTGATTTGTGATAATCACATTGATTTCCTTTGTCTCACAGAAACCTGGTTGCAGCAGGAGGATTATGTCAGTATAAATGAGTCAACCCCTTCGTCATTTAAATTTTCACATTCCTAGAAATACTGGGCGAGGAGGAGGAGCTGCAACCATTTTTCGTTCTGATTTACTAATTAGTCCCAGACCAATTGATAGCTACAGTTCTTTTGAACATCTAACCCTTAATTTTCCTCATCCAAGTTGCAAAACATTAAGACCATTTTTGTTTGTGGTTTTGTATCGTCCACCAGGCCCTTACTCTCAATTCTTGGATCAGATCTCACATTTTTTTATCTGATTTAGTATAAAATACTGATAGGGTTTTTATAGTGGGGGACTTTAATATTCATGTGGATACTGAAAGTGATAGCCTAAATGCAGCCTTTAATGCTATTTTAGACTCAATTGGCTTTACTCAAAAAGTACAGGGATCGACCCACTCGGGTAAACACACTTTGGACCATGTACTGACATACAGTATTGAGTGTGAGGAAATAACAGTCCACCCACATAACCCGGTCCTGTCTGACCACTTCTTAATAACTTTTGAATTTACTTTAACTGACCATCTTAAATCTGAAAGAAAATTTCATTATAGTAGAGCTTTATCAGACAATGCTACGACAATTTTGAAAGAATCTGTTCCATTCTTACTTTCCTTAGTGTCTCAGGGTAACACAGTGGATGGCAGCAATTCTATCTCTAACCCTTCAGAAATTGATGATCTGGTTCACAGCGTTACGTCCTCATTGCGTTTGGGATTAGATAGTGTAGCCCCCTTAAAAAAGAAAGTGGCTAGCCATAGGAGGCTGACTCCTTGGTTTAACGCAGAGTTGCGTACTTTAAAGCAGAATACTAGGAAGTTGGAGAGAAAATGGTGCTCTACACACCTAGAGGATTCCTATTTAACCTGGAATAACAGTCTACTGCTGTATAAAAAGACCCTTCGACAAGCTAGAACAGCATATTTTTCATCATTAATAGAGGCGAATAAAAACAATCCTAGGTTTCTTTTTAGTACAGTTGCCAAACTTACACAGAGTCATAGCTCTGTTGAGCCAACTATTCCCCCAGCTCTTAGCAGTGATGATTTTATGGGAGTCTTCATAAATAAAATTAATTCTATTAAAAATAAAATCATTGGCATCCTCCCAAACATGATTACTTCTTCCTCAGTAAATGAGGCAGCATCGGAAAGAACTGTAGAACCTCATTTGTGCTTAGAATGTTTTGATTCAGTCGAGCTTTCGGAATTATCAAAAATATTAGTCTCATCTAAACCTTCAACTTGTATGTTGGACCCAATCCCAGCCAAATTATTTATGGAAGTGTTCCATTTGATTCCTGGCCCCATTTTGGATATGATGAATCTATCCTTAGTAAACAGATACGTACCACAAGAATTTAAAATAGCTGTAATTAAACCTTTACTCAAGAAACCTTCCCTTGATCAAGATGACTTAGTGAATTACAGACCTATATCTAACCTTCCTTTCTTATCCAAAATCCTTGAGAAAATTGTTGCTAATCAAGTCTGTGAGCATCTAAACAGTAACGAGCTGTTTGAAGAGTTTCAGTCAGGATTTAGAGCTCATCATAGCACTGAAACAGAAAGGCTAGAACATGTTGCAGGGATCAAAGGAACAGCACTAGGCTGGTTTAAATCATATTTGTCTGACAGATTCCAGTTTGTCCATCTAAATGATCAATCTTCTTCACTCTCAAGGGTTACTTGTGGAGTTCCACAGGGTTCTGTGCTTGGACCAATTCTTTTCACCATATATATCCTTCCAATTGGTAGAATCATTAGACAGCATGGGATACATTTCCACAGCTATGCAGATGATACACAACAATATTTATCCATAAATCCTGATGAACCCAGTCAGTTAGGTAGATTACAGGCATGTCTGGAAGACATAAAAACATGGATGAATCTAAACTTTTTGCTTTTAAATTCTGACAAGACAGAAGTTGCTGTCTTTGGACCAGAAGTTCTATAAAAGAAACTGATTAGTCAATCACTTCATCTGGATGGCATTAAATTGGCCCCCAGTAATAACGTAAAGAACCTCGGCGTTATTTTTGACCGAGACTTGACATTTAAATCCCATATTAAAAAGGTTTCTAGGATTTCCTTCTTTCACCTCCGGAATATTGCTAAAATTAGAAACATCCTGTCCAGGAGTGATGCTGAGAAACTAGTCCATGCATTTGTTACCTCAAGGCTGGACTACTGTAATTCTTTACTATCAGGTAGTCCACAAAATGCCATTAAAAGCCTTCAGTTGATCCAAAATGCGGCAGCAAGAGTTCTGATGAATATTAAAAAGAGAGATCACATTTCTCCTGCTTTAGCTTCCCTTCATTGGCTCCCTGTTAAATCCAGAATAGAATTTAAGATCCTTCTTCTTACATATAAAGTCCTTAATAATCAAACTCCATCATACATCAGAGATCTGATTGTTCCATATGTTCCTAACAGAGCACTTCGCTCTCAGACTGCAGGTTTACTTGTAGTTCCTAGGATTTCTAAAAGTAGAATGGGAGGCAGATCTTTTAGTTATCAGGCTCCTCTCCTGTGGAACCAGCTCCCAGCTTTAGTCCGTGAGGCAGACACTCTGTTTACTTTTAAGGCCAGGCTTAAAACTTTCCTTTTTGATAAAGCTTATAGTTAGAGTGGCTGAGGTCATCCTGAGCTAGCTCTGTAGTTATGCTGCTATAGGCTTAGACTGCTGGAGGACAGACTTACCAATTTTCTTCACTCTGCTACTTCCTTTTCTCCTACAACTTTCCAGTTGTATTACAGTACATTCTGTTATTTCGACTGTTAACTTTGTTTTCTCTCAGTGTTTTTCTCTCCATAGAAGATATAACTGGTCTGGTATCCTACTTGGCTGCAATGCCCTGTTGGACGGGGGGCATCGACTGGGATGATGCTCCCAGTAACTGAACATCCACTGTGTCCTGTTATCAACTTTTTACTTTCTGTAACATAGAAAGTTCTCTTATATCAGATCTTCTGTTCCTTCTGTGTCTCTGCTCTGTCTTCTCAAACCCCCAGACGGTCGTGGCAGATGGCCGCTCCTACTGAGCCTGGTTCTGTTGGAGGTTTCTTCCTGTTAAAGGGGAGTTTTTCCTCACCACCGTCGCTACATGCTTGCTCAGTATGAGGGATTGCTGAAGGATTGCTGTGGTTGGAAAGTCTGCATCAACGGGGCCCAACCTCACGCCAATGACTGACGCAATCTGCTTGGATTCCTTAAATAGGAAACTTTTTAACTGATTGGAATGTTTGTATAAATGTATTGAAATGACTTCTTGTTAAGAGCCTTGAGATGACATCTGTTGTGAATTGGCAATATATAAATAAACTGAATTGAAATAAACTGAATTGAAAAGTAATGGCTCTAGCAGAAGCACGACTTTGTGAAATGAGTAAAGTTAATCATGATCTATTATACATTGTCATCTATAAATAGTATTTTAAAATCTTACTTTACACATTTCAGTTCACTAAGAGATTTTCACTAACAGAAGTTCCCAACTTTAGTGTGTTAAAGGTTGTCTCTCTTAAGCTGCTGTTGTAATCTAATAAATATATGGTGTTGTAACATATTGTGCTGAGGGATTCAAAGCTGGTGGTGCTACTGTGATGCCTGTGTGGAAGGTACAGCCTTGTGCTGTCATGTGGCAGCTCTACTCTACCAGACAGGACATTACTCCTAGCTGAGGCCTACATCACTTACCCCAGTGATCAGCTGCAAAGAAACTGAACAAAAGTGGCATAAACCAAGGACCATGGTAGCAAGCCTTTTATTACCCTTTCATTTTATGTACGTTTATTTCTTGAAGGATTATTGAACATGTGTCAGGTTCTGTGGATTTTTGTTTGTTTTCCTTCCACTTGATTTTCTTCCCCTCTGTGCCCCAAGGTGCTTTCTTGTTTTTTCCCTCCTGTTTGTATTTTGTTAGTTCTTTTCTTTATTTAGTTCTATTATCATGTTAAGTTATTCTTTGTCTTTATTAGTTATCCTGGCACTTTCTTGTTTCTGTATTTCTCCTTGTTCTTAGATGTTTTTCACCCTTTGCTTCTTTGTCCACCTTCTTGTTTGTATTTCTCTTTAGATAGTGTCCTTATTTATTTCTCCCTTCTGTTCTCCAGTGTTTCCTTAAAGATTCCTCCCTAGACATATTATCTTTGCTTTATCGTTTCTTTAGAGTTTTCTGTCTCCCAGCCATTCTACCTTCTGTCCCAGTTGTTGATTATTTCCACCTGCTCTCTCCCTCTCACCTGCACCTGATTCCCCTAATTGGTCATTGGTCTCCTCTCACTTCCTCATTTCCTCCCCAGTATAAATTCTTCTCTCATTCAGTCACTACTCGCTGGTCCTTCGTCATTCTTTCCCTGTCTGTTCCTGATTTCTGCCCAGTTCCTGTTGTTCCGCCCTCATCTCAGTATTTTTGGTTCTCCAAGTTCTGTAAGTTTTTGTTAATTATTAAATCATGTTTAAGTTTCATTTGCTGCCTTTGGGTCCTTTAAAACATGCAACATGACATGTTTTTATTTGGATACAGGGTATTAAACCAGGTCGGGTTAGTGATATGGTCATCATATCAGCCAGACCAAGGGAGAGGAGATTGACGGAAGGAATCAGGTATGTTCTTGTGTACGAAGCTCCCATGATCACAATGGCTGTCTCGAGGGTTTTACCTCTTGTTGATTCCGTGTTCGGTCTGGTGGGAATTGTGCTGTCCTACCAGTAAAGATGGTCCCCAGAACCCGTCCACACACAGATGCCCTGATCGACATCCATTCAGATAATTCCCCGTGATATGGAAGTCATGCAAACTTTAAAAAAAAAGTAACTTTTTGTTTTTTCGCTTCTTCTTCAATGCCTTCTTGGCGAATTAATGACTTGACTACAGTACAACATAATTTAAGCTACTGTGTAGGAAATCAAATTTAAAAGTTGTTAGTGAAATGTTGCTGCACATCTTTTTGTATGTTATGTTTGTTAAATGGGTAATAAATGACTTGGATTAAAGCTTTTAGGTGTTTTAAATGACTTCTGCTTAATTTTAAAAGACAAGAGACATTACTTAAAATGAGGCACCAAACAAAAGCAGATTACAACTTTTACTGACCACAGAAGTATTTAAACAAGGTAAGTGAGCAAAGATGTAAAAAAAAAAAAAACTTTAATGGACCAATGCGCAAAATCAGGAAACGGGGAAAAAACTTGTCAAAGGGTTGCAGGGTATGAGCTGTAGAATGTGATTCCATGAAAGCTCCTCTTTCTGCTTGTTGAACACTGACCATGGATGGTAAAGAGACCTGAAGCAAGCCCCAAAAACACAGCCGTAGGTCATATGATGCAAACCTAAAAAAATGAAAACATATTTAATATCACTAATTGTTCATAATTGACTAGACAAAATACACACAACTAACTTTAAATAAATGTATCTGTGCAAAAAATAAATCATTAAGGAGTTTTGGTACTAAAATTGTCCTCCATTAAAGGAGGAAAAACCGGAAATGCCGTGTAGATAGAGCCAGCAACTCCCTGTCAAAAACGCTGTATTTGCGCTCGTTGTCCCGCAGCGTACGGCTGAAAAAAAGGCAAGCGGTTGCCAAATCCCGCAGACCCACTGCTCTAACACCGCCCCTACTGCTACATCAGAGGCGTCAGTAGTCAAAGCCACCTGCGCTGAGGGGGAGGGGTGGGTCAAAAGGGCGGACTTGGCATTATGAAATGCTTGGAGACAGTCTGGGGTCCAGTCCACATTTTCGGTGGGTTTTTTCTTTTTCAGCGTGCAGTATAGCGGCTGTCGAAGTTGTGCTGCCCTCGGGATGAAACTGTAAAAAGTAACCATCCCGAGAAATTCCTGCAGGGCTTTCACAGTCTGAGGATGCGGAAAATTGGACACCACCTGCACTTTAGTGGGTAATGGAACAGCGCCACTGGCAGAAATGCGATAGTCCATGACTGGCAACTCGAACTGGTATTTTGCTGGGTTAACGATCAGGCCATGTGCCGCTAGGCGTTGAAAAACCTGACGTAGGTGGGACATGTGATGTTCGCCAGAGCTGCTGGCCACCAGCATGTCATCCAGATAGACGAAAACGAATGACAACCCCCGCAAGACTGAATCCATCAACCGCTGGAAAGTTTGGGCGGCGCCTTTAAGACCAAAAGGCATCCGTTAAAAACTCAAACAGGCCAAATGGAGTAATTACGGCTGTCTTGGGTATATCCTCTCTACGAACCGGAACCTGGTGATAATGCTGCGTTCTATTTGTCCACCGAACTCTGTTTGCAAGTCGGTTTCCCGAATTACGAACCGGAAATAGCAAATAGAACGCCCCCGAGGTCATATATACAGGTCGTCGAGGCTCAGAGGACCCAGAGTTCAGTTCCAAAATGGCTACCACGAGCATCACACTATTTTAAGCACTTTTGTCTTTGTTGTAACCAAATGTAGAAGTCGTACACATAGCAGTGTATACGGTTACCTATAGGCATGTCGCTACAGTCTTATGTGCTAAATACCGCCTAATAAGTTATTTTGTAGCTTGTGCAGTTTAAATTGGCTAGAAACGCTCCATGTTGCTATGACAACAATGACGAGTCTTGAGCTACGGAATTTTTGCTTAAACAGTGGTTAAAACATTGATAGACTACAATCAAATTAGAGGAAAGATGAACTTACATTCTCCACTTGCAATCATCTTCTTCCATATTTTGATGGTGAACCACAAACTTTGATATTAGCTTTCTGTACTCTTTCAGAGCTAGCGCAACAGCGAGTTTCCTGGATCTTTTCTCCGACCTGTCGTGTTGTGTGCAAAACAGAATGCAAAACCCTGCTGTAACTTGTTTTCCAACACGGATGTGACGTCACTCTCGAGTTGCAAGTCGCGCTTACAAGACAAATAGAACGGGGCATAACCGCGCACCAAGTCCACTTTGGAAAAGCTGGAGGTCCCCGCGAGATGGACAAAAGTCCTGGATGTGGGGGATCGGATAACGATCGTTTGTAGTGACATTATTAAGGCGGCGGAAATCCCCCCCATGGCCGCCCATGACCGTCTGACTTGGGCACCATGTGTAATGGCAAAGCCCAAGGACTGTTAGAACGCAGCACGATGCCTAAACGCTCCATGTTGGCGAACTCCTCCCGAGCAATAACTAGCTTAGCGGCATCAGGGTGGCACGCCCGCGCGAACCGTGGGCCCGATAGTGGGGATATAATGCTCCACCACGTGCTTAGTGTCAGCGTTTGAAAAGTTGGGAACAGTCAGTGAAGGACACCCTGATAGTAACTGCTGATAAACATTCTCAGAAGCTAAAACATTGTACTAACGGCACAGCTCCACGCATCAGACAAGGCTGAGAGGAAAACGACACCGCATCAATCAACCGTCTGTTAGCGACATCGACAAGGAGTCCGTGCGCACAGAGAAAATCAGCCCCTATGATGGGAACCGAACTGGCAGCTACGACAAAGTTCCACTGGAAGTCTCTACCTTGAAAGCAGACAGTCACCAACCTTTTATCAAATGTCTTGATGGGGGAGCCATTGGCCGCAGTCAGCAGTGGACCGCAACCTTCAGCTAGCCTGTCAGAGCAAGACGGGGGAATCAGGCTCTTCTGGGAACCAGAGTCGACCAGAAAACGTCTACCCGACCTTGAGGCCTCAACGAAAAGCAGCCTTTCCCTGTCGCCAACGGCCGCGGCTGCTACAGAGCTTTAGCGGTGTCGTTTCCCTGCGGCTGGAAGCTGAGCTGCATGGCGGGAGGCAACGCCAGGCTTTGGCACCGAACCGCTGGTGGTAGAAAC
The DNA here is from genome assembly GCA_963556495.2 of Valencia hispanica. Lineage (NCBI taxonomy): Eukaryota > Metazoa > Chordata > Actinopteri > Cyprinodontiformes > Valenciidae > Valencia > Valencia hispanica. Next base: position 55,647,189 of record OY747711.1, read on the forward strand.
AGAAGGCTGTTCCACGGCGTCTCTGCGTAGCGATCCTCGCCACCACCGATTGCTCGCCAGCCCCTGGGGACGGTGCCAGAGGCTCAGCAGATGTCGCCGGAGATGCAGGAGCCACCGCTTGGACTGTAAAATTATTTGTAGCCAGCAGGATGCGATCGGCTTCTTCCGCTAGTGAGCGGTAGTCTTTTTGCAGCAGCAGCAGGGAGTTGGCGAGGACAGCCCGCACCCGAGCTGGGAGCTGTCGAAGGAACAGGTGGATGAAAAGAAACCCGCCGTCATCAGTACCCAGCAGGGATAACATGCTCTCCATGAGTTCAAGGGCTGTGCCATCACCCAACCCAGGGAGGAAGAGGAGTTTATCGGCCCGTTCTGCAGCGCAGAGGGAGTAACGCCGAAGCAGCAGCTCTTTGAGAGCGGCGTACTTCACATGGGTTGGGGGGTCCCGGAGAAGGGACATCGTACGGCGTGTAGACGGCGGATCCAGCGAGGCAACCACATAGTGGTACTTCGTATCGTCCGAAGTAATTCCACGTAGAGCAAACTGTGCTTCAGTGTGGACGAACCATGAAGGAGGATCGTGCAGCTAAAGTCCGGGATTTTTACAGTCAAGGAAAAAGAAGCTGGGGACGCAGGTGGAGGTTCCACGGCAACAGGCGTCACTTGCGAGGAGCTGGCTTCAGTTTCGGACATGTTCAATTCAGGGGTCACCAATGTGGAGGAATAAATGGTCGACACACAGGAGCTAGTTTCAATCACCTCTTTATCTCAGCTCCGACTTCACTCTGAACAACGGTAAGCCAGTACACATAACATAAGATCACATACAATAATCGCGGCAAAAATTCATAAATGTTTTTAAATCCAAGCATCCTGTTCTCTGGGTGTGAGTGGAGCCTCCTGGTGGTCCGCCACAACACCACAATAGTTATTTTGATAGAATACAAATACATTTCTGTCTTTCCCGCTCTCACACACACGCCTTTGCACACGTTAACATAAGTGTCTAGACCTACCTTGTGAAGATAAAAACAGGACCAGCTTCCTTTTTAACAGCCGTCAATCTGTTTCTGATGATGGTTCACGGATCTCAGAGCCGACTACACCCGGGTATGTACAGTTACAGTGAACTGGTCCCTGCGGACAGTGACAATCCACCTCACCATTAGGAAAAGAAAAAAGTACAATATTGTACTTTCAAGATGCCTGGCTCTGTGGCACACGGCACTGTCAATTTTGACAAAATGGACAGTGGAAGCGTCCACCATCGGTGCATTTTGTGATGGGTAGGCTTATATGACCATGAATGACAATGCTGATGTGTCTCTATATATCAGAGGGGAAAACAATAGACATAAAAGGCACAACAATAAGAAATACACAAGACAAAATATATTAAATAATATATTAAATACATGAAATATATATTTCATTTTCATTTCAACAACAAAATGTCATGTCATGGATGATAACATGTACTATCTCAACAAGGAAGACCAACATCAATTTCCTGCACATTACTCAGATGGCTATCAGATTGTCTAATGCTTATGAATAGTACATTTTCAAGTCTGATTAAATCACATCAACTAATTAGTTACTAATTAGTTGAATTGGCTTTACATTATTCTTACATTATTCTATATTTAGCATGTAACAACGATCAAAAAACTAAATATTTTCCCCGCATAAAGCATAATATTTCCCCCCAAAAAATAGTAACGATCACATAAAATTTTCTCCCCAAAGCTATATTTCCCCATTACAGTACGTCGTGCAGGATATCATATTATTCTAAATCTCGGAAAAGGAGTTCTAAATCCAGGTTTATATAATTTTCACCTCTGATCCAAAACTAAGAAAAGGGGTTTTTAAGTCCAGGTTTATTTTATTTATGCCGCAACATTAGGTATACCAAATTAGCAGTCCAGCTGTAATAACAAAGCCCACCATTAAGGTGTAGAATGCAGATACAAGCTTAAAACGTTTTGTTTTTTTTACTAAAATATTTTCCCCGCTTAAAGTATATTTTCCCCCCAAAAGTAATAACAATCACATAACATTTTCTCCCGAAAGCTATATTTCCCCTCAAGTAGGCTACGTCGTGCAGGATATTATATTAATCTAAAACTCCAGAAAAGGAGAAATCATTATCGCCGCAGCATTAATGATTGGTATCGTTAAAACAGAATGAATTAAAAGGATGATGCAAGGTGCCCTAAAACCCTGAATAGATGGGTTCTACTCTCATCTTTCCAGCCGCTGCCACAGAGGGGATCTAGAAAGAAAATCTCCCTATTCTGTGGCCTCAGTATCTGTTAAATGTTCAAATTCAGACATAATTACAAACAAAGAGTTGTGAATATTACTGAAATCCCAACAAAGTTGTAATCCATTTAATTATAGCAAAACATTTAAATCAGCTATATGAGCAACTTTGTCGTGTAAGGAAAAAATATATATATATTTACACAGAGTATCCAATGTCCAGGTACAAAGACTGGCAGAAGAATCCACTGTAGACTGGCTGCATCATCCTGTAAAAAGACATCAATAGCTGAATATGAAATGCTCAAACTTCACCCACAAAAGCAAAAACAAACTACAACCAAATTACCGGTAGGTGATTCATGTGGTTCATCGATGAAGGTGGGAACCAAGTAAAATTACATGGCTGTCTGCAGCAAACACTTTCTCTACTCTCTGTAACATAGTTAGTTTGTTAATCTGTTACTGTCAAAATTGACTGTTGAACTATACTATCCAATCCATTTGAATTAAATTCACAAGAGCCATGCTACCTTCTCGGTCACTTTTAAACAACAGTGCAGTATCTAGTAAAACACAAATTATTCCATGAAGTTTCTGCTCACTGCCATTTTTTACTAGTGAAAAAAGCAATAACAGAAAACATAAAAATTAAGTGTGCACTGTCACATTTCTCCTTTGAATGATGTGTAAAACAGAGCAATGACTCACAGTCGTGACACTTTGCTTGTTCTTTCAAAGCAAAATGCTGTGAGGTCCCAGTGAGATTGTGACCATCTTTGTCAGCTGGCATCTTAGGAAGTTTCAGCCAAGGCATGTTGACATGAACTTTGCCCTCTGCGGCCTGCTTAATGTTCTCTGGGGTGGAATCCAGTAACCTTCCTTGAAAAGGGTCAAAGATTCCTGGCTGCCTGCGGTTGGCATGCAGTGCCAGCCCCCTGGCATAATTGTACACTGATCCATCCATCCATCCATTTTCTTCCGCTTATCCGGGGTCGGGTCGCGGGGGCAGCAGCCTAAGCAAAGAGACCCTAACTTCCCTCTTCCCAGCCACTTGTTCCAGCTCCTCAGGAGGAATCCCAAAACGTTCCCAGGCCAGCCAAGAAACATAGTCCCTCCAGCATGTCCTGGGTCTTCCCCTGGGCCTCCTCCCGGTGGGACGTGCCAGAAACACCTCACCAGGGAGGTGTCCAGGAGGCATCCTGACCAGATGACCGAGCCACCTCAACTGACTCCTCTCGATGTGGAGGAGCAGCGGCTCTACTCTGAGCCCCCTCCGGATGACTGAGCTTCTCACCCTCTAATAGAGAGCCCAGACACTCTACGAAGGAAACTCATTTCAGCCGCTTGTATCCACGATCTCGTTCTTTCGGTCACCACCCAGAGTTTGTGACCATAGAAGAGGGTAGGAACGTAGATCGACCAGTAAGTCGAGAGCTGAGCCTTTCGGCTCAGCTCTCTCTTCACCACGACAGACCGGTACAGCTCCCGCATAACTGCAGATGCCCTACCAATCCGTCTATCGTTCTCCCGCTCCATTTTTCTCTCATTTGTGAACAAGACCCCCAGATACTTAAACTCCTCCACTTGGAGAAGGACCTCATCCCCGACCCCGAGATGGCACCCCACCCTTTTCCGGCTCAAGACCATGGCCTCGGATTTGGAGGTGCTGATTCTCATCCCAGCTGCTTCACACTCGGCTGCGAACCGCCCCAGCGAAAGCTGTAGATCACGTTCCGATGAAGCCAACAGGACCACGTCATCTCCAAAAAGCAGAGACCTGATCCTGAGGCCACCAAAACGGATCCCCTCAACACCTTGGCAATGCCTAGAAATCCCGTCCATAAAAGTTATGAACATGATTTGGGCCTTCCAGGTCTGTCCGGCGTCCTGCCCCACCATCGGAGCCAACTCACCACCAGGTAGTGGTCAGTGGACAGCTCAGCCCTTCTCTTCACCCGAGTGTCCAAAACATGCGGCCGTAGATCAGATGAGACGACAACCAAGTCGATCATCTAGCTGCGGCCTAGGGTGTCCTGGTGCCAGGTGCACATATGGACACCTTTATGCTTGAACATGGTGTTTGTTGCGGACAATCCATGACGAGCACAGAAGTCCAACAACAAGACACCACTCGGGTTCAGATCGGGGGGGCCATTCCAGACCCCTCCAGGTCTCACTGTCATTGCCCACGTGAGCGTTGAAGTCCCCCAGCAGAACAAGGGAGTCCCTGGGAGGAGCACTCTCCAGCACCCCCTCCAAGGACTCCAAAAAGTGGGGGTAATCTGATCTGCCGTTTGAGGCGTAAGCACAATCAACAGTCAGGACCCACACCCGTAGACGGAGGGAGGCTACCCTCTCATTTACCGGGGTAAACCCCAACATACAGGCGCCGAGATGAGTGGCAACAAGTATGCCCACCCCAGCTCGGCGCCTCTCAGCGGGGGCAACTCCAGAGTGGAAGAGAGTCCAACCCCTCTCGAGGAGACGGGTTCCAGAGCCAGAGCCGTGCGTCGAGGCAAGTCCGATGATGTCCAGTCGAAACCTCTCAAGAGAGCCAGTTTCTGCAGCCGAGGATCGGACCACCAAGGTCCCCGCCTTCGGCCGCCGCCCATCCTGCATGGCACCCGACCCCTATGGCCCCTTCCACAGGTGGTGAGCTCGTGGGAAGGGAGACCCATGTTGCCTCTTCAGGCTAAGCCCGAACGGGGCCCATGGGTAAAGGCCCGGCCCCTAGGCGCTCGCCAACGTGCCCCGCCTCCAGGCCTGCCTCCAGAGGGGGGCCCCGGTGGCCGCGTCCGGGCGAGGGAACACTAGATCCATTTATTGTGTTCAACATAGGGGTCTTTTGGGCTGCACTTTGTCTGATCCCTCACCTAGAACCAAATTGCCATGGGTGACCCTACCAGGAGCAAAAAGCCCCCGACAACATAGCTCCTAGGATCATTGGGACACTCAAACCCCTCCACCATGATAAGGTGGCAGCCCAGGGAGGGGCATACACTGATATATTGGGAAAGTGTTGGGATTCTGTGACTGTGTGCTGGAGAGTGGGTGTGTATCTTTCTCCTCCTCCCTTCTCTGCAGGGTGTGTCAGGCAGCAGCTCCAGGTGTTTCCAATCAACCACTCATCATTCTCCAGCTTCAAAGGGGAGCAGATCCTGGAGGCTGGCGCCAGTTGGTTCTCACTTCTAGCGTGGTATATGGCCAAAGTTACTCCAGATCTTTTGTACTAATCTCAAGATCAAGCTTATTCCAGTGCTTACCCTTTGTCTTCTTTGTCGATTCCTCCAGAAGTTCCTGCGACTACTTCCCGGAACCCTCCAAGCAGACAATATTCCTTCAGCCTGAGTCCTCGCCTGGTCAGCCTCTGCACCACTTTCCCGCTGGTAACTCTCTCTCATACTCACCTTGGTCGCCGCCACTCCTTCTAGCTGCTTGCCTGTCCGCCCAGAAAACATCATCATCAGTTATACAAAGAGAACTTACCACCTTCCGTCATCCTCCGAACTTCTCCAATCCGCTCATCTGTAAAACACACAAGGATTAGCAGATACCTAACCTCCACCTCCAGCTAACCTCAGATCACGGGTTCCTACAGTCCCCTCTCTCCGCCATTACATTCCGGATACCAAGTAAGATCTTCCTCAATACCTTTTCAGGATACCACATAACAGCAGATCGTGTTTAACCTCTCACCTGTTTCCTCTCCTAGTCCAGTTCTCATCTCCTGGTTCCTCCCGAGACAACCCTCCAGTTTCCTCCTACTTTTCTCCGATCAATAAACCTTTTAATATACAAGTCACTTGTCTGTTTGCTGACTGGAGCTGTAGCCTCTTAAGAGTCAAAACTACCGATCATGTCAGAAATTGTTTCCAGGACAGCAAGAGATCTACAAAGTCACGTGGACTCTCTGCTCTAAGGTTGAATTTCACTGAATACACAACCCCACATGGACAGGTGATAACTGCCCAACCAGCTGTGACATAACAGAAAGAATAATTGACAGAAGTATGTATAGCTAACCTACATAACTACATACGAATACTGTAATTTCTTGACAAAAACAACATAACGAAGGGGAATTATCTTCAACATTCCATATATTTTCACTTACCAGAGACACCCCACACCTTCTCAAACACCTTGTTGTAGGTGACTCTGTTAGGCAAGGCAAGGCAATTTTATTTGTATAGCACACTTTCAACAGCAGGGCAATTCAAGGTGCTTTACATGATTTGGTGATTTAAAAGAAACACATAAAAGAAACACACATTACACATGATACACAATAAAGCAAGAGAAAAATAAATAAAAAGCAAGAGAGCATGAACACATTTCATACATATAACATCAAGCATTTACTCAAAGGCAATTCTAAACAGATGGATTTTTAGTCTCGATTTAAAGCAGTTCAGAGTTTCAGCAGCTCTACACTCGTCAGGAAGTCCGTTCCAGATAAGGGGAGCATAGAAACTGAAAGCTGCTTCTCCCTGTTTAGTTCTGAGTCTAGGGATGTTTAGTAGGCTAGAGTTGGAGGACCTGAGTGGTCTTGGTGGTTGGTACCATGACAACAGGTCTTCAACATATTTTGGTGCTAAGACATGTAGTGATTTATAAACTAGTAAAAGTATTTTAAAGTCTATTCTCTGAGCTACAGGGAGCCAGTGTAAGGACTTTAGAACTGGGGTGATGTGCTCTACTTTCCTGGTTCTAGTGAGGACGCGAGCGGCAGCGTTCTGGATCAGCTGCAGCTGTCTGATTGACTTTTTAGGCAGACCTGTCAAGATGCTGTTGCAGTAATCAATCCGACTAAAGATAAACGCATGGATGAGTTTTTCTAGGTCGTGTTGCAAAATCAGTCCTTTAATCCTAGAGATGTTCTTCAGGTGATAGAACGCTGACCTTGTTATTGCCTTTATGTAGAGCTGAGTGTCATCCGCGTAGTTATGGTAGCTAATGTTATTGGTCGCTATAATCTTGCCTAGTGGGAGCATGTAGATATTAAATAAGAGGGGCCCCAGGATGGAGCCCTGGGGCACCCCACATGTGATTTCTGTTCGTTCTGATGAAAAGTTTCCTATTGAAACATAGAAGTCCCTGTTCTTTAGGTAAGACTCGAACCAGCCAAGTACTGTACCAGAGAGTCCGACCCAGCTCTCCAGTCGTTCCAATAAAATATCATGATCAACAGTGTCAAATGCTGCACTGAGGTCCAACAGAACCAGCACTGTGGTTCTTCCACAGTCTGTATTTATGCGGATGTCATTAAATACTTTGACGAGGACAGTTTCGGTGCTGTGGTGAGCGCGGAAACCAGACTGAAAAGCATCAAAGCGGTTTGTCGTTGTTATGAAGCCATTTAACTGCTGAAACACAGCTGTTAGACATCTTCTCAGACAGCCTGATGACAAGATCCACCTTGGACCCTTTGTGGTCCACACCACACTGTTTGCACAGCGCTCCGACCTGCTGTACCTGATGTGAAAATGTAATCAACTTGATATTGTTACTTAAGCATAGACTTACTTTTTTTAAGCACAAAAAAGTGGATTTTGCATAGCTTATCAACTAATTCACCTTCAAGTTCACAAGCTCATCTGTGAGCTGCTCCACAGTCATTTTATCATCGTCATCATCATTCTCCCCATCATTTTTTATTTTGGGGCTTTGCATTTTTTCAAATTCTGTGTTTAACACAGAATTTGAACTTCGGGTGTGTGGGCCAATCCAGGGGTCCCAATGATGGTAACTCAGGGGCACAACAAAAGGGTTCTTCCGACCACCTTTGTTATCAAATGTGATAAGTATTAGCTATTATCACAAAATTAAACACATTAATATACTCTCTCTCCAACTGTTCTTTGTTTATGGTTCTGTCTTTTGACAAGACTTACATGGAATTAATCCATGACTGATCAGTTCTGTGACCACAGCGTCCCAGAAGTTGTTAATGTCCACATGACCATTGAAATTATCAGGTGGATTTGGGATTTCACTCACTGTTAAGACAAGTTTGTTGTTCAGAGCTCAATTACTAAAAAAACTCACAACACCACAATTGATGAAGTGCTATTCAAAGCATGGTTAGCATGATGTTTCACTTAATAAAATTGAGAGAGAGATTAGGTGCTGTACAAACAATGAAGCTAAAATCTGTAAAATAACAGCTTATCAAACTCACCTGGCATATTGAAAACACCTTTCTTGTTAAGATCCATCACAACAACCGCTGGACTGTATCCACTTGACACACAACTGTAGGTGTAGACATGGTTGGTCAGGGCCTCAAAATGAAGATACGCCTGAAGAAGACTCTCCTTGTTTGGAAAGGACACCTTTTCTGTTGTTTCTATTATTTCTATCACTTTGCTGATAGCTGTATGGGTCTTGAAAATGATGAGAAAGAGGAGTATTCCAATGTTATAAAATTTCATAATGTACATTATATGTTTCGTTAGAGTTGCATCTTCAATCACCATTTTTTTTACAGTAATGATCTGTAATGAATAAATTATAGTAATGGAAGAATAAGCAAGGATAAATATATATTATTATTTATTATCATGTAAGTGTGGGCTGGCAGAGTTGAGTTTTAAATAAAGACGGTTGAGACAGTTCTTTGGTTTTATTTCTTGCATGCAAGGAGAGACAGATCAAGCATTTCTTCCTGGTCTGTGTCTGACAAAATCAGACTTACAACCCTGTTATATACATAGTTAGGTCACACCCCACATCCCACAGTTATTTTCCACTAACTCTAAACTCTAAGAAGTCCAGGGGGTTTATTACCCCACCAGTCAGTTGTAGAAAACAGATTGTATAAAGGGATTTGTTCCCCCCTCATGAACCAGTATCTCATGACATCTTCCAGAGCCTAAATGACCCTGGCAGCTGACCTGTAAATGTACATTCCAGAGAACATCATTAAATTAAGTTTCTTTCACAAGCTAAACAAAGTTAAACATATCTGTAATTGCTTATTTTCCTCCACAAAGTGTAAAGGTTGGGCCACTAAAAAAGTATGTAAAGAAATTAAAATCTACCACATAATACAGAAAATCAACTAACCTTTCAGTGAGCATAATATATTATTGTATTATATGCTCTCACCTGAAGTGCATTCCTGACCATCAGGCAAAAGTGCAGAGACAGGATGATGTGGTCATCGAAATTGTGGATACCCTCCTCCCACTCCTGGTATCTGTAAATCATGCCACAGTTCAGGCATGATTTCCTGTATGTTGATATTCCTAAAAGCACAGTCAAACCAAAGATTATGGTAATTGCTTGCATGTCTTTTGAGATCAGTAGAACTATTTTCCTGTTTTAAATGTACACACAAATTATGTAACCCACTAACTGATAAGAACACAATACCATAGAAAGGACTGTGATGGTACCAACCTTCAACTACACCTGTGATTGTCAGGATCTTGCCTTTTGATGTTGTTAGTTGTTCACAAAGTGTTTTTCCACATTCTGCACACTTTGTTTCTTTAGGGACAAGGTGCTTAGGAAAGCAGTCCTTTGTTTTTCCATCTCTCGACTGCTCTATGAGAGCCTGGGGCAAATCTGCGGGGAGCTTTATGTTGGTGAGGAGGTAATTAAGCATCCTTGCAATTTGTCTGTCATCTGGTGGATAACTGTCCTCTTCAGACTCGCTGGCAGTGTTGGGCAAGTTACTTCAAAACTGTAATGCATTATTTATTACTTGTTACTGTAATTTCAAAGTAATTTGTTACATTACATTATTACTGTATTTAAAATGTAAGGCATTACACTACTATTGCATTACTTTTAAGTTACTCTCACCAAAATAAAATGCAAATATGGATTTGGAAATCTAAATGTAGCTCATGATGCTTAATTAGCTTATTACACATCCAGTAGAAGGTGATTTGGAATCCGACTGAGCTTGGATTGTGGTTAAAAGAAGGGAGATGATTGTAGATTTCAGAAGAAACAGGGATAAGTCAAACAATGTTTCCATCATGGGTGAAGAAGTGGAGGTGGTTGAGAAAACAGAGGAAACAATGTACAAAAAACCAAAACTTAATATGTAGCCAACAGAGCCACTTCAACATGCAGCCACCTAGAGCAGCGCAATTCTAACATTTAAGGTTTAGGACAATCATGGGACTGACTGCATTGGAGTTCCACATGTGAAGCAATAAACATGTTGCTAGCCTAACTTCAAGCCAACTTCATGCGCCAATCGCACATTATTGTGGGAGGCAATCACCAGCAATTTCTCAAGCAACGACATTGTGTACTGTCGCCACTACCACAGCAACTGCTATGACAAGCCATGACAATGCCAATGGACTTTTAAATACAACCACAAACTTGCAGCCAGGAACCTGTGGATTGACGCCAATTCTACGATCAGAAGTTATTTGGATTTAGAAAACTGTTTCTGATCATCTGGCCACAAACCTGGCATTACATTTTAATGAATAGGCATTAAAAAGGTATTACATTTCACTACTTCAAACCTGGAGCTACCCTGGTATGAAAATGGTACAAGTTATGATGAAGCCGAGACATACAGTAATAGTTGAAGGATATCACTACATTTTAACATTTGAATGGTGCTTCTAAGTGGAAGTATGTGGAAGTAGTTGGGTTTGCAAGACAGGTGAGATTTAGTGGATTTTTTTTGGTTTTGGATTCATTTCAATAGAAGCAAAAAAAGCTTCAAAAGTTGAATATTATAAAAAGTATGAAAGTTATAAATACCATAAGATATAGCTGCAAAGAGCAGAATAAGCAGAATAGTTGAAAAGTTGAATGGTTAAAATAGCACTGTTGGTCATTTCCACCATGCAAAAGAGTTCAGTAGTTAAATAAAACAGTCACGACACTTCAATCTGAAACATGCAGCCTTAGCCGGTCAGTTTATTGTTCATACATACCTCTGGACAATTTTCTGAGAGTACAGACAGATTATTGCATCTTTTAGCCTTCTCCCCAGAAACTCTGCACCCCCTGGACCCTCTGCACCTTCCAGAACCTCTCTGCACTCTGATTCTCCACTCAACACACTCTCCTTTTAAGCTCTATTTCGTCCCCTTGTAACATACGAGCTATTTGATAGGAGACAGTTCTCCTAGCAATGTCTCCTAACAACTTCAAGAATTGACTTTATCAGGTAGATATTATTAAGCTTCAACCAGCCTGTAATGGCAAAAAATAGTATCTCAGGGTTTCCATAATAAAGAAGACTTGAGTCCCAGAAGCCGTTTAAGTATTTAATTCAAACATGTCTGGCCAGACCATGGAGGGGACAGAGTTACTCGTGCATCACCCTAACCAACCTTTTTAACTAACCGCCTAAATAGTATTCAGCAATCATTGTTTATCTCTGTAGATGTCTTCTCCAACGTTCACGCCCCGCCTCCAGAGAACTGCTTCACACGAGTCTTAAATCAACGCATAAAGCAGCTCATCCAAAGGCCAGACTGTTATCTTACTGCCCCTGCATCTGTCTCTCTGGTGACCTGACACATATATCTTTCTCATAACATTAAGCTAGAACAATAAGCTTGTCATTTCCTTAGATGCATTCACTAAACAGAGAATATACACTTAATTCCTAATTGCATAACAATTTTCCACCACAATTCCCTGCTTTATTAACTTAAATAATACCATAAATGTAAAGGGAAAATTCTAAAGTGCTATCACAACTCTCCCTAAAAGGTTGGTAGGTTGATCCAAAAAAAAAAGACAATGTTCAAAACACAAATTACAATCAGACATGAGACATGCTTGGCCATGGAATTAGCTCACAGTGACAAATATTAGATCCTTCCCGATGACTTTGCTGAGACTCCTGTGCATTGAGACCGAAAACCCACGGGGTCTTCTTACGCCATTTTCTTGTGGGCAAAATGTCATCTCAACAGCCCCTCGCCCCAGAGGCGGCCATCCACAGGTCTCGTCATCGGTCAGGATGCTCTAGATAAAAACACAGAACAAAGGAGAAATTATGTAGCATCTTCCAGTACACTTCAGAGGGTATTACATCAACACTAGATGTTGAAATGTATACTCTTCCCTTGCGCTGTTTGTTGTCTGTTGCCATGAAGTAAGCCTCCACCAGCATCCAGTGACCCGTAGCCACCGATCAGTCCTTCCTCAGAAAGGAGAGAGTGGTCACCCCTCAGAAGGTCCTCCAGTGAGAACCTCCCAATGCGACCCTTGGGAGCTGAGCTAATTAGGTATTAGAGCATTGATGTTCAAACATAGGTGAGCCAATTCACAAAAGATGAATAGGATGATTATGACAAGTATAACCCACACCCTCGGAGTATGGTTTCAGATCAACCTGATGCAACTGTGTGCAAAAGCAATTCTAAACAACTCACAACCTGGTTAATGAGCCAAACCTCATCAACTGAAGCTAGATTATAATTAAGGTAAATGTCTCCAAATCAATCTTTACTAAATCCATGCCAAGAAAAAGACAACCAACCATTCCAACTTGTGAGAGAAAAAAATCCCAAGAATCAACTACTCCCAGCAAGAAGTAAAGAAGGTTTTCAGATCAAATTAAAACTTTGTAAAGTTCCCAGACACAATATGTACTACAAGTCTGAACCCGAACCGAAATGGAATATGAAGTCAGACGTCAAGTCCAGGTAGTAAAAACCCTCATTAATTTATGACAGTTATGATTCACAAGAAACTCAATTAAACCTGCAAGTTACAATTCTCTTCATAATTCTTATATTTGAATTACCTTGTTGTTGAAAGTGTGCTATACAAATAAAATTGCCTTGCCTTGCAAAAACAGAATAATAATTTCACCACATAGTTACCTAATGTATTTAAGAATTTTAGTCCTACTTGCATTAGCTACAACAACACTTCATTTCCCTCTGGGATCAATAAAGTATTTTGAATTGAATTAGACAACTTCTTCAGACCCTGCTTTTCCAGAATCTAATTGATGTTACAATAAGGATTATTTTTGCAACCACCTTTAGTTAAAATTGTTTTACTCAGGACACAGTTTATTTACCTAATTAATATCTCTGCTGCTGTTATTTGCTCATCTGTTTCTTACAGTTTATTCTCTGTTAACTCCTTGAAAAAAAACATTTATTCTAAACGCACAATTTTAAAGCCTGTACAACTGTAAAACATCTCAAATTCAATTTATCTAACTCAGTTGCACATTCAGATTTGAGTTTGCCACTCTATTTTAATAACAACGATGTCAAGTAACCTTTTTACCTGTACCTGAAACTCTTGCTTAAGAAATAAACTTTTCTGTGTAGGACTCGAATTATACTTTATACTTTACCGAAGTAATTATCTATTAACCAACTTTTTACTTCTACTCAGTACTTTAGACTGCCTATATTTTAAAATTAGCCTTGTTACCCCTGTCTCATTTAGTCTTTTATTAAAAGGAACACACAAAAACCCTCATTAAAAATTAAAGAATGCTACAACTGAAAAGAATTTACTGCGGTTTGATAGTAGGTCTAACATTTATTATTCTGACACCCTGTTTTTTTATGCGATCTATAGCATATAATGCGCACAGGTGTTAACTGAATATTTTCCACATTTGTCCCGTCTTTAGAACAGTGACCGAAATTCTGAATCTATTTTTATCATCATTTGTCTTAATGAAGTAAACTAAATTTTAAAAATAGAAACCAAGTTAAACCCCCCTGTGTGTGTGTGTAGGTCACACCTGTTGGCTTAAAGATTGCACCAAATACACAACCCTCACATATGCAGCTGAAACAGGTAGCCTAGTGTATCCCAAATGTGTCCTTATTATTTAACATTTTTATTAAACATTACTATCATTAAGTAAAAGTTATTTTTGGTCGAGGTATGGCTAAAGCTTTATTCTTTATCATTTAATGTTCTAATCCTAAATTTGTTTTATGATTTCTACCTCCTTTGTGTGAATCTAAATGTATGTACAGTCTATGATCTAAATGCTTCTATTATCTGTCACTTTGCTGCCGGTACAGCAGAAGTTCCCCTTCTTGGGAAAATAAAAGCATGATTCATGAAGTTAAGCATTACTCTATATTAATTTGGAAAGCTCATGTTTGAAACAGGAATTGGTTTTGCGCAAAAAACAAACAGTTTGACTAACCCGGACTCGTTAACATCCAGAAAGTAACTGAAAACTCAAGACTAAACTTTTCGTCAAAACAGTGTTTAAGTTCCTATTTTTAGACTTCCAGCTGCAGAGCGCTATTAACGCTTCATCAGTGTCGGGATCTGTGATTGTTTACAACCAGAGAATCGCAGCACATCGGTCGTAAGAAAGAAGCTTGTGGCTCAATTAGCTGATTAGCAACAAGAGAATCATATTAAACCTGCAACAGACTTTATTTCAGATCATTTTTACAACATTGTAGTTAATAACTCGCTGGCTAAGATTAACCTTAGAGTGTTTACCCGCGTTGTTTTCTGTAAATTACTCAAAAGACTGAAATACTTTCATACTGCCACTCGGACTTGTATTAGAGTTGGTTTTAATACGATTCTAACGGTGCGTTTTCCGTGTTATTTCTATTTACTACTAAGTAGGCTACGTTTATCAAAAGTATTAGTTAAACATAGAAACCATCGTTCATCTAGTTTATTGCTGAATTGCATCGTTTCACGTAGAATCTTAAAAGAACGTTTTCAAGCATGGTTCCCGGGCCAAACGCGGCCGCCCCTTATCTCATGAACACAGAGTGTTATAGTTTTAGGTCGAACCAGTTTTAATCAGTTACAATAGTTCAAATTTTATATTACCATTTACCTTTGTGCATTATTTCCCCCCGAGGCTTTTATTGATTAGCGCAAATCTAACAGCTGTAACTCACTAAGTACAGCACACCCATTTAATAGGTGTTGTATTCTACTTTTTTGAGGCTATTTTTATTATGCAGTACATATGTGTTAATTATATCTTTTTTAAGCTTTAGAAGTAATAGGCCTGTTTATATTATTCAGGGTAGTAAAACATGACTCTGTTACCAGTATTTTATAGGGTTGAAGGTTTTAAGTAAACAAACTCTTGAGTAAAGATATGAATTGAAAGCAGGGAGGATCAGCTTTAACTCTAAGTCATGTTATAACCCAGTTCATAGTAAGGTCAAGAGACCTGGAGAAAATAAATGGCCTGTCAAGATGTAGAAGGAGGAGAGAGGAGTCATGTGATATGTTCTTTGTTCTTTTTCAAATAAAAATGGTACAAACTTGTAGAACAGGGAGTCAGTCAGATCTTGTCTGACTCCCATCTGCAGGTGCGTGTTTTCCAAACCAGATATATGAGTGTGTGTGTTTTTTTGTTACTCTTTGTCTCTCAGTCCTGGGTCTTATTTTGAAACAGATTCCGCTGGGGTTTTGGAGTTCGGCGCCCCCGCCTCTCTGAGCAGGAAGTGAGTTGCAGAGCACATTGTGAGAAAAGCCGACAATATGGTGGAGGATGCGGGCATTTGATTTGGTTTTGAGTTTTCTCAGGGCTGGGAGAGATTGAGTGTGAGTAATGAGTGTGGCATAACTGATTGATACAGGTGTTTGTGGCAATTGTAGTGATTTTGTGTTTTTTCTTTGAGTTCAACAGAGAATCGGAGAGCGACTGGATTGATCCTTGCTAATCAACACCCGGGTGGTTTTGTATCAATCTGAAAAAGCGCTAACACCAAATTAATAGGTATTGATCGATTTAAACGTTCTCCATTTAATGTTGACGTGTTGTTTTTTCGGTTGAGGGTCGACCAAAGTACGGACCAGGGGGCTTGAGAGTTGGCCGCTCACTTCCGATGGGACGCTATCGAAATCTCCCGGGCTGACAAACGGACAGGTCGACGCTAGTTTAGAGCCTGGGTGCTCTCTGTGTCGAGACGGATTCCCTTGGAGAGGCCGGCGTATCTTCCAAACGCACGATTGAGCCACGTGAATTGGATTGTGTTTAAAGGTCCGGCTTTAGGTGGCTCCGGTAGAGGTTAGTGTTTGATGAGATTGTGAAAATTGTTGTTCTTTCTTTCTCTCGGATGAATGTGTGGGTGATTGGAGAAGTCGTGGTGACGGAAAGACAAGCTACCAGGTAGCTTATGCACTCCGGCCACACATAAACTTCTCATTTAGGGGAACTAACCGACTGAATCTAAAACCATAATTCCTCTGCGAATCTTAAACGCCTAGACAATGCCCGCGCTTCTTGTACAGACAATAAGCGTAGAAGCTTGACATTGTAGAGGAATAAGGGAATATCATTTTCAGTCAGCTAAAGTACCACCATAAGTTAGCTTACGGCTAACGCACAGTTTGGATGAGTTTCGCCTGGAAATAAAGGCGTTCAACCTTGTGCAACTACGTAAACACGTCTAAAGCATTGTCTAACACATATATATAGGACTGTTATTATGGATAACTGGTAGTAAACTCTATAGAATATATATAAAATAACTTTTTATGATAACGGAGCGGTCACGTTTGGCTTCCGGTTGAGCTAGGTTGCTCATGATGACAGCTAATCTTTGGTAGCTTAGCTTCCGAACTGTATTTATTTGGCTCGGTTAAACAGTCATTCAAGTATTGATGGCGAAGTGTGGTTTTGTTGGAGGGATTTTGTTCTTGGTTGGTTTACTTATGAGTACGGTTTGTTAGGTTTAGCATCGTAGTGCAGAATTAGCCATCTGTGCACCGGCGTATTCATTCCGCGGTGTGACACAGAAGTTTTATTGGGCCGGACTGACAGATCAGATTGATCTGTCAGTCCGGCGGAGTTTTTTTTTTTGGAGCAAACTGTTGACGATTTTGTGTTGCAAAGCGAGTTTTAAACGTATTTCTTTCGGTATATGTTTTAATGATAAATACAAATTGCCTTATATTCGGAGAATTCTATTTTTTCGTGTGTTTCACCATATTGTGCGTCCCGAGTTTTGGCGTAGGCCGGACTCTATTAGGAATTCTTTGATTTTTAGATGAAACGGCAATAATCTCCGTATATAAATAAATTAATGATAAGATAAACAGTGCGTTATAAACCTTTTTAGCTTTCCTTCGTTTCGGCTTTGCCTAAAACATTATTAAGGTTAATGTTGCATGAATAAATAATATATAAACTCCTTCACTATAAAAAGAAATAAATTAAATAAATAAAAACTGTGCCTGCCTTTACTGTTAATTGCATTAATATTGGGATAAATTTGGGCCTACGAATTGATAGTTTATCAATTAAAATAAATAATTTATAGAGTTAATACAAATAACCTATTTTTTTTTTAATTTTAATCCATTTTGGATTTTTGTTACGAATATTCAATGGCAGCCGAATATAAATTACTTCCTGCTCCACAGGGACGAAACTGGCGTACTTTAGATGCCCAATTGTTAATATACATTTCTAAATTATATTCTGTTTTAGTTGATAAGCCCGGTAAAGAAGATAAAAAACAATTCCAGGGCCTTATGACGGCCATGTGGGCTCGTCATGGTGCCCGAGGAGACGTCAAAAGAAGTTTGTCACAAATGTGTTTTGAGGAAGGGAAACGTTATGCAGATAAAGCTAAAACAGCAAAGAGCATCACTGGTGCTAAAATGAGACACTTAAAAGCTGAGAAAATGTGGAAAACATGGGGTTTAGCAGGACAGGGTATTGATCATTTGTGTGTTACTGCAGAAAATAGTTTTTCGGCAGACCATATCCCTCCCCCATATCAACCTATGTACCCCATATTGACGACCTCTGGTCAAACACATATTTCATGGGGCTTGGAGACAGACAATGGCCAGACTATACTTCAAAACACGCAGGGTGACCCACCGAGTTCACCATCTCTTTGTGAGCCACCCCCGGTGGGCATTACTCCCCCCCTTCCTTCATGCAGTGCAGTGTTGCACTGGAGTGGCCTCCCACAGAGGTCTGTAGCCCATGAACCATTGACTAAAAAACCACAGGGTGATTTAAAGGTAAAAGATGATGGACAAGATTATAAATTGCGTTTTGAAGTCACCGGTAAAGGGGTTGTAGAACACACTGGGGAGGAAAAACGACAGCTATTAAAATTAGTAGAACAAGACACCGATAAATTGTTTTTGGCTTATAATGCTATAATAATTGATGGATGAGATGGAGCAGCACGAACACAGGTTAACTAAAGTTCAGCTACAAATAGATGGACTGCTGCAGAATCAGGAAAGATTAGCATCTGTGGTAAGGGGTCAAGCTACAGACCTTTCGAAAGATCCCAGCCCCAGTCAACGTGATGAATGTACGACAGTTTTACAGGTAAAAAATATGCAGACGTTGGGAGACAAGGGGAGTGAAGGACCATTTAAGAATACCAGATCTCAGGTGTCACTGGGGGCAAGTGGAGGCCCTGATTTAATGCTTCCTTTAGTGGGTGCTTCAGATGGTTCGGTGATTTACAAGCCATGGAAGATGGCTGACATATCTGCCATCATTCTGCAACTCCCTGCTTTGACTGGTGGAGGAAACTGTTGGATAAATAAATTAAATCAGTTGACTTCAGGGCAAACCCTAGCGGTGGGGGATTGGAAAGCTATTATGGGTAGAATGTTGACATTGACAGATTATAATGAGATGATGCTCCAGTGCCAGTTAGCAGGTGTACTTGATGAAGTCCCATTCACACATCATGCATATGAGCTCGCCGAGTGGGTCAGAAGAAAATATCCTACTCCGCCTACGTCTAAAATTTTGAAATTTCCCTGGTCAACTGATGTTACTCCTGCAGAACATATAGCAAAATGTAAAGATAAATGGGTTGCAGTTACTGGAGAACAACCTCGAGATCCGGGAAATAATCGGATTTGGTTTAGAGAAGCAGTTTTAGCAGGCATGCCAGAGTCTGTTGCTACATTAATGAAACGGAATCCTGATTCACACATTTATGATCAGCCTACATGGGAAAGACACGTAACATATTATTTACAAGACGTGCAAGATTCTGCGTTAAAGGACGCTGAGGAGAATAAGAAAATGGAGACAGCTTTGTTAAAACTACAGTTAAAAGAGGCTCAGAATAAATTGACTGACTTGTATCAGTCTAAGAAAGTGAAACAGATGGTGGCTGAAGCAGCACCTACTGTTGGATCAGGGACAGTGCTGCCTTCTTTTCCTGTGATGTATGCTGGAGCTGCGCCGAATCTGCCATTTACTGCTCCTTATAGGACATGGCAGCCCCGTGGCAGGTCACGTGGCAGGGCCAGGTTTGGGGATTTTAGAGGCATGGGGAGAGGGCAGCCGGGTGCTAACGGTTGTCACAGGTGTGGCTCCAATGAACACTGGGTGAGGGAGTGCCCACACCCACAAGGGGGCGCTATACCTCCCGGTCAGCCACCTCTACATATGGCTCCGAATCAGCATATGGCTCCTCCCTCCTATCCAGGGGGACAGAGTGGGCCTCAGTATTGACAATGCCCACAGAGTACCTTAGTGAGCAGGACACAGGGAGATCCTATGCTCACAATAGACGTACATGGACATTCATTGCCTTTCCTGATTGACACTGGTGCTACTTTCAGCACATTGGACAGAGTTTTACCAGACGTCAATTTTTCTGGGAACACAGTGTCTGTGATCGGAATCTCTGGGGCTCCAATGACTCTCCCTATAACTCAACCATTGCCTGTTTCAGTGGGTGATCAAAGACTATCACATCCTTTTGTCATTGCTCAAACCACGCCTGTCAATTTGTTAGGCAGAGATCTGCTTATCAAACTTGGTGCTACTATTCTATGTACCCCTGATGGACTTATGGTGACTTTTCCGAATGGACGTACGCATTGCTGTGACACCATGAGTGGTCAATTTTTGCTGAAGGATGACACTTCACAAGTGGCTGATATTTTCTGGGCCAGATTGACTACGATGTCTGCACATGAATCTTCTGCGGCTGACTTTCTGAGATGCTGGAAGCCTTGGCTGCTTGAACTCCAGCCTTTTGTTCCACCACCTGATCCTTTCCATGTGACCTTCCTTTATGAGAGGGGCGATCCTACCTTATACCAGGAACAATTTGAAACAGAACTTGAAGGCCAAAGTTGGTCTGTGGCTTCGGGTCCATGCTTTGTGGGAAAGGAGGGTGTGGCACTGTATGCTCGTCTGACTTCAGAGCAGCATAAATGGTATATGATGGAAGCTGAAGCGCTTCCACACATATCGCTTTTGTTGCATCCGAAACATCAAGCTAAAGATTTGGGGGGAATGGTTAAAAGGGGAGTTGAATTAAAGGATTGGGTTCCCACCCAGATATCTTCAGTCTCTTTTTCTCCTTCTACTCAGATGTACAAAATAGACACGCAGCTCTCTGATACTACCATTCTGGAACATTTGCAGCTTTCTAGAAATCATGGCAGAGAAAAAACAGATCATCCTGATGCAGTGGAGGCCTTAAAGGTCGTGCCTGACTCTTTGTGGTCAGATGGTCCCACTGATGTTGGTCTAGTGCAAACCACACCCATCACATTTGAGATGAAACATTCTGATCCAATCTGGCGTTCTCAGTACCCACATAAACCTCAGGCTGAGGAAGGTATTGCAGACACTATTGCAGGCTTACTTGAAGCTGGAGTTTTAGAACCATCAAACTCTTCATATAACACCCCTATTCTTCCTGTGGAAAAACAAGGTACTGGTAAATACAGAATGGCACATGATTTGCGTGCTATTAATGAGGCCCTTAGAACCCCTCCCATTTCTACACCGAATCCGTATACAGCTCTGGCATCACTGACTCCTGATTTAAAATGGTTTACCTGCATAGATTTGGCTAATGCATTTTTCTGTTTACCGCTCCATCCTTCTGTCAGGGATATTTTTTCATTTACATTCAGGGGCAGGAAGCTACGTTATAGTAGGCTTCCGCAGGGTTTTGCTTTATCTCCAGGTATTTTTAATCAGGTGTTAAAGCAGTCATTAAGCACTGTACAGCTCCCTCCAGACTGTGTACTGACCCAATATGTGGACGATTTACTTTTAGCATCCCCCACCGTTGAAAAGTGCATAGCAGCAACTCTAGTTGTGTTGCAACATTTGGGAAAAGAGGGATTTAAAGTCTCCCGCGATAAGCTTCAGTTGGTCAGGCAGGAAGTCCAGTTCCTGGGGCGAAGGGTGACCGCTCAAGGCGCTGGGCTGACGGACACCCACAAGAATGCTATTTTGGCCCATTCTAAACCTCTCACTGTTAAATCAATGCTGTCATTTCTGGGACTGACAAATTTTTCCAGACATTATGTGCCTAATTACACAAACCTTACCACACCACTCAGGGCTCTTGTAAATGCTCATGGTATGAAAAATCTGCATGCTAAATTAGAATGGGACATACCAGCTGAGGAGGCATTTATCAAGTTGAAACAGGCTCTAGCACAAGCAGCTGATTTAGCCACTCCTGACTATACATGTCCATTTTTTCTTAACACATCAGAAACAGATGGGGTGGTTAATGGGATTTTGTTTCAGAAAAAAGGTGGTCAGAGATACATTCTTATGTATCTTAGCATAAAGCTGCAAGCTATTGAAATGAGACAGCCACCTTGCACGAGACATGCAGCAGGAATTGCACACCTAGTGGAGAAAACTTCACACATTGTTAGGGGTTTTCCACTTAATATTTTGACATCTCATGGTGTCATGGCATTGGTTAATTCTGAGACGTTTACTCTTTCTACTTTGCGTCAGCAGCGGATTAGCAGAGTTTTGGAGGCACCAAACATTATTTTTACGCATGAAGGAATAAACATGGCTGACCAAATCACCGCCTCTGGGGAGCAGCATGACTGTGTCAGGCTGAATTCTGTTGCTCAAAAAATACGTCCTGACTTACGGTCTGATCCTTTACCTACAGGTTTTGTGCTCTATACAGATGGGTGTTGTTTTAGAGATGGACAGGGCCAGTTAAAATCAGGTTTTGCAGTTGTTGAGCAGAATGGAGATTCACTACATACTGTCGTGTCAGGGAAGCTGGACGGCAAGCAGAGCGCACAGCGTGCTGAGATAAGGGCTCTTATTGAAGCATGCAAATGGGGAAGAGATAAAGACGTTACGATTTACACTGATTCGAACTACGGGTTTTCTGTTATACATTATGAATTACCACAGTGGAAAAGAGCAGGTTTTGTTACTGCTACTGGTAAACCTGTACACCATCATGCAGATATTATGGAGCTTTTGGATGTTGTACAGTTACCAGCTAACCTCGCTGTTCTTAAGTGTAAGGCTCACAGCAAGGCTGAGACTGTTGACGCGTGGGGAAATAGGGCTGCAGACTTGGCGGCAAAGGGAGCAGCAGGCTACCTGTCACATGTCCACACGCAGCTGATTGTCACGTCAGCACAGGAAATGTCAGACAGTTTTGCTGAGGAAGTGAAGTTGGCACAGCAGGCTGCTGCGTCGCAGGAGATAGCTGTGTGGAAGGATAGAGGTGCAATTTTTTCTGATGGTTTTTGGCGTGGGCCTGATGGCCGTTTAGTTTTACCTGCCGCGTTAAAACCCACTCTTTTTCAGGAGGCTCATGGTGCGGCACATGTGTCATACACTCAGATGAAACGTAACCTTTGTTTTTGGTGGCATCCCTTCCTGCCACATTTAATTAAGCGTTTTTTGAGTGAATGTGTGGTGTGTGGTCAATTTAATCCTAAGCCTACTATCAGGCCAGAAATGGGCGCCTTCCAGGACTTGTGCAGGCCTGGCGAGGAGGTCGTTATCGACTATACAGATATGGTGACCCCTGTTAGAGGTTTCCGTTACCTGTTAGTAATGATTGATCCACTAACCTCGTGGGTTTCAGCTTTTCCTGCAAGACGGGAGGATGCTCAGACAGTGGTGAAATCTTTGATTAACCACTGGATTCCGTGCCATGGCTTTCCGACTAGGATCAGGTCTGACAATGGCACACATTTTAAAAATAAACATCTCCGACAGGTTGAGGAACAGATGGGAATAACCCACAAGTTCGGCACTGTTTACCATCCGCAATCTCAGGGCGTCATTGAGCGGTCTAATTCAACTTTAAAGTTAAAGCTGGCGAAGATTTCAGCTCAGACGGGACTTAATTGGTTAAATGCACTCCCCATTGCTTTGATGACCATGAGATCATCTGTCTGTAGAACAAAAGGTCTCACTCCTTATGAGATGTTAACCGGCCGAATTTTTCCTGGTCCGTGGGCGGGCAGAGAACCACAGGTGTCACAGCACCCTGACCCGGACCCTCGCAGTGACCATCAGCAGCTGAAGGGCCTTGTCTCCTCCTTCCTTCCGGCTCCCCGTGACGTGCAGGGACCTGCGGTGTCTCCTTCCGAGGCTGGGCGTGTTTGGCTAAGGGTGTATAAAAGAAAGTGGCAGGAGCCAAGGTGGTCTGGCCCGTTCCAGGTTGCTGCTCGTACAACCCATGCTGTCCAGCTGCGGGGAAAGGGTTCTACGTGGTTTCATTGGTCTCAGTGTGCTCCGGCCCCCGACCCCTCTCCTGTCCCTCACGCTGCAGCAGCTCTCTGCTGACCTGGGAGAATCTCTTTGCAGCGGGTGGTGTCGGTTCTGACTAGGCGGTGTCGACTGCCGAAGCCAGGAGGCGGGGCCTGACCCACCCAGAAGATTGGTTGAAGTTGCTGTGATCATCCAGTGTAATCTATATGTGCAACAAAATTGGGCGAGATAAGCAATTTGGACTTGCTTTTCTCGAAGAGGGATTGTACCGAAGAGAAGAGATCGCAAGAAATCAAACACATTTCACAGCAGGTTTTGACCACCTCACAATCGGTGGGGGAAGCTATTGGAGGCGGGGCCTGTCTGTGCATTTGTGTTTACTGGGGGAAATGTTCAGTTAATGAAGTAACTGTCATTTCAGTGAGGGCGATCTGCAGAAAAGACAGTAACTTTGGGAAAATAAAGACTCCACTGTACTGAATCATTTCATCACTCTGGTAGCCACCTGCTGCCAGAGAAATAAACAAGAGCGAAGACTAGAGAACAAAATAATAAAGACTGAACACTTACTAATCATTTTTCTTGTATTTTACAGGTTGTCTAACTGATTTTTATTTACAGGTGCAGATTGCTAGACACTGCCTAAGAGGGTGTCAAATAATTTTTAAGTAGTCTATTTGTAAGATTTTTTCTTAATATTTAGTATTTACGGTTTTATAAAACTTTTTTAGTAATAAGATAAAATATTTGAAGGAGTGTTTAAAGTATAATCAGGTTCACTGACTACTAATTCTTGTTTTACTTATTCTTTTTTCATTATGATGTGGTTTTTGTAGGATGTTTTTGGGGTTGGTGACAATTGCTAGAGTTTGCTTTTACTTAAAGAATATTGAGAATTAGGATAAAAAAACAAACAAACAAACAGCCATCCTTCTTTTTTGGATAAAATAAACATAGGATCACACCACAGACAGAAATATGCATCTTTGGGGAAATAAGAAGGTGCTGTACGCCACAGGTTTTTGCATGGTGTTATTGGTCAATATTATCTTTTACTGTTGTGATGAATGGCCCTATAATAGTTCTTCAAATCAAACGCAGGTTGGAGTTCACTCAATTAGACAGAGAAGAAACTTAATGGCTAAACCATCTCCCTCTTCACGGTGCGGCACTTCCAAGGCACATCATGGATTTTCTCAATTTTGTATACCAAAGGGACGATCTGCAGTGATTACTATTCCTTTAAATACATTGGTTTATAAGGGACAACAAGCAAGTAAATATAAAACCTACCCCTTGTGGTACATAACGAATGATCAAAAAGATACTAGTTGGTCCACTTTAATTGCTGATCCTTTAGGATATGACTGGAGAAGGTATACCACTACCTCTTTTGCAAAACACATGCGTCCCTTGGTTAAATTGGATAAGACTGCAGATAAATTACTTCTTACGGTTAATTTAACTAAGAGTGATCTCCTCCCCTTAAAATATCTCCAGAAGGGGGAAAGTTGTACTCTCTTTATAATTTGGGTTTATAAAGGGGGAAAAGATGTTCAATTTCCTATTACAATATGTCAAGACTCTCTTAATGTTTCCACCTCAGTAAGTCAAAATCAGGCCTCAGCAGCAAGAGGTAGTATAATTAAAGAAGAACCATCGGTGGACGATTACTTTGAAATGATGACAGGAGTGGGGGGCTCCACTAATAATTGGTTGCTTATGGTAGAACAGGCCGGAAAGGAAGCGAGACAGGACTGTGTTGTGTGCATGGGAGCCCGACCTGTTCTCAAGGTGGTCCCTGCACCTTTTGAGCTCAACACAACTTGTCTGGTTTCCCTGCTATCTGGTGAAAAAGCAGTCAAAGATTGTAGTAACTGGGAAAATGTATTCCCTATAGCTGATAACAGAGCTACCCCACCCTTCTTTGATAGTAAAGTAGCTCCAAATAATTTCACTTGTTTCAAAAATGGTAAGCCTGGAAATAAACTAGTGGGTTCAGTCAACATTACATATTGTAATTCAATTCAAACTTTCCTTAAATCTTTTCAGGCTCGTGCTGACATCTGGTGGTGGTGTGGAGGAAAAACTCTCCGCTCCATATTACCTAGTAATTGGACAGGATTGTGCACCTGTTACATTAATTATGCCAGTAGCAATATTTACTTATGATCCCACAGGAGACCAGACTCTTCTCACTTTGAATAATCATGTTAGAAAGAGGGACTTAAGCCACGAAGATGATTCAACTTATATTGATGCCATTGGAGTTCCTAGAGGTGTTCCAGACGAATATAAATTGGTTAATCAAATCTCAGCAGGATGGGAATCAAGTATTTGTTGGTGGTGTACCCTGAACAAGAACGTGGATAGAATAAACTATATACATTATAATGTACAGAAATTAGCTAATAATACTAGAGATGGGTTTGAGGCTGTTCATGAGCAACTTAAAGCCACCTCCTTAATGGCTTTTCAAAATAGAATAGCAGTCGACATGATTCTAGCTCAGACCGGTGGCGTCTGTTCTCTTTTTGGTACTCAATGTTGTGTTTTTATCCCTAATAATACTAATGCAGACGGTAAATTAACTAGGGCAGTAGAAGGACTCAGAATACTTTCAAATAGGCTGAAAGAACAATCAGGTGTAGATACCTCAATGTGGGACAATTTGTTAAATAATATGTTTGGTAAATGGAAGACTCTGGCAATGTCTATAATGGTTTCTTTAGCAGTATTTGTGTCAACTATGGTGTTATGTGGATGTTGTTGTATTCCTTGTATACGTTCTTTGCTCACAAAGTGTATTGAAAAAGCTGTTGGTGATAATGTGCAAGGTCAATATCTGTTAATACCTCACATGGAGCCTGATGGGGAAGTACAGAGGAGTGGTCAATCTATTTGAAAAATAGATTGAAAGAGGGATTTGTTGTATTCTACTTTTTTGAGGCTATTTTTATTATGCAGTACATATGTGTTAATTATATCTTTTTTAAGCTTTAGAAGTAATAGGCCTGTTTATATTATTCAGGGTAGTAAAACATGACTCTGTTACCAGTATTTTATAGGGTTGAAGGTTTTAAGTAAACAAACTCTTGAGTAAAGATATGAATTGAAAGCAGGGAGGATCAGCTATAACTCTAAGTCATGTTATAACCCAGTTCATAGTAAGGTCAAGAGACCTGGAGAAAATGAATGACCTGTCAAGATGTAGAAGGAGGAGAGAGGAGTCATGTGATATGTTCTTTGTTCTTTTTCAAATAAAAATGGTACAAACTTGTAGAACAGGGAGTCAGTCAGATCTTGTCTGACTCCCATCTGCAGGTGCGTGTTTTCCAAACCAGATATATGAGTGTGTGTGTTTTTTTGTTACTCTTTGTCTCTCAGTCCTGGGTCTTATTTTGAAACAGATTCCGCTGGGGTTTTGGAGTTCGGCGCCCCCGCCTCTCTGAGCAGGAAGTGAGTTGCAGAGCACATTGTGAGAAAAGCCGACATAGGCTATAAAATTAATATGGATTCAGGTTAGAAAATACTCAAATATTAGATTCAGGTAAATGTAATTTCCATCTCTCACATGAATTTGAAGGATTGCTTTGAAAAAACCCACGTAATAAATCAAATAGACTAAAGAATGTTTATTCATATTTGCACTTTGCAGAAAAAATATAATTATTAATGATTGTTGGAAATGTGTTCCAGCAAATAGGTTTTCAAAAATGATGTAGGAATGATGTAGGAATTTATTCTCCAGTAAATCACTGAGTCACATTTAGATAATTAATCATTACTATATTATCACCATTAAAACGATAGCAAGTTTTCAAGATAACATAGTTTATTTTAAACATTAAATCTGACTCATATGCACCAATATAGATCATAATAATCCATCATTCATTATGCTTTAAATTGGAATATTCTCTGTTTTATTTGATCTATTTTTATCCAAGATCACTTGATGTTAAGATTGCAGTTTCCTAGATCTGTTGCGTTTAGTTTTTCAGATAGAGCGATTACATATTTATAATCCTGAGATCCCGAGCAAACCACTGATACTAAATGCATGTCAAATGCATTAAAAAGCCTATTATGGAAATATTATTTAACAAGGATGAGAAAAGATATTGGAGTGTTTCCACGTCCTTCAGTCAGCATGCAGACACATCTCACAATTGGTGACCCAAGACACAGAAAGTATCCTTGAGCTTCTCACATGTTGGTTCAACATAACATTACATATTTCAGTTAACACAGAGACTTAACCTTTAACATGATCAATATATTTTTCCCCACATTAAGCCATTCAAATCTTCTTTTATAAAAAATGCTACGCAGAAAAATTCTCACAACAGGCCTCAAATAATTTAGGCTGTGATAAAAGCCAAGAGGAGCTACAACAAAACTAACTGTGTAACTGTGTTCAGGGTTTGATTTTTACCCCTAAACACCAAGTGATTGTATATTATTTGCTTTCTTAATTTGAAAAGTAAAATTACGTTTTATTTATTACTATTTTAAAGAGTGTTTTTACAGCTACAGGGGATCACACTTCTTAGCCTCCCTTGTAAGGTCTAAGAGAAAATGTTAGGATTTGAATTCCCTTCACCATAGCCCCAAAATAAGCCAAAATATATAAGCACCCCCCAAACTCAGGTACGCACAGGTAACCTCCCAAGCCACTTGTTCATACCTTTTTGGGTCGAACCTCGAACATGACTCCTCCCATGTGGACAAAGTGGTCAGTCCATTCTAGAAAAAAAAGCAAAAAAGAATGAGAACCAGCCTGATTTGCATTCTGGTTCAGTTGAAATTGAAACTTGCTTTGGTTGTCATAAGCAAAATTCCAAACTCACAGGACCACTGTATTGTTATAATTGATGGCCCCTAAAAAACATTTCAGGTATATTAATATTTACTTAAAACAGTGAGACGACTTCCCTTTAATTACAAAACCAGGTGCCTTATATTAAGACTCACTTCTATAACTTCCTGTGTTTACCCACCAGAGTGACAAAATCATCAGATTTCTAGGATCAAACCTTTCCTGACCTCTTGCCCCTTATCCTGGAAGGAGACACAGAATACTTCACAGCTTGAGATCAATTCAGTCATTTTCCAAGCAAAAATTTCTAATAAGGCTCACTAACTGCTGCGACGCTTGAATGTTCCCCAGATAAGATTAGTATTGACCTTTTTTTCATTTATTTAAGACCTAAGTAGCCTAAGCCCAGTCATCTTTATTTTAATGTTAACCAGCAGAAACCTAAAGTTTTAATTTTTTAGTTGTGTTCAAATTATAGCCTAAACAATGTTGTTTTACTGTTGCTTCTCACAGCAAAGTCTTGTTATTTTTAAGTCTCACGATTGTTTACATTAGCGCCTTGCAAGCTGATAAAAAATTCGTCCTTCACAGCTGTGGCGAAATCTAAGCAGTGTTACTGTAAAGGTCCAAGTTACTTTAGTTAATGTTCACAGATCTAAGATTTATTACTTTATTTTTTTATTTTATTTTTTTAGATTTATTACTTTCTTACAACATAAACCCCAAAATACAAGGAAACAATTCAGCCCCAATTGTCCCAGAAAGAAAGGAAAATATGTTTTCACTGTCAGTCAGCTTAGTAATAATCAAGTCAGTCAGGGTATAATTCACAACCTACTCTAAATGCCCCAATCAATTTTATTTGTTCTAGTCGTAAAATAGGAACGTTTCCGTTTCTAAGTTAGTGCACACAAGCTGCGATAGCTAAGGAAACGTGTACTTAGTGTAATAACAATTCCATCAAATAACTTCCAACCAAAATGAAATAAATGTGGACTCTCCTGACAGAGAGCATTAGGAGAGAAAAGAAAAGACTTCTTGACCATTTACCAGATAACTCCCCAGAAGACAAATGATCAGTTCACTCTCTTGCCCTAAAAAAAATTTTGTGCAACACATTCTTTAAGCTCTGATTAGACTAAACTCACCGGATGACGAATCATCACCTTTTCAGAGCCGTAGCAGTTTCTCTGTCTGCTTTACCCCGTCTGTCTAAAACAAACAAATTAAGTTTAGTTGCACATCAACTTTCCCTAACAAATTACAACACAATAACAAAACAATTAGATCAACATAGAAAATAGAAAGAATCAGATATTATGGCCTGCTTCCATCGAGACCCCTTTCGCTCTAAGGGTCCTCTGGCAGAAACAAAACAAAAACAAAACAAGATTTACTTTCCTAAGGGAGTGTGTATGTGTGTGTGTTACATAAGCAGGTGTCACAGAGATGCAGCTACATCAGTCAGCAAGCATTTCTTAATTGCATTTGATCTGTGTGTATTTTTGTCCTGCCTGAATTTCGCTGGGTCATCTGCAGGCTGGCCGGCCCAGGGCCCCCCCTCTCGATCCAGCTAATCGCCATGTTCCAGGGACCACAGCCCCCAAATAACTCATCTCACCTGAGCAAGAGTTTTCCCCTCTGCCCACTGGTCAGCCCGCATTCAGGCCTCCGCCTTTGTTATGGCTGCCAAACCCCTTATTCCAAGGGTGGGGTGGGGGTACTAGGGCTCCTTGTGGCCCTCCCCAGGCACTGCTGGACCGAAGGCAGGGGTCCCAACCAGCCTGAAGAAAAACACAGGACAACTCAGCAAAACTCACCAGCAGTTCTACAATGGAATGTGTAACAATAACTGTGTGTGTGTGTGTGTGACATTCTGCATTATACCAAGTCATCAAACAAATGATCTTAATGCTCAAACACTCCAGTTCTGGAAAAAGCAAACAAGAGTAAATAAAAGAGAAGAAAACAAAACCACATAAATGAACCACAAATAAATAACATAACTTTTAGATTTTCTTTCAGATAATCCAAATTCCTCCCCAGGGCCCATTAATTCTTTTATTTTTATTTTTATTTTTTTCTTTCTGTCGACATATTGGACTGTCTGGAGTTGAAGTGTTGCTAGATTACAGACCCGATTGTCTGCCTGGGTACCCAGTTCCCATGAAGGACGTCTCCCCCATCACTTTTTAGTTTCCTTGAGTGAAACAAAAGCCTAAAAAAACCTCGTCGGAAAATAATCAATCAATTTCATTAATTGACCACTTGTCCAACTGCCGTGCTCCCAGATAAAACCCGGAGCAAAAACCCGATACGTTCTTTAACATTGATTAAATAATTAACCATACAATTATATATAAGTTTATATATTATATTAAGTAATCAATCAATCAACCGCGTGTAAGTAAATAAACACAAAACCACTAGCAAATATTTCACCTCCTTAGAGTGCATATAAAATTCTGTTATCACTATTTATTTAAAGCACTCAGTCTTACCAGGTTCTGTCTCAGGCGACGGCAGGGCCGACAGAGACGCTTCAAGGCCTCCATCTCCCAAACAGCTACTGGAGGTAAGAGGCTGGGAGAAAATTTCCCAGGACGCTAGCAACTCCCTTGACCCTGTCCCTGCCGGTCCATTCCGTTCGCTGAGGCTGCGTTGGGCGCCAAGTGTAATGGCAAAAAATAGTATCTCAGGGTTTCCATAATAAAGAAGACTTGAGTCCCAGAAGGCGTTTTAAGTATTTAATTCTTTTTTTTTTTTTTTTTTTTTTTTTTTTTTTTCGTGTCCTGTTTGGCAGTGTGGAGCTCAGAATTGGTGTCTGAGTACCAAGTAGAAGCCCAACAGATTTACTTTCACAAGCGGAGCAGTACAGCTTTTGCTATAGTACTCCACTTGATTTATGTGTGAAAAATCTTTATTATGAATTGTTGGGGTTTTTATTTCCTGATGTTATGGACACCGAGACGGAAAATTAAGGAGAAGAAAGAAGGAAGATGAAGAAGAGAGGTAGGAAACAGAATATCATGAGAGAGGGTGAGTTGAAAATACAAGAGAGGAAGGGGAACAAAGAAAACACAGGAAGACATTGAAGTCTGCCTCCATACCCACAGGACGGAAGAGAGGGGGGAAAACAAAACACGAAAAAGGAACATCGACAAAACCAACCAAACATTGTGAACTAAGAATTACACAACCACATCACACAAAAATAGATATAAAAATACAACAACAATGTCACAGAAAAACTCACGGTACCGATTAATCAAGCTCTAGTAATGATAACCTCAGCCCAAGAATATATCCTTAAACACCAGAGACCCCACATCTATGTGTGTGTGTTAGCATGCTGGTGCATATAAGGTTTCTCCATAAGAGTGTTCGATAGTTGGTGTGAGAAGACATCAATCCGTCCCCCAGGAATCGATGCAGACATGAAGGAGATCGGAGCAAAGACGTCCAAAGGACCGCCAGAGCCCCAGGCGGACCCGGGCGGGGCCGACCGCATCCCCCAAGAGAGGAGAAAAGGATAACCCCAGGGGAACATCCAGCGGTCACTATGCAGGGGCCCGGGGGGCAGCAGTGACGAGCCCACGGGCCCCGCCGGCAACCGGCCGCGCCGGGGCGGGCCGGTCATCGGACCTGGGGAGCCGGGGCCCAGGGGCACCCCACCCCCCAGCAGGGACCCGACAAGGGACCGGCCGACGTGGGGCCCCCAGCACTGCCGGGTCCGCGGCCGGCCACCGGCCGCCACGCAACACCTCCACCCTAGGCCAATCCCCACCGCCAACATCCCAGCGCCCCACCAATAGCCGCAGGGGACGGACAGCATCCCCAGGCCGGGCTCAGTCAGCATCTGGACGCCAAGTTGTACCAGCTCCCGGGTCCTGATCCCGCGCAACGCAGGGCGCCGAGACCAGGCATCCAACGAGGGCCAGGGCCGGTCCAACCCGCCAATGAACCGGCCACGCACGGTGCGCACAGAACAGGTGATCAAACGAGCAGAGACGCCGGATCCGCATCCCGCCGAGCCACCGAGCAGGCACCACCCAACAATCCCAAACCTGGCACCTCTAAAAGAAGTGCCCCAACCAACCAAAGGAAGATATCGGCCCAGCGCATCGGCCGACCGACACACCGGCCCCCCCAGGCCCGGCCAGGCACGCACCAGGTCCGAACCGGATTGACCACCGGCGCACCGGCAGGCAGGGGCCCCCGTCACCGGCGGGGAGTGACGGAGGGGAAATAGGCCCCCCATTAAGTGTAAGGCCTGAGGTGCGCCAGGCGAGGGGGCAGACCAAGATCCAACCTGACAGGTAGACTAAGACATACAGACACAGTCATACGTTCCCTCCCTCTTAAACACATACTTTCTCACTGACTCACCAAGACACCCAAAAAAATTACGCTGTACCCTCACTCACACACCCCATGCACACTTTATGCTCCCAGGTCCAGGTACCGATGCCCCAGTAGAGGCACCAGCCCCCTGACCCGGGAGGTGGACCCCCTACCTTCTAGGATGGAGACAAGCAGACCGCCAAGGGCCCCACAGTGGCAAAGCAGCCCGACAGCCCAGGACCCCGACCAGACCGCCTGTCCTCCTCCGGACCCCAACCCCTGATGGCCCGTAGCGAACAGGGGTGGAAAAAGACCCTTAGCCTCCATCCTCCCGCTCGAGTATGGTGTTGATGCGTGTTGTTATAATGTGCATTTCAAACAGAGGGGTGGGATATGGGGGAGGCAGCCACACATCCCCAACCCCCACCCCGAGCCCTCAGTGTCTATATGTGGTTTAACAGTGGGCACCGGCACCAGAGGTGAAGCTGATTGTACCGCTCCCCCTCTGGATGCCGAAAAGTGTGCCCACCCCAAAGTCCCTACATATGTGTCGTGTGAAAATGTTATAAGTGGGAGTGTCTAAGTTGTATATTAAAATTGGGACCCAGGACACCACGGGACAGCGAGGAGGGAAGCCCCTCTTCGCACCCCAGTGATGTGCCCATGCCCCAAGACCCTATATGAGTGGTAAAGTGATGGAGCGGGTGGACAGAGGTGTCCAGGGATGTGGAGGGAAGGACTGGGAGACAAAATGTCTTCCCAGGGAGCCAGCTCCCCCACTGACCCCAATAGGCACCGCTGTTCACCGGGATCCACCAGGGGAGGGAGGCCATGGCACGTCCGACCCGGGGCCCACGGCCACAGCACCACAAAGCCCCACGGACCCCAAGGCAGTCCCCCCAGCCCCATCCCAGAAGGGGAACTAAACCCACCCTGACATTCGGTCTACTCTCAAAACACAAAAGACACTAGACACCCAGGTTGAGGACTGATCCGGCCCAGAAACGCCACCCAGCCGCCGCGACCAGCAGCCAGGCACCCCGACCAGCAAACAAGGCGAGACGCCATACAGGGACTGGCGATGACAATCGGCCCAGAGAAAAAAAAGAGAGGCGGCTGCACATGCCGGCCACCGGCCGGCCTCGACCCCCACAGCCAACAGAGACCCCACGCCGGCCGACCCCCAGCCAGGACCACAGCTTGGGGGCGCGGCGCCCCCAAGCCCCGAATCCCCAGGCCCACCCCAGATCCTACCCAGGCGCAGCACGGCCACCAGGCCAGTAACCCATGTCCGCCAGTGCAACCCCCCCAAGGCACCGCATGCAGCCATCAGGAGTCACCACCCAAAGCCCAACCCCAGGCCGCCCACGACGTCCAGCGCCCCATCCGCCCAGTGATCCCACCCCCCGGGGTCCCCCCCAGACGCCTCCAACCCCAAAACCCCCACATTAGCAACAGTGTCCCAAACGACAAAACCAAGTGCCCCCCACCCCCACTAGGTGATGGAGCCGATCAAAGGAGCCCAGAGAGATTGATCAGATATGGAGCCAGAGGCCGTCTCAAGACCAATATGGTCCAACAAGAGATTTCTATACTAATTAATATTAAGAGCTTTTTTATTTTTCCAGTTCAGGAGGATAGTTTTCTTAGCGATGCATAAGGCAATGTGAACCATTAGAACTGACTTTGTGTCCATGGTGACATCATTTAAATTTCCTAACAGGCAAATTGAGGGAGATGGTGGGATGTTACATTTCAGACACTTTGATAAGTCTTCACATATCAGGCACCAAAATTTCTTAACAGGTGGACAGAACCAAAGCGCATGAACATAAGTATCTGGTATATTCCTTGTGCACTGTAAGCATGTATTAGACGATGTAAACCCCATCCTAAACATTCGTTGACCTGTATAGTGTACTCTATGAAGGATTTTGTATTGTATTAATTGCAAATTAGGATTTTTTGTTATTTTAAAGGTTCTTAAACATATCTGAGACCAGACGTTTTGGTCAAAGCTGGCTGATAAATCCACCTCCCATTTTGAAATAGGGATGGCTATTGATTCATCTAATGTAGATAAAGTTTTGTATATTTTAGAGAGCAATTTGGGGGGGTTGAGATTAAGAAAATCTAAAACTCTTGCTGGAATTTGTAATTCAGGTGTATTGAGCCTAAATTTACCTTTAATAATAGATTTAATTTGTTGATATTCTAAGAATTTGTTTTTATCAATTCCACATTGTGTAATTAATGTATTAAATGGGATAAAGTCTGTTCCTTCAAATATATGTTCCAGGTATTCAATTCCATTGCACTCCAGACTGGGAAACTTATCATACATTTTTTTTGCAAGATGTCGGGGTTATTCCAGATGGGTGTACATCTGCATGGGATTATTGTGGACTCTGTCATTTTTAGAAACTCCCACCATGCTGTCAGAGAGGAGCTGATATTTATGCTTTTAAAGCATTCATATTGTTTTATATTTGAGCTAATAAATGGTAGGTCTGAAAGTTTTATCTTATTACATAGTGTCTGTTCTACGTCTATCCAGGACTCGTCTAGGTAGCTATGTTTTAACCATCTTGAGATGTATTGGAGCCTGTTGGCTAAGAAATAATGATGGAAGTTTGGTAGATCTAGACCTCCTTTTTCTTTGGTCTTCTGCAGTGTTTTTAAGCTGATACGTGGGGGTTTATCTTTCCAAAGAAATATAGAGATAGAGGAGTCCAGAGTTCTAAACCAGTCTAGTGATGGTTTACTTGGGATCATTGAGAATAAGTAGTTGATTCTGGGCAAAACCATCATTTTTATTGAAGCAACCCTTCCCATAAGTGATATGGGTAGAGATTTCCATCTGGCAAGATCATCTTCAACTTTTTTTAAAAGTGGGATGTAGTTTAACGTTATTAAATCTGCCAGTCTTGGTGAGACATTGATACCTAAATAGGTAATATTCCCTGACTGCAGTTGTGTATTAGTTGGATTCTGGACAGAACAATTGATTGGAAGAACTGTAGATTTTAACCAATTTATAGAATAATCTGAAACATTTGAGTATGAGTTTATCAACCCGATTACCTGAGAGAAAGAGGTTTGTGAATGCTGGAGAAAAAGTAATACATCATCTGCATAAAGACAGATTTTATGTTTTATGTTATTGCATTTTATGCCTTTAATATTGTGAGTTTGCCTGATCGCTGCAGCTAGTGGTTCAATAAAAATAGCGAACAGGGAGGGAGAGAGAGGACATCCCTGCCTGGTACCTCTCTGAAGATAAAACCTAGATGATGTTTGGTTATTTGTTCTGATACACGCTGTTGGTGAACTGTATAATATTTTCAACCAGTTTATAAAAGAATTTCCAAAGCCAAATTTATGTAACGTTACAAATAAGAATTTCCAGTTAACGCTATCAAATGCTTTTTCTGCATCTAAAGATAATATATTAGTTTTAATGTTTTTACAGTTAGAAAAATCTATTAAATCTATTAATCTACGTGAATTTGTGGATGAATGTCACCCTTTAATAAAACCAGTTTGATCAGGATGTATTATAAGAGGGGTTACTTTCTCTATCCTTTTTGCGAGGGCTTTGCAGATTATTTTAAGATCAACATTAATGAGGGATATGGGACGATAGCTGGTAGGAAACAAAGGGTCTTTACCTGATTTTAGTAGAAGACTAATGTAGGCAGAATTCATATTTGGTGGGAGTCGGCCATTTTCCTTGATTTCCTGCAGCCTTCTGTGGAATGTTGGTGCCAGAATTTTCCAGAATTCTTTATAGAACTCTGCTGGAAATCCATCTGGGCCTGGAGCCTTATTATTGGGCATGCCTTGGAGGGCCTCCTGGAGTTCAGCTGCTGTTAGTGGTGAATCCAGGGCCATCGCTTGACTTTCGGATAATTTAGGTAGTGTTATGTTATCAAAAAATTGTTCAATTTCATGATCCGATGGATTTATCTCTGGTGAGTATAAAGCCTTGTAAAATTCTTTAAATGTGTTGTTTATTCTTCTAGGATCATATACTGTATTCCCGGTCTGATCTTTAATAGCAGATATAGTTGTTTTTTCTTTATTAATTTTTAGCTGGTTAGCCAAAAATCAACCTGATTTATTACCTTGTTCAAAGTTTTCTATCCTAAGTCTTTGAATTAAGAACTGGGTCTGTTTATTAATAATTTGATTTAATTCTAGCTTTGCTTTACGGATTTTGCCTAGTCTCTCCTCCTCTAGAGAAGCTTCTAATGAATTAATAGTTTCTTCTAATTCCTGAATACGTTTTTTTTCCATTTTCTTTTTATTTGATGAGAATGAGATTATTTTACCTCTAATCACAGCTTTTCCTGCCTCCCAAAGAATGGATGGCGAAGTACCAGGGAGGTCATTATATTCTAAATAAGAAGCCCACTCTTTTTCAAAATATTTTATAAATTTTTTATCCTTAAGTAAGGATATATTAAATCTCCAATTTTTGCTTTGAGGTGTTTCTGTTTTATTTACTAAAGTTAGAGAAACAGGAGCATGATCGCTAACAGCTATAGGGTGTATCTCAGTGTCTGAAATGTCAGTCAACAGTGAGCTGCTGACTAACAAATAATCCAGTCTAGAATATGAATGGTGGACATTTGAGAAGAAAGTATATTTTTTGTCATTGGGGGGAAGTAATCGCCATGCATCACAAAGTCCATAATCGCTCATGTACTGTTTGACTATATCTATAGATTTCCAGCTGCGCTGAGTCCCTGCTGTGCTGAGCCTGTCTATTTCTTCATTTAAACCAAAGTTGAGGTTGCCCCCAAGAAGAAGTGAGCAATCCATGTGTTCAAGGAGCACAGAGAAGAAGGAATGAAAGAATGAGGGGTCATCAACATTTGGACCATATATACTGACAATACATAACTTTTGGTTATGTATAGATAGTTTTACTATAATAAATCTACCCTCTGGATCTGTAACTGTATCTATTACTGTAAAATTTACATTTTTATTTATTAATATTGCTACTCCCCTTTGTCTGGAGTTATAGCATGCAGAAAACACATTAGGAAACTCAGGAGATTTAAGATCATCTGCAGCTGAGGTAGATTTATGGGTTTCTTGTAATAAGACGACATCTGCCTTCAATCTTTTAAGCTGGTTAAGAATCTTAACTCTTTTCTCCCTGGTGCCAGCTCCATGAATATTCCACGTGACAAACCTTAGAGTAGTCATAGTTTTGAGATAAAAGTTGTAAAGTCCATATCACCATAGAAACAGATAAACACAGGTGTATTATTAGTTTGTGCCTGGGGTTGCCTGATTAAAATCCAAAAGCCGAGATATAAGGAAGAGAAAAATAGAAGAAAGTTGTGAAGGTGTGAAGGGTGAGGGAGAGAGAGAGAGAGAAAGAGATAGTTATGTTATGAAAAAATTCTGTGTGTGTGTGTGAGTGATAAAAGAAGATAAAATGAGTGACAAAGACATTTGGGGATAGACATGTGAAGATGAAAAAAGAAAAAAGAGCCAGTATCCCAGTGCTTAGCCCTGGCCCCGCCCACATTGAGTGATGTAAAGAACTTTACAGAGCTGTGCTAACATTAGATTATAGTTGACTGATAAAACAACTCTTATCTAGCCAGTGTTACATGACTAATAAAGCCAAGGAGTAAGCTGGGGGTCCCTGAACAGCTGCCCATTAACATACAGTTTATCTACCGCTACTGTAGCTCTGGTGCCTTCACTGATATATTTCTTCCTGATTGGGAACAAAACACGCCTTCTATCCAGGATGTCCTTCGGATATTGATCGTTAACGCTGTAATTCGTTCCCCGCAGCTCTCTGCCCTGGCCTCTGACCTGCTCTTTTTGCTTGTAATGCTCAAATTTAGCAACAATTGGTCGCGGCCGGCTGTTGTTGGGCTTCTTACCTCCGAGCCGGTGGACGCGGTGAAAAGTGATGTTTTTTACCGTGTCGCTTCTGAGCTTTAACTGATGTTGGAGAAAATCTCAGACGGTGGATTCAGCGTCGTCCTCAGCCTGTTCTGGGATCCCGGAAAAAACAAGACTGTCCCGCATTCCCCTGGCCTGTATATCCAAGATAGTTTCTTTCATCCTCTTCCTTTCTCCGGACAGCTGCGTCATCCCCTCGGTGAGTTTCTTTACACTCTCCCTAAGCGTTTGGTTTTCTGCAGCGAGCGATGCTACCTGTTGTTGGCTGAACTCTAGAGATTCCCTTAGAGTTTGAAACTCTTTGTGGAGAACCTCAACCAGGCCCAGACGGGCGTCTAGGCTGGTTAGCTTCTTGTCTATTGAGTCCAGGACATCGCTGTAGCTTTTCTCTGGAGAGATGGTGGAGGTGCTGGCCTCAGAACGAGTGCGTTTTTGTGATGGTGTCCTTGTCGGCACAGCAGAGGTGGATTTCTGTGGCTTGCCCATATCAATGTTGTCAAAGCACTCGTCCAAGTAGCTTTCCAGGCTGTGCAAGGTTTCCTTGTCCAGTTTGTTTATGGAGAAATACAAAATAATGGTTATTGTTATTAAACGTTTGCTATATTTGGCTCAAATGTTATGGTTTGTTTTTACCCGAGTTTGTTTGTTTTACCAGTTTACCGCCATATTACTTACGCACAGCTCTCGCGAGATCTCAGCAGCAGCTCATCTCAGCTGTGTGTCTCATCTCAGCTGTGTGTCTAAGTATTTAATTCAAACATGTCTGGCCAGACAATGGAGGGTACAGAGTTACTCGTGCATCACCCTAACCAACCTTTCTATCTAACCGCCTAAATAGTATTCAGCAATCATTGTTTATCTCTGTAGACGTTTTATCCAATCTTCACGCCCCGCCTCCAGAGAACTGCTTCATGCGAGTCTTAAAGCAGTCATAAAGTCATAAAGCAAGTATAAAGCAGCTCATCCGAAGGCCAGACTGTTATCTTACTGCCCCTGCGTCTGTCTCTCTGGTGACCTGACACATATATCTTTCTCATAACATTAAGCTGGAACAATAAGCTTGTCATTTCCTTAGATGCATTTACTAAAAAGAGAATATACACTTAATTCCCAATTGCATAACAATTTTCCACCACAAGCCTTTCTGACGTCAGACCCTGATTACTGTAGATATAACATCACATTTTATATTCCATCATTCTTCATTACCTCATAGCATCACCACATGCACATCACCTTCAACATTCTATAGCTCAGCATCCACCTCTCCTGTTCCCAGCCAAACAGACATCCCACTGTCCTCTGATCAACAGCTTTCCTGTTACACCTCGGATGTTTTATTCTTCCCCTCAGCCATGGACTCTTCTGATTCCATAAGTTTGACTTTGTTGGAAAGGTGTTTTTACTCTAATTTGAAGCCTCTCTTAAAGGAACAGACACATTTAATTTATGACCCTGGGCTCTCTCTGGGCTCTCATTTCACCTTCCCGGGTTCTCGTTCATTTCTGTAAAAAGGAGCAATAAGAACAACAATTATATATTTTAACAGCGAGACGTCGTTCGCTGGACTCAGTTCTAGTAACTGAGCCCAGATCTATGTCAGCTCAAAGTCTTTATTGAAACAAGTTTGCATGAAACTCCTCCCACATAGATCTTCGTTCATAGAATGCTCAGTTTCTTCACATAAGGAACACATGATGTACCACATTCTTCTTGATTGTTCACTGTTTCTAAGTGTTGCCACATACACTACAGAATTAAACCCTCATACAATATTTACAGAATTTTTATCTCGTAATCTCCCTCTTTTGATCTCTTAAAAAAATAAGAGATCACTATATATAAGGAAAAATGTCAGGCATCACACTTATAGAATCATATCAATTTTGAGTCCATCTTCTCTGGAACTTTTCGGATCAGCAGTCAAGTCATCTTGTTCTGGCCAGGAATTGTGGTCGTCCGGCTCGCTCTTCTATGACCTAAGGTGAGAGGTTGCCAGCACATCCCCTATATGCAGCTAAAATTATCTATCTTTTTAGTAGCCCTGAGTTTGAAAACTCTCAGGACTGCACACAGACCAGAGGATCGTTCTGCCCCTTTTGGGAGGGGTCTCAGCTTCTTTTCCTTCAAACCCTGCTGCCCCAGCTGGGTTTTAATATACAAGTCACTTGTCTGTTTGCTGACTGGAGCTGTAGCCTCTTAAGAGTCAAAACTACCGATCATGTCAGAAATTGTTTCCAGGACAGCAAGAGATCTACAAAGTCACGTGGACTCTCTGCTCTAAGGTTGAATTTCACTGAATACACAACCCCACATGGACAGGTGATAACTGCCCAACCAGCTGTGACATAACAGAAAGAATAATTGACAGAAGTATGTATAGCTAACCTACATAACTACATACGAATACTGTAATTTCTTGACAAAAACAACATAACGAAGGGGAATTATCTTCAACATTCCATATATTTTCACTTACCAGAGACACCCCACACCTTCTCAAACACCTTGTTGTAGGTGACTCTGTTAGGCAAGGCAAGGCAATTTTATTTGTATAGCACACTTTCAACAGCAGGGTAATTCAAGGTGCTTTACATGATTTGGTGATTTAAAAGAAACACATAAAAGAAACACACATTACACATGATACACAATAAAGCAAGAGAAAAATAAAAAAAAGCAAGAGAGCATGAACACATTTCATTCATATGACATCAAGCATTTACTCAAAGGCAATTCTAAACAGATGGGTTATTAGTCTCGATTTAAAGCAGTTCAGAGTTTCAGCAGCTCTACACTCGTCAGGAAGTCTGTTCCAGATAAGGGGAGCATAAAAAGTGAAAGCTGCTTCTCCATGTTTAGTTCTGAGTCTAGGGATGTTTAGTAGGCTAGAGTTGGAGGATCTGAGTGGTCTTGGTGGTTGGTACCATGACAACAGGTCTTCAACATATTTTGGTGCTAAGCCATGTAATGATTTATAAACTAGTAAAAGTACTAAAGGGAGCCAGTGTAAGGACTTTAGAACTGGGGTGATGTGCTCTACTTTCCTGGTTCTAGTGAGGACGCGAGTGGCAGCGTTCTGGATCAGCTGCTGCTGTCTGATTGACTTTTTAGGCACACCTGTGAAGATGCTGTTGCAGTAATCAATCCGACTAAAGATAAACGCATGGATGAGTTTTTCTAGGTCGTGTTGCAAAATCAGTCCTTTAATCCTAGAGATGTTCTTCAGGTTATAGAACGCTGACCTTGTTATTGCCTTTATGTGACCCTGGAGGTTCAGGTCTGAGTCCATTACTACACCTAGGTTACGAACCTGATCAGTAGTTTCTAGCTGTATTAATTGAAGCTGTGTGCTGACTCTTGATCGTTCCTCCTTGGGTCCAAAAATAATCACTTCAGTTTTGTTTCTATTCAGCTGGAGAAAGTTATGGCACATCCATCCATTTATTTGGTCAATGCATTGATTTAGGGTTTGAATGGGTTCTGAGTCACCTGGTGACATTGTAATGTAGAGCTGAGTGTCATCTGCGTAGATATGGTAGCTAATGTTATTGGTTGCTATAATCTTGCCTAGTGGGAGCATGTAGATATTAAATAAGAGGGGCCCCAGGATGGAGCCCTGGGGCACCCCACATGTGATTTCTGTTCGTTCTGATGAAAAGTTTCCTATTGAAACATAGAAGTCCCTGTTCTTTAGGTAAGACTCGAACCAGCCAAGTACTGTACCAGAGAGTCCGACCCAGCTCTCCAGTCGTTCCAATAAAATATCATGATCAACAGTGTCAAATGCTGCACTGAGGTCCAACAGAACCAGCACTGTGGTTCTTCCATAGTCTGTATTTATGCGGATGTCATTAAATACTTTGACAAGGACAGTCTCGGTGCTGTGGTGAGCGCGGAAACCAGACTGAAAAGCATCAAAACGGTTTGTCATTGTTATAAAGCCATTTAACTGCTGAAACACAGCTTTTTCAATAATCTTACTGATGAATGGGAGATTAGAGATTGGCCTGTAGTTCTGCATTAACGTGTTGTCCAGATTTGTCTTCTTTAGCAGTGGTTTAATAACTGCTGTTTTTAAAGCCTGAGGGAAGACACCTGATAGCAGTGATGAGTTCACTATTTGAACAAGATCAGAACCAATAACAGGAAGAACCTTCTTTAGAAAAGCTGTGGGTAGGATATCAAGACAGCAGGAGGAGGAGCTTAATTGGATAATGATTTTTTCAAGGCTGTTCTGGTTTAATTCGTGGAATTCAGACTTTTTCTCTACATTGTTGTTGATTGGGGATGGCACTGGTTGTGGGTTCGATATTGAGGTACAGATTGACCGTCTAATTGTTAGAATCTTTTCAGTGAAAAAGCTGGCAAATTCATTGCAGGCCCTGGTAGAGTTTAGTTCAGGGGCTACTGTCACTAAAGGATTAGTTAGTCTTTCCACTGTTGCAAATAGAGTCCGTGCATTATTAATGTTTCTGTTGATGATTTCAGAAAAGAACGATTCCCTAGCATCTTTTATAGTTAGCTGATATCTATTCAGTCTCTCTTTGTAGATCTCACAGTGAACCTGGAGTCGAGTTTTCCGCCATTTCCTCTCGGCTCGTCGACACTCTCTTGGATTACTTGTCCACGGAGACTTCTTTCTACCTGAGACTACTTTCACTTTAGTTGGAGCAATGGAATCCATGATGTCTGAGATTTTCGCAAGGAAATTATCTACCAACTTATTTACTGAGTTTGAGTTGGGAGATGAGGGGGATGTGGTGGAAGGATAAATACGTTTAAAGGTTTCTACTGAACTGTCCCCTAGAAAACCCTTTTTTTATAGTGGTCTTACTGTGGCTGGATAATTTAGCAGAGATGGTACTTTCAAAGAAAATACAGAAATGGTCAGATAATGCAATATTAATTACGGAGATGTCAGAAATATTTAAACCTTTGCTGATAATTAAGTCCAGAGTGTGTCCTTTATTGTGTGTTGGTTGTTTGACATGCTGGATCAGTCCGAAGTTGTGGAGAGTATCATCTAATGTTTTTGCTTGTCTATCTTGGGGGTTGTCGGTATGGAT
This sequence comes from Valencia hispanica, assembly GCA_963556495.2. Taxonomy (NCBI): domain Eukaryota; kingdom Metazoa; phylum Chordata; class Actinopteri; order Cyprinodontiformes; family Valenciidae; genus Valencia; species Valencia hispanica. The sequence goes on from OY747711.1 coordinate 55,691,050, forward strand.
GTTAAAGTCCCCCACGATGATTAGTTGGTCATAGTCGATACATATTACAGAAAGAAGGTCATTGAAATCATTAAAGAAGTTAGAGTTAAGTTTTGGTGGTTTATATAAACTTAGAAATAACGCTTTGTTAGGCTCATTTATCTGGGTGGCTAGGTATTCAAAAGAATCAAACGTGCCCAGAGTTACCTTTTTAAAGTTCATTGAGTTGTGAAAGATGGTGGCTACACCTCCACCTCGTTTGTGTTTTCTGTTCTCGCTTAACAAATTATAATTTGGAGGGCTAGATTCTATTAATGAAGTTGTTTCGTTATTTTCATCTAGCCAAGTTTCTGATTAAAAAAAAGGGCGCGTAAATTATGCTCAGTGATGAAGTCATTGATAAGAAAAGACTTCCCGGATAGAGATCTAATGTTTAATAAAGCTAACTTAAGTATTGTGATGATGGGCAGCTGAACCTTCTGACAGGTTATCAATTTAAGATTTTGTTTAATATGAGAGCGTGTGGTTAACGGTTTATGTTTCCTGCTGCTGATAATCACTGATATAGCCTCAGGGGTGCCGGGTGAATTCTGGGAGACGGTAGGGGTGGATTTATTGCCCGGTTCCCTCAAATATCAGATATCTGTAATAATCAGTGGGGGGAAGCTCCCAGGCTTATTGACACTAGTCCCAGGCGTTTGGTGTAGTCTAAGTTTAGGTGTTAATTGTGTCCCAAATTTGATTTGCTCGTTCACTCTGTCCGTAAAGTTTCTAAATGGAGACTCATTTGATGTGGCTGAGTCACAGGAAGATGAAGACTTGATCTCTGATGGTTGTTTATCTGTTCGGTCCTGTGGTGTCATCATGACTTGCTGTTTTTGTTCTCTGATATCCATGGGCGCCTGAAGGTCAGCTTTTGGGAGCAAGAGTTTTGCTTTCTGATTTTGATAAGAAAAAATGTTTGCTGCTACGAGCCTTACTCCGGCCTTGTTCAAATAGCGCATCCCTTCTTTGAACAGATGATTAGCACTTCCAAATACTTTGAAATTATTAATAAATGTGATCGACTTCTCAGCTGATTGTTTCTTCAACAATTTATGGAGCATGCGGAGTCTGCTAAATCTTTCATCATTCCCTTCAGGGACTGGTCCGCTGATGAGGATGTTTACGTTAAGTCCATCAAGTCTCTGTAGGACATCAGAAAAGTCTCTCTTCAGAATCTCTGATTGTCTCATCGCGATATCTGCTGATCCAGCGTGAATGACAAGCTTTTCCAAAGCAGGATGTTGGTCCAAGATTTTAGGGATTTTTTCTGATATTTCTCTCACTGTATTTTTGTAGCAGCTATAAACTTTGGTATTCTTGCTACAAAAAGCCTCAGTTCCATTTATTGATCCGTCTTGTATGATAACAATCTTTGCTGGGGGGGCTCTTACTTTGTTATGTGTCCGTTTGATGCGGCTGGGTTTCTCCTGGTGGCTTTGACTGGTCCTGGGGGCTGCGTCATCTTTCGGGGAAATCAAGGCTGCGAATCTGTTTTTCAGCGGGATTCCAGGTGGAGAAATATCTCTTGTTTTTGGCTGAAACCTCTTTTGTTTACTTTTAGCAGAAGCGGCAGTTCTGGGTTCAGAGGTTTCTCTGTGCCGGAGTTTCTTTTGTTTTTTCTTCCTCGGAGAACAGGCTGGGGTTGATTTCATGCATTTTAAAGCTGGCCAGTTTTCATCATAGTGCGGAGTTCTGCCGCTCAGACGCCTGTAGGGAGTCTCTGTGACACGGTTAGACCGATGTAACACCGTGCTGATAGGCTGTTCCCTGTTTGTATTTAAAGGTAAAGTTGTGTCATTTTGTCCATAATCAGCGTGAAGATCAAAATTAATTTCCAGACGACGTAGCTTCGTTTCAATGCCCTCAATTCTGTGGAGCAGTTTTTCAAAATCCTCAGCTGAGCAAAAAACCATGTTGATAAGTCCATAAAAAAGTAATCCAAGAAGAGATCTGGTCTAATACAGAAACTCCAGGGGCTGGGTAGATAAAGTAACTAAGAAAAAGTTAAGAAAAGAAAATAAGAAAAGCAAACAGAAAATAAAATAAAGTGAATGGATCTGGAGAGAGACAGAGAGCAGCTGCTCCTCCTTCAGCAGTCGCAGAGTCTGTGGGAGTGCATTGGCTCCAGCCCTTTTCTTTAGTCTGATTACCTGAGAGATCGTGGTCTGGTTGGCTGCTGGTCTCTCACCTGGTCAACAAAGCCTAAAAGAACAGCTTTCAACTAATTTGCTTTTTCTGTTTGCTTTATCCATAATTGTATCTGTTTTGAGATTCATTTCTTTTTTTCCCCCCTCACTCACCTCACAGTTTTAAGTAGTGCCGCACTGATCGGCTCCATTAACACAAAATCAAACTATTATCCAGACTGCTTACAAACTAGGTCTATCTGTAGAAAAAGCTAATACTTTTGCTGTATGTAAATCACAAGAATCATCATTGACGCAAAGTGCACTCTAAAAATCCTGTATCAAAAATGAGCAACACTGGAACAACCTAGACCATAAAGAATTTTTCTTCAAAATATATAGTAGGGGTTATAATGTAAATAAAAACTTCCAAACAAACACTAAATGCATAAACCTGACACGAGGTAAGATGAATGGGTTGTGTGCTAAAACAACCAACCGCACAAAGGTGCCAAAACAGGATGGAAAACAGGAAACATCTGGTCTTTTTGGATTGTGCAAGTGGCATGATGAGCATGAGAGACCGCTCAAAAGAAAAATATGCTGCTTTAAAGCTCAACCCTCAGAAAACGATCACAGTTTAATTTTATTCATTTACACTGCTAACAGCCTAAGTTCATTAAACCTATAATTTTATAAGATTTTACCACATCATCGACTATTGTTATTCATTTTTCTGAGCTGATGAAGCCCTATACTTATAAAAAAACTATCATTTCAACCTATTTAACCAAAAAACTGTTGAATCCTAAACAAATGCTGTTTTTTATTTTGTTTTTTCATTTATCTGAAATGCTTATAAAGCAACCAATTGAAAGGCTTTGTTCGGTAAAAAATAATTGAAATTTAAGTTCCCCTTGTGCCTAAGGATCTCCTCCCTTTTTCTGAAACAGAACTGTTTCAGAAACATCCAATTAAATAAGTCTCCTGTTAAACAGGTGTGACTAGATTTGCAGCCTGTTACGGAGAAATGTTATAGTTCAATAAACACCTGTTTTGTAGATTAATCTCCATGTATATTTACAGTTGTTAAGCTAAATTCCCAGCTCTCTGCTGCTATACCTTTTAGAACTGCCAGGGAAGAATTAACAAAACCACTGAATCTATAATTTAATGTGTCCAATCATAACATGACCTTACCCACTCGGTCCATGGGAAAAAAGATAATAGAACCTCATTTCCATCACTCCATAATTTGTGTTTAGGGGGCATATCGGAGCCCAGATGGGACCATGAGGGGCTGAAAAATCACGCCTCCTCCTTCTGCTGTGTCGGATCTCCTCTGCAAATACAAGAAAAGAATGCTCTTTAAGTCTCAACAGATGCACATCCACCGTTCTCATTTTGAGGGTAATTGTGTCAGAGCCAAAATCCGCAGAGAATCAGCAGGTCGCCCATAGAAAAGTTCCCATCACATTCACGAAGAATGGAGCACATACCATATATTTTTTCCCATGTACCCAGATTGGTATGAAAGTGTGGTCAGATTTTTATCATTTTCAAAACAAATAAATCTTTGGTCAGGTTTTAAGTGTACTGGTCCAGCTTTAACTATAAAGATTAATCCCATGTCGTCCCAGTCTCCAATTTACCCTTACTTTTGTCATGGAAGTATACACATTTTTACCCATATAACTTCCTGTTCGTTCATGTACTTCACGCTCAGAATTTGTCCAAATCCTGGAGAGGAGTGTAACATCTGGAAACAGATCATTAAGATTAGTGAAAGCTTCTACATATCTGGGTAAATGTCCTGCAGAATATGGCATCTGAGAACAAACAAAACAGTTAATAATGCTTCATTTATTTGCTAGATATCTTGCATATTGTCACCATACACTAGTTTCAAATGGGTCTCTGTGTGTCCTCCTCTGAGTAAACCAAGAAAATAAATCAGCATGCTCATGTGCTATATGTCATTCTTCTGTGAGTCTTAAAGTTCCACTGGAATAACACCACCAAAAAGCTGTAAAAATTAAAGTACTAAATAGCAGAAAAACCTTCATAGTTACTATCTCTCCCTTCAAGCAGTCTCTATAGAAAAGTGGATCTCCTGGTACTCTTCACTGAGGTTGAGACAAGTAGACCATATTGTATCCACCTCCCTTTGTAATCAGTCTTAAACACCACTTTTCATAGACTGCTTTCCCTATATCTATCAATGGTCTCTGCTTTTTATAATGGATTAAGTGTATCCAACTCAGTCTCTACAGCCTTGGTGCGGTCAAAAATACCAGGAATGGCCCCTTCCACCTGGGTGATCCCCAGTTTTCTGTTAACAGCCTTTAATCAGGATCCAGTCACCTACTTTCAGCTCACTTCTTCCTGTAGGAATATAGAATCATCTGGCATATGATTAGTTTGCATTTATAACTTATGTACTTATCAGTATTTTGATCATGAAAACCCACCAGATCTTAATCAAATTGTTCTTTAGAAGAGAGTATACCAAACTAAGGAATTCTATATCTACGCCCATAGATTATTTCAAATATAATGAGGGCAATATTCAAATTTGGTATTATATGCATTTATAATTTACCAAATCAAGACAATATCCAATTTTGTCCTGTTTCTTCCATTGCTTTTTTTTTAATTTGCAACATTTTTATCATAAAGTCATAAATCAGTTTGTAATTGTTCCTCTTATTTTAATATATCAAACTGTAGGAAGGTATAAGGTTTCATCAAATCCGTTCAATTACTTGGTGTTATATTCATATATAACTTTATCATAACCAAACAGTATCTCCATTTCCTATTTCCATAATAAAACATCACATCTCTATTCCTTGCTCTCTGCTTATCTGCTCCTTCATAAAGATTCTACAAATTAGCTTATTATTATGATTATATGTGGAAGTGTCTGTTGCTAGATGTCCAAAACGTGGTACCATTCTCAACTCAGACTGGGCGAGGGCCGGCAACCTCTCCCAGTCTCAGGTGTAGGTCCAGACATCTTTCCTCCTTAATCAGACCCTTAATTTTGTCCCATTAGCAACAACTCCATTGAGTGTAAATATTGATGTGCGCTTATACTCAGTGTGCTACGGTAACTAAAGTTGAATTTTGGAGTGCGTTACTACATTCTTTATTACGTTAATCCCCTAACGAACATTTATTCTCTTTTTTGCAGTCTCTAACCCAGCGCATTACAAGATTTTTTCCTTTCAACATGTATCTATCTGTCATTAAAATGTTAGAAGCAAGCATCTGAAGCTGCCGCTTGTTACAAAGAATAAATTCACGTACCCATCCAGCTGTCGCTTCCCCACAGGACCTGTAGACATCCGCCTGTATTTCAAAATAAAATCACTCTGCTCATAATCCGTCATTTTAAACCATTTCTTTTCTACTATATGAGAGATCTCACAGACATCCAATGAATATCATTAAAAATATTAGCTAAGTTTTTTTTTAATTATTATTATAGAGTAACAGTTACCGCTGCACTTAAGAAATCCCAACCTTTTGTATACAGAGCTGCACGCAGCTCATAAAACATCCTCCTCCTTATCAGCTAGTGGGGGGAGGTGTGTTTCTTCCCTTCTGCCTTCCTGCAGTTGGATAACCTTTAACAATTTTGAAACACATGATCAATGTGGTTTCAAACAAGTCTTTCTCAGGAAGTCCATTTTACCGCTTTCTGTCGCACCCCATCACAGTTGGTTTGTTTATTAAGAGAACAACTAACGACCCATTGTTGGGGGATAGAAGGGAGGGGGTCTTGTTTATTATCAGAACAGCCCTTCCTTGAGGGGAAGGGGGTCGCTTGTTTAAGATAATTAATTTAGACCACAGTAAAGTTTACCTTACTCTTCATAGGATTTTTTAAAATATGGAAGTGAGTTTTCTCTTTTATTTTATTTTTCTTTCGGCTGAACTTTAGGAGAAAACAAAGTTTAAAACATTTTTCATCCTCCCGAGTGCTCAAAAACACATCAGCTTCACGCATGAACCCCTTCTTTTTCTCTTCTTCGCTCCTTCCTGAGGAATTCCTTTGTTTGAGACACCAAATGTCTATTCTTCAATTTTGATCTTTTTAATTTTATTTTATATCGCAACTACCAAGAAGTGCGCGAAATTACTCAGTCAATCGTCCTTCAAATTCATAATCTTTATTTTTAAGAAATGTATTGTCTTTTCTCTTACATAAATTTTGCATCTCCTTTAAATCTTTTTTGCTATTTTTCCCCCATATTTCGATAAGTTACATTTTACAGTTTTTATTTTTCATTTTTAAATATTTATCATTCCCATGTTAATGAAGTAAATTCAGCTTTTATTTCTCTTTTATCTGATCTATTTATCTTATCGCAGTGTTATTTACTCAGTTTTCTAACCATGAGACTCCTTTCAGCCTACAGCTGTTTCACCATAGAAATCTCTATTCACACACACACACACACACACACACACACACACAGTCACACAACCGGTTTATCACACATTAATATCATTATGTATTTATTATCATGCTTTTTCATTACTAGTATTATTATTTAGATATTATTTATCATTAGGCCTATTTCTATTTGAGATCCCAGATCTCTGCGCGCTTTGGAGTCCAACTCCTTTAACATGGAAATTCATTGTGAGATCCCGGATCATCACGCAAAGATCCCCGATCTTTATTTGCAAAACACAAACTTGCATTACAAAGGTCCCGGACCTAGTTATCTTTAATCTTCTTTTTTATTCCTTCATGCATCAAATTTTGTACTCACTGGCTTTTTTGTCCCTGTGAAGGAAAACCCCATCATCAAACTGTTCCTCCCGGAGATCCAGTCTGCTCAAAGGAACAAGAAATGCCAGGGTTAAAATCGCTCTCTGATCTCTGAGTTTCGTTTTTTAGACATTCCGTGGTTTCTCAATCCACGAGCTGATCCCACTCAGCCTTCGTACCGTTCCGAACACGCAGGCTTTCAGTAAGAAGCATCCTAGCTTACCTTAGGGCCAGCCACACCCTGAGTTTACCGACCCGGTCGGCGTCTATTTAACTCAGCAGAAACAGAAATCAACATTTACTGGAGAACTACAGACAGAACATAATTTTAGATTAGTCAATTTTTCGCTGTGTGTCAGCGCTTACCAAATAACTTCAGACCTGGGTCACTTCCGTCCTCCGATCTCCAGTATCTGCTGATCACAACAATTTCCAAACTCACGTTTTTCTATGCTCCTCCAGAAATCACGTTGGGGTCACCATTTTGTTGGAAAGGTGTTTTTACTCAAATTTGAAGCCTCTCTTAAAGGAACAGACACACATTTAATTTATGACCCTGGGCTCTCTCTGGGCTCTCATTTCACCTTCCCGCGTGCTCTTTCATTTCTGTAAAAAGGAGCAATAAGAGCAACAAACAACAATTATATATTTTAACAGCGAGACGTCGTTCGCTGGACTCAGTTCTAGTAACTGAGCCCAGATCTATGTCAGCTCAAAGTCTTTATTGAAACAAGTTTGCATGAAACTCCTCCCACATAGATCTTCGTTCATAGAATGGTCACAGTTTCTTCACATAAGGAACACATAATGTACCACATTCTTCTTGATTGGTCACGGTTTCTAAGTGTTGCCACATACACTACAGAATTAAACCCTCATACAATATTTACAGAATTTTTATCTCGTCAACTTCAACCAAGTCAGGAAATGCTGCTACCCCCTTTGGCTCCCCCTCCCACTTGTCTGTCTCCAAAAGTCAGGTGAAGGGGCAGCTGGAGAAACTGAACTGGAACAAGGCTGCAGGTCCAGATGGTGTCAGCCCCAGATTCCTGAAGGCCTGTGCAGATCAGCTCTGTGGGATTCTGAGGCACCTCTTAAACCTTAGCCTAACTCAGGAGAAGGTTCCAGTGTTGTGGTAGACATCCTGCCTTGTTCCAGTACCAAAGAGAACTCACCCATCAATCATCAATGACTATAGACCTGTTGCCCTGACATCCCACATCATGAAGGTCCTGGAGAGACTCCTGTTGGCACCCCTGAATAAGCAAACTAGAACATATCAGGACCCGCTGCAGTTTGCTTATCGGTGTGGAGTTGGAGTTGAAGATGCCATCATCCACCTGCTTCAACCAACCCACTGTCATCTGGACAAAGCAGGCAGCACTGTAAGGATCATGTTCTTTGATTTCTCTAGTGCATTTAACTCAATTCAGCCTGATTTGCTTTGTCGGAAACTCCTGAAGACACAGGTGGAGCCCTCAACAATAGCCTGGATCAATGAATACCTGACCAACAGACCACAATTTGTGAGACTGAAGAATTGTGTGTCAAACCAGGTGGTCAGCAGCACAGGAGCACCACATGAGACCATACTCTCACCATTCCTTTTCACTCTGTACACCTCAGACTTCCAGTACAAATCAGAGACCTGTCATCTGTAGAAATACTCAGATAGTCAGATGACTCTGCAATTGTCGGGTGTATCAAGCCCTTTTCAAACAGGCCATGAAAAACGGTAATTTTCCGGACTTCGTCTGTTTTGCTTTTGTGTCTGAAAGCAATCTTCCGGACTTTGTCCGGATACCCTTTACCGGTAATTTTACGGATGAAGACCTAGTAACAAGAGCGGACTTTTCGCGGTATGGTGTTTGCATTCAGACTGTCAGGTAATGTTCTACGAAAGCTGGAGGGGTGTGGGGCGGTGGTGAAAAGGGGAGGGGGGCAGGGAACCCTGTGAGCGCACACATTGATGACGTATAAATGTGACTATTTTCCCTTCAGCTTCTTCATCGATGTCTCTTAAGCGTTTCCATGTGCGGAAAATTGCACACATCACAAAGACGAGCACTGCGAGTAGATCTGCTGTTTCGTCGACCATCTTTGCAATAATCCCTTTGTTTGGGGAAATGACGTACGCCCGCCGCACTAAGTTTACGTAATATCCACATACAACCCCCCACACCCCCCAGACATTCATCACAATCCTCCGGTACATTTCTTGCTGTGTGAAAGCAGCCAAAAGGCAATGTTCCAGACAAAAGGGGTGTGTTTGAAAACACAACTCCGGTTAAAGACCGGATGGAATTGTCCGCAAATTTTCCAGAACTTCTGTCTGAAAACGGCTTCAGAGATGGACAAGAAGCTGAATACAGAGAGCTGGTGGACCGCTTTGTAACATGGTGTGGAAACAATCGTCTCACCTTGAATGTGAACAAAACAAAGGAGATGATTGTAGATTTCAGAAGAAACAGGGATAAGTCAAACCCTGTTTCCATCATGGGAGAAGAAGTGGAGGTGGTTGAGGAGTATAAATACATCGGAGTTCACCTTGACAACAGACTGGACTGGAGACTGAACAATGAAGCGGTCTACAAGAAGGGACAGAGCAGACTGGACTTCTTGAGGAAGCTTAGGTCCTTCAAGGTTTGCAGCAAGATGCTGTAGATTTTCCACAAGTCTGTTGTGGAGAGTGTAATCTCTTCAGCCATCATCTGTTGGGATAGCGGCATCAGAGCTAGGGATTTAAAAAGGCCAAAACACTTGATAAAGAAGGCTGGTTCTGTTCTTAGGACAACTGTGGAACATCTGGAGATGATGATGCAAAGAAGGATTGTTCACAAAATCAAAAAGATTATGGACAACCCTGAGCATCCTCTTCATGAGACTATCCTGCAACAACAGAGCGTCTTCAGTCGGAGGCTTCTACAGTTTCACTGCAATACAGACTGCTACAGGAAATCCTTCCTTCCTACAGCCATCATCATCTACAACAACTCCTTAAAGAATTAATTATATGAGCTATACCAACACTTCATTTCCCTCTGGGGTCAATAAAGTATTTTTGAATTTGAATTTGAATTAAGACACTTATTAAACGATCAAGGAGGATGGCTGTCTTACGAATGCTTTTGCATAAAGTTCAAGGTAAATTGCACACGCACTCCATTTAAGAATGTAATAAAGTCTATCCCTCCTTCAGTCAAACTTGTTGTACAAAATATAAACATATGAATTTCTGAACTTCAACTACCTGCACTTCGAATATATGGAACAGACTTCCTTGATAAATGCATCATAAACTGATGCGTCTGCATCTAACTAATGAAATTTTCCCTATCCAGTCAAATAGAAATTCCATTATTCAACTGTTTTCTGATTCAGAGGTTAAAAAGTGGAGAAAAGCTTACCTCACCTATCCTTTGAGCCCCAAAGCTAAAGAAGTTCACTTTAAAATCCTTAGTAATATTTTTCCATCCAGAGACCTATTAAGACAAAGATTTAATCTGGACAATAACAGCTATACATTTTGTGACGATTTTATTGAAACAATGGACCATTTATTCTTTAACTGTATGTACACTGGATCTTTTTGGAAGGACTTTCAAGACTGGATCTCAGAAAGACTTTCTATACCCCACCCTCTAACAAGGAAGAATATAATATTTGGGACCACCCTTAAGGACAAAAGGATTGACTTCATTCTTAACAACCTGTTGATCATCGCTAAATTCTTTATCCACACATGTTAATTGGGAAGTAGAAAATCCATCTTTTCGGATTTTCAAAGGTACTTGATGGACAACCACCTCCGCACTTTGAGACTGATAAAAAACAAACATGGTGTACACCTCCTTAATGCTTATGAAGATCTTAGAATATTTGGAGAAAATTAAGCCCTGGTACCTTGCTATCTCACTCCTTTTTCCCATTTAATATTTACTTAGGCCTACTACAGAATTTTTTTTCTTTATTTGTCACCCTTTTGTTATGCTCCCTCATGTTTTAACTGTCTGTTGTTGTGTGTGCCTTTAAAATATACAAGCTTCTGTTTTGTATGAATATATGCCACAAGGATTTGTACAATACATGTTGAATAAAAAAATGGACAATTCCGGCGTAGCATCATAGTTATGTCACAAATCAAAATAGCGGATAGTGTCGGTGAAAACAAACCATAAGCAGAAGCGGAGGGTGGTGTTTTTCAATCGATTTTAGAGGCTTTAATAAGTAATGTCTTTCCATTACAATGAAAACTTGCATAAAAGTAAATATTGTTGCCCCAAAAATGTATCCTTTCATATCTAATTTCTGTATTTATTGCATTGTTAAATACAAAATAATAGCAGTAAAAGTAGCCTATACACTTTACTGTTGCAGAGTCCTGCACTTATCCAATTTTACTAACCCGCACCTGTTTAGATGATTTTTGAACACGACCCGGTACCCACAGTAATCTCCAGAGTAAATCCCGATCCAACCCGCCGGTTGATTTAAAACCGCCATCGGTCTGTGTCTGTCGCAGCTACGCGCTACTCTCCATGGTGCTGTCAGCGGAGCTCTCAGATGGAGATGCTTTGAGTGTCCAGGTCTGAGATGAGAATCAGTCAGATGCTTTCATAGTAGTCTAATCTTTTTTTGATTGATTCAGTTATCTGAATTCTGTGCATAAAGTAGAAAATGTCTTCACGTCTGCACAAAGTTTTCAGGGATGTGATTGTGAATTGTCAAAATGATGGACGCACTTCAGATTTTTTTGTCACTGTTCTCTGAAATGTCTCACAGCTGATATTTATTTTAAGCATAACTGTAGTGAAGGTTCTACGCACAGTGCACAGAACGGCAAGGGAAATGCGTTTGTTTTGTTTGTTGCACATTCTTCTTCTGGGGCGAACATATTATTAATTAACAAACCTACGCCCTTGGTGCTAGCCCATGGCTTTTGGTCACATTTTCAATTAATGCCATTTATATTGACAATGGTCGAAGCTAAACGTATAAAATATTCCGAAATCCAGAATAATGCTGATTTTATCAAGAGTCAAAACGATTCTTCCCACTTAAGTGTTCACAACATAGCACTGCAGTCCTGCTTGGCATCCATTCCAAACCGTCCGGTTTCACTTTTCCCATCGTACAGGGTCCGTGGGGAAAGTAAAGAAAGATCATTTCTGCTCCAGCAAACTATGGTTGGAACAACCAACTGCACAACAACTTTTAGGCATGATTTGCGGAGGTTTTTATGCAAAGTGCTATCAAAAATGCCGGTTGTTTTCACCGACAAGACGCGTTGCATTCTGGGTAATGTTGAAAAAACCCTGATGTTCGGAATTGTCAATAAAAATAAAACTTATTCAGCAATTTTCAGCAAAAACTAACAGCCTTCACACAATATTTTGCCAGGGAATGCAACTTTTGCTAGTTTAGTTATTGTATTTTTTCTTTCTATTTTGAATGAATTAGGTTTTAATATGCAGTGCCAAGTGCCACTGCACGATCTGTTCAGGAAGCACGATCCGTACCATGAGCCCATCTGCGCATGTGCGCAAGGAACTACTTCCGGGGGGTTTAGTTCTCGACAGCTACAAGATGGATGGATTTGCGCGCTAAACATTGACTTCAACTGTGACTTTTGTCATATAGAACCAGAAACTATCATTCATCGGTTTTACCGCTGCACAAGTAGCAAAAACCTCTGGAGTCATTTAGAGCAATTATTTATAGGAAAGCCGGTCATGTGATCGGTCTCCAGGAGAGGCCGGTCATGTGATCGGTCTCCAGGAGAGGCCGGTCATGTGATCGGTCTCCAGGAGAGGCCGATCATATGACCGGCTTAGAATTATGAATACAGCAAGTAAATGTATCAGCAAGTAAATGCATCAGATAAATAAGAAAGCTGTTAAGATTACAAATACAGCAAGTAAATTTATCAGCAAGTAAATATATAACATAAAGAAGAAAGCTGTTAAGATTACGAATGCAGCATGTAAATAAATCAGATCAGACAACTAGTGTTTCCCCGTGATTTTTTTATGTTGTTAATCCTTTTTGTACAATGGTTCAGCAAGATTGCCTATCTATTTCTATTTATTTGTAAAGTGTAAATGGCCTTGATCTGTAAATTAACAAATAAAATAAAAAAACATAAGAAATCTACCCGGAAGTTGTTTACTTGCGTGCATTCGCAGATGGGCTCATGGTACTGATCGTGCTTCCTGAACAGATCGTGCAGTGACATGCAGCTCTGTCAAAGGAGACAATCTATTTTGTCTTGTTGTAGGCCGTTATCATAAAGCACAACACTCGCTTTTTTAACTGACATAAAGAATTAAGTTAAAGTTTTAATGATAGCCTACTTTAATTTATGATGCATCTCTTTGGCAGGTGTGCCTTGGCAAACCCAGATGTTCCATGTTGGGTTATTGCAGCGTTCTCATTTCCCATCAGGAGAAATCACCTGAACGCATCGTACGACGTGTCTCATTTCCAGCTTCCTCCGTACTTCCGCCTTATTTCCCACCGGGTGACGGAACGAAAACAAGATGCGTTAGTTCAGCTTTCCAGATGAGCTGTGGTCAGTGACAGCTTTATTACCGTAACTCAGCTTATTTGACCTTTAACCATGCAGTTCTCTCCCACCAACGGAGACTTCACGTTCGTCTCCTCCTCTGAGGCCGAAGGTAAGAAGCTAATGGCAGCTAGCAGGCCCCAAACATTCAAACACATCCTCTCTATTTGATGCGTTGGAGGACTCTGTTATTGTGTCAGGGTGTTTGTAGACGGGGAAGCTTCTGTTAGCTTGGCTAAATGCGGATACGGTGAGAGGAAACATGTCGGTAACAAACAGGTAGAATCTGACCTGACATTTAGTTGCGACTCCATTAAAGAGAGGTTTTTCCCCATTTATTTATGGGTCGAAGCACTTCTAGACTGTGTTGGCTCAAATCTAACTTCCACTTGTTTACTTCTCACCTCTCACTGACGGAAGGAAGGAAGGAATCTCCGGTTAGGAATACTGGAGGTAGTCAGGAAATAAAATGAATACTTATTCCCAGATTATTAATCCTAAAACACATGTAGAAAAGGAGACGGGCATGTGAACCACAGAGAATTTCAGTGGATATGTTTAAATTCAATCAGAAATGTCTGTTTCTGTGTTTATTTTCCTGTTTTGCAGTGGCGTCTCTGACATGATAAGTTAGGTGGGGCAACTTATGTCCAACAGCAACTCAACACCTAATAACAGCAACTGTATACAATCTGACTTTGATCAATAATACTGATTGCTCTTTTAAGTGATTCATTTAATATTAATTGAATATTAAATGAACAACATAAAATAGCACACCTACACACTATAAACACAATTTTATGTAAATGTAATTGATGAATGAAACCTTTTTATAGCCTACATGAAATTACAGATAAAGGCTCACTCACCAGTGTTGTTCTTCTTGAAAGAAAATGCAGATCTTTGATCTGGGCAAACTTTTTACTAACTGTATAATCTTTCAAATAATTCCCTTTAAATCTATAATAATCTCTTAGAGTCCCTAAAGGATAACATCCACTGGCTGGTGACGTCCCACATGTTTCATCTCGTGCTAAATTTAGACTTCATCAAAAAATCGACTTGATTCTTTTTTCTTTGTCTTGGTAGCTAGCAAGAATATTAGATTTTCATGAGTTATGCTGCAGAATCTTCTTCTTCTTCTTCATTTCCAGCAGACTACGCAGCAGATGGCGCATTGCTGCCTTTCTCTATGGAGGAAGGTAGCAGGATCTCAGCTTGGCGCCGTGGCATTGTGGCCCTCGGCTGTCTACTGTCACCCATGTTCACTGTGATCTCAGATCTTCATCATTTAAACAAACGTTAAGGCGCCGGCCCCAATCGCTGCTTCTACACGATTTAGCCTACTGAGCTTGTCGGTATTCTGATAGTTCTACACAGATGTTTAGAACAGAATGTTTTTGGTAACACAATCAGTCTTTATCTAATATTACTTTGTAAAGAACCACCCTGTTCTACTTATTCATTTAAGCAGGCTATGCATAGAGCTCCACAGCGACCTCTGGTGGGGCTGGACTCCAGATACAGAGGCATGGCTATTTTGTACTTTTTCTGCTCTCTTTTAGCAAAGGGGTGTGGTCATTTCCCACAGGCGTGAGTTAGACATTCTAATCTGAGTATGCCACTTTATTTTTAATAACTGCACAGGACCTCGGTTTTATAGTTTTGTTTTCCCTAATGTACATATATTATTCTTAATTCTGTTTTTCTACTTTTCTACTCTTCCTGTGTGATCATGAATGCTTCTATTATCTGTCACTTTGCTGCTGTTGAAGCTGTATTCCCTCTTTGTGGGACAATAAAGGATTATTCGATTCAGCACTGCCCAGTAATACTAAATGTGAGCTAAGTTAGTTGTGAATGACTGTTCTGTTTAGATTAAAATCATATTGGTCCGTTACAGCTGACAGATGCAGAGTAATGCCTAGTTTCTACGTCTCAGTCAGCAGGTTTGCACCCGCACATATTGACAGAGACGTTTTCCTTTTATACTTCTCTCTTGTTGTGAAGCAATTCCCCTCCAGGACAGCAGGAGGCGCAGACCTTTTCTGGCGGCTCTGCCTACCATTGCAGTGACGTCTCTGGTCCACAACAGTTTATTTACTTCAGCTTGTATTCGCCCATCCAGTCAAGAAGCAATGGCTGACAGAGAGTGAGTTTAGATTGATCTGGAAAGGTTTTTACTAGAAGTGCAGCTCATAGAATCGTCTAAAACCATGGAAACCAACAAACACAGCGTCTGTGTTGTTCTCTACACCAGATGAGATGAACTGGCCTTACAATATAAAGCATCTAGTGGCCAACAGCTGCATTAACTACTGATTACATGGATTATAGAGCACCGCTCTGGTGAAATGATGTGGGGCTGATGGGCTGACCAATCACAGACGTGCGCTCTGTTACATTGGACAGATAGTTAAAACATTGGGCTCTACTCCTTGTGTGAGTGACAGAGAATCCCTTACGTTGATAGATAATGGCGCTGCGTGTCTCCGCACCTCTGCAAACAGAGAAGAGTAAACTAGGCTTAAGATCATTTTTAGTCACTTAATTGTTGTGGTGGATTTAAAATGTATTTTAAAAGACTATACCACTGAATAAGCTCAGACCTTAAGTGTATTTTGAATCGTTTAAAGGTACTGAAATAAAATTAAAAAAAATCTAAATTAAATGTATCAAACCAACCACTGGACTTTAGGACAATTACATGTTGATCTTTGTTTATATTGTCATTTGAACAAGCTTGTGACGCATACAATCCTCCATATTGTCCACAGACCTCAGTGGAACCATCAGCACGCCGGATGTGAAACTGAACATGAGCAGCGACGGCGGCAGGGATCCGTACGCCACCACCTTCCTGAGGCAGCGAGGCTATGGCTGGCTGCTGGAAGTGGAAGAAGACGACAACGAAGAGAGCAAACCTCTTCTGTAAGTGTGTGTTTTAGGGAGTCTTTGAATCTGCAGCAAATATGTTTTTGGAAAAATAAAAATAGGTTGTGCTGCCTTTCAAAGTTAGTGTGAGAAGGATAGCTATGAAGTTGTGAGACAGGGCAGAGAAAGTGGCTGGATTAGAAAGTGAGAGCAGTAGAGCAACTCTTGAGTTTTTACAGCTCGGAAAAGTCCACACCTCTGTCTCCTGTGTGAATCCAGCTCACTGTGTCTGATCAGTCCTGATCTGTTCAGCTTTGACTGCCCTCGTATGGACTTGTCCTGTTAACAACCCTTCTCAGGATTACGCTGAAGTAAAACAAAAATGGACCACAGGGGTGTGTGTGTGTGTAACTGTCATACAGCGTTGAACTGGTGCTCTCCATCTGAGCTTGTGTACATCTCTGTGAATCCATTCCTCCAGCCCTCAGAACAACATCCTCTGTTTTGGTGTGGATGTTATTTCTATGAACACCAGAGGGAGCCAGACCTGAACAGGACCTAAAGCTTCTACAGACACATTCAGCACTCTGCGCTACATGTAGATTAAGGCCCTGTGTACACAGAGATGAACCCAGGTGTAGCAGCAAAAATATTTCATTCAATATGTGTCTGATCCACAAGGAGGCGCCGTTTCACCGTAAACGAACCTGTTAGAAAGCGGGTCCCAAAACGTCAACGCCCAGTTTCCATGTTAAGTCTCTGGTTGAGGCCATCAGTCTCTGCGGTGTTTTGGACGCAGCAACTTTTGAAGCTTTTGCTGCTTTCCAAGCTTCAAAGCAGCTAAAGCCAGCAATGCACAAGTTGAGCTAGCTGAACTTTCGGTGTCGTCCCCTGAGCATCAACCAATTAGTGTCTCACTGTAGTGACATCACTACATATTTATTTAACAAATAAAGCCAAGCCACTCTCTTGATATGATTCACCATTGTTTAAAACAACAGGGGTAACAGCTTACCAGGTCTTTAGCAAACCTGATGGCAGCTGAAGAGGTCATTCAGTCAATTAAATCAGTCGTGTTGGAGCAGTGACGCATCTACAACCTGCAGGGTTGGAGACCACTGATTTCAACATCTTTGATTTGATTATTATGTAATTTTCACACCCTCTGGAAATTGATTTTTTTTGTGATCATTTGTATTTTACTCCACATATCAGCTTCTAGAAGTGCCTTGAGATGACATCTGTTGTGAATCGGTGCTATATAAATAAACTAAATTGAATAGAAGGAAAGAAATAATCTTTGAGTCCTTTTCCCTACTTTATGGTTCATTGTGATGAAGAGCAGGTTATCCCAACTAAAACTGGACTGAAGCACCTAGATGTATAATGTGTTTACATGAACCTGACCTTTAGCCAGTGTCGATGATGCAAAGATTCCTTTATTGTTGCCTCTTCTTCCATGCGAGCAGGGAGGAGCTGGACATTGACCTGAAGGACATCTACTACAAGGTCCGATGTGTGCTGATGCCCATGCCGTCTCTGGGGTACAACCGCCAGGTGGTTCGAGACAACCCTGATTTCTGGGGTCCTCTGGCCGTGGTGCTCCTTTTCTCCATGATCTCAATCTATGGACAGTTCAGGGTGAGCAGAATATGATCGAAACACCTGGATGATGTGAAGGATTAGTTGAAGCGTCATCTGGTCGTGCCAGTGACTATTCGCTGTGGTCTGACCAAGCTGTGGGCTACACTCTGGACAGCTTCCCAGTCCATCTCAGGCCCAACACATGTAAAATAAACAAGCTAGCCAATTATCCAAATGTTATGTTAAGATGACATGCATGTTTTAGACTGGGAGGAAACCAGGTCGTACAGAACTCAGAGCAAACAAAACATTGCATTCAGGAGTTCAATACACAAGTTTTGACTCTACCTTTCCTCACACATGTAGGTTGTTTCCTGGATCATCACCATCTGGATATTTGGGTCACTTACTATCTTCCTGCTCGCTCGTGTTCTAGGTGGTGAGGTAAGTCTCCACCCACACACACATTTCCAGCATGTTTGGGACGTCTCCTTACTTACCAAAACAAGTATTCTTATTTTTCCTGGGTGCTGTTTTTGTCTCTGGTGTAGGTTTCTTATGGCCAAGTTCTCGGAGTGATCGGATATTCCCTCCTTCCTCTCATTGTTATAACCCCTCTGCTTTTAGTGATTGGCGGGTTTGAAGTGGTGTCCACATTAGCCAAAGTAAGTTATATTTTATTAATCAGACTACTGATTTACAGGTTCCATCTATTTATGTAATTTAGTCCAGTGGTCCCCAACCATTTTTTCGCCACGGACCGGTTTAATATCAGACAATATTTTCACGGACCGGCCTTTAAGGTGTGGCGGATATATGATAACGGACGGTATAAAAACGAGGTATTTTAAAATTATAACAATAGACGTAAATCCAATGTGTATTCGCAGCTTTATTAACAATTCAATTTCAATTCAGTTTATTTATATAGCGCCAATTCACAACAGATGTCATCTCAAGGCACTTAACAAGAAGTCATTTCAATACAATTATACAAACATTCCAATCAGTTAAAAAGTTTCCTATTTAAGGAATCCCAGCAGATTGCGTCAGTCATTGGCGTGAGGTTGGGCAGATTTCCAACCACAGCAATCCCTCATACTGAGCAAGCATGTAGCGACAGTGGAGAGGAAAAACTCCCCTTTAACAGGAAGAAACCTCCAACAGAACCAGGCTCAGTAGGAGCGGCCATCTGCCACGACCGTCTGGGGGTTTGAGAAGACAGAGCAGAACACAGAAGGAACAGAAGATCCGATATAAGAGAACTTTCTATGTTACAGAAAGTAAAAAGTTGATAACAGGACACAGTGGATGTTCAGTTACTGGGAGGATCATCCCAGTCGATGACCCCCGTCCAACAGGGCATTGCAGCCAAGCAGGATACCAGACCAGGTATATCTTCTATGGAGAGAAAAACACTGAGAGAAAACAAAGTTAACAGTCGAAATAACAGAATGTACTGTAATACAACTGGAGAGTCGTAGGAGAAAAGGAAGTAGCAGAGTGAAGAAAATTGGTAAGTCTGTCCTCCAGCAGTCTAAGCCTATAGCAGCATAACTACAGAGATAGCTCAGGATGACCTAAGCCACTCTAACTATAAGCTTTATCAAAAAGGAAAGTTTTAAGCCTGGCCTTAAAAGTAAACAGAGTGTCTGCCTCACGGACTAAAGCTGGGAGCTGGTTCCACAGGAGAGGAGCCTGATAACTAAAAGATCTGCCTCCCATTCTACTTTTAGAGATCCTAGGAACTACAAGTAAACCTGCAGTCTGAGAGCGAAGTGCTCTTTTAGGAACATATGGAACAATTAGATCTCTGATGTATGATGGAGCTTGATTATTAAGGGCTTTGTATGTAAGAAGAAGGATCTTAAATTCTATTCTGGATTTAACAGGGAGCCAATGAAGGGAGGCTAAAACAGGAGAAATGTGATCTCTCTTTTTAATATTCATCAGAACTCTTGCTGCCGCATTTTGGATCAACTGAAGGCTTTTAATGGCATTTTGTGGACTTCCTGATAGTAAAGAATTACAGTAGTCCAGCCTTGAGGTAACAAATGCATGGACTAGTTTCTCAGCATCACTCCTGGACAGGATGTTTCTAATTTTAGCAATATTCCGGAGGTGAAAGAAAGAAATCCTAGAAACCTGTTTAATATGGGATTTAAATGTCAAGTCTTG
This sequence comes from Valencia hispanica, assembly GCA_963556495.2. Lineage (NCBI taxonomy): Eukaryota > Metazoa > Chordata > Actinopteri > Cyprinodontiformes > Valenciidae > Valencia > Valencia hispanica. Next base: position 55,711,190 of record OY747711.1, read on the forward strand.
GTCAAAAATAACGCCGAGGTTCTTTACGTTATTACTGGGGGACAATTTAATGCCATCCAGATGAAGTGATTGACTAATCAGTTTCTGTTTAAGAACTTCTGGTCCAAAGACAGCAACTTCTGTCTTGTCAGAATTTAAAAGCAAAAAGTTTAGGGTCATCCATGCTTTTATGTCTTCCAGACATGCCTGTAATCTACCTAACTGACTGGGTTCATCAGGATTTATGGATAAATATAGTTGTGTATCATCGGCATAGCTGTGGAAATTTATCCCATGCTGTCTAATGATTCTACCAATTGGAAGCATATATATGGTGAAAAGAATTGGTCCAAGCACAGAACCCTGTGGAACTCCACAAGTAACCCTTGAGAGTGAAGATGATTTATCATTTAGATGAACAAACTGGAATCTATCAGACAAATATGATTTAAGCCAGCCTAGTGCTGTTCCTTTGATCCCTGCAACATGTTCAAGCCTTTCTAAGAGAATATTAGGATCGACTGTGTCAAAAGCAGCACTGAGATCTAACAAAACCAGAACAGACACCAGTCCATTATCTGAGGCCATGAGAATATCATTAGTAACCTTCACCAGTGCTGTTTCAGTGCTATGATGAGCTCTAAAACCTGACTGAAACTCTTCAAACAGCTCGTTACTGTTTAGATGTTCAGACTTGATTAGCAACTATTTTCTCAAGGACTTTGGATAAGAAAGGAAGGTTAGATATAGGTCTGTAATTCACTAAGTCATCTTGATCAAGGGAAGGTTTCTTGAGTAAAGGTTTAATTACAGCTATTTTTAATTCCTGTGGTACGTATCCGTTTACTAAGGATAGATTCATCATATCCAAAATGGGGCCAGGAACCAAATGGAACACTTCTTTAAATAATTTGGTTGAGATTGGGTCCAAAATACAAGTTGAAGATTTAGATGAGGCTAATATTTTTGATAATTCTGAAAGCTCGACTGAATCAAAACAGCCTAAGCAATACTGAGGTTCTACAGTTCTTTCCGATACTGACTCATTTACTGAGGAAGAAGTAATCATGTTTGGGAGGGTGCCAATGATTTTATTTTTAATAAAATGTATTTTATTTATGAAGAATCTCATAAAATCATCACTGCTAAGAGCCGGGGGAATAGTTTGCTCAACAGAGCTATGACTCTGTGTAAGTTTGGCAACTGTACTAAAAAGAAACCTAGGATTGTTTTTATTCGCCTCTATTAATGATGAAAAATATGCTGTTCTAGCTTGTCGAAGGGTCTTTTTATACAGCCGTAGACTGTTATTCCAGGTTAAATAGGAATCCTCTAGATGTGTAGAGCGCCATTTTCTCTCCAACTTCCTAGTATTCTGCTTTAAAGTACGCAACTCTGCGTTAAACCAAGGAGTCAGCCTCCTATGGCTAACCACTTTCTTTTTTAGGGGGGCTACATTATCTAATGCCAAACGCAATGAGGACGTAACGCTGTGAACCAGACCATCAATTTCTGAAGGGTTAGAGATAGAATTGCTGCCATCCACTGTGTTACTCTGAGACACTGAGGAAAGTAAGAATGGTACAGATTCTTTAAAAATTGTTACAGCATTGTCTGATAAAGTTCTACTATAATGAAATTTTCTTTCAGATTTAAGATGGTCAGTTAAAGTAAATTCAAAAGTTATCAAGAAGTGGTCAGACAGGACCGGGTTATGTGGGTGGACTGTTATTTCCTCACACTCAATACCGTATGTCAGTACAAGGTCCAAAGTGTGTTTACCTGAGTGGGTCGATCCCTGTACTTTTTGAGTAAAGCCAATTGAGTCTAAAATAGCATTAAAGGCTGCATTTAGGCTATCACTTTCAGTATCCACATGAATATTGAAGTCCCCCACTATAATAACCCTATCAGTATTTAATACTAAATCAGATAAAAAATGTGAGATCTGATCCAAGAATTGAGAGTAAGGGCCTGGTGGACGATACAAAACCACAAACAAAAATGGTCTTAATGTTTTGCAACTTGGATGAGGAAAATTAAGGGTTAGATGCTCAAAAGAACTGTAGCTATCAATTGGTCTGGGACTAATTAGTAAATCAGAACGGAAAATGGCTGCAACTCCTCCCCCTCGCCCAGTATTTCTAGGAATGTGAAAATTTAAATGACTGGAAGGAGTTGACTCATTTGTACTGACATAATCCTCCTGCTGCAACCAGGTTTCTGTGAGACAAAGGAAATCAATGTGATTATCACAAATCAAGTCATTTACTAACAAAGTCTTTGAGGAGAGAGATCTTATGTTTAATAAACCACATTTAATAGATTTATTTTCAAAGTTGTATTTATTTTTATGAGATTTCCATAATTTGCTTTTGTTGTCTTAACTTTTAATCCATTTAATTTTGGCCGTGGGCAAGACACTGTTTCTATAGGGTAATGTGGGGGTAACAGTACAGAAGCAGCAGAGAGGTGGGTTAAACTACGACTCTGCTTCCTGGTCTGGACCCTGGGTTGTCAGTGTTTTGGAGGATTAATAAATTCGGCCATATTCCTAGAAAGAATAGCTGCTCCATCCAAAGTGGGATGGATGCCGTCTCTATGGATCAGACCAGGTTTTCCCCAAAATGTTCTCCAGTTATCAATGTAGCCCACATCGTTTGCAGGACACCACCTAGACAACCATTGATGGAATGACAGCATGCGGCTAAACATGTCGTCACTGGTCCGATCAGGCAGGGGACCAGAAAAGATTACCGAGTCTGACATTGTTTTGGCAAACTTACACACCGAAGCAACACTAATTTTAGTGACCTCCGATTGGCGTAACCGGGTGTCATTACCGCCAGCGTGAATAACAATCTTACTGTATGTACGCTTATCTTTAGTCAGCAGTTTCAGGTAGGATTTGATGTCGCCCGTTCTGGCCCCTGGCAAGCATTTGACTATGGTCAATGGTGTCTCTAATGCCACGTTTCTGACTATGGAGCTGCCAATTACCAGGGTCGGCTTCTCAGCGGGTGTGTCGCTGAGCGGGGAAAATCTGTTAGAAACGCGGACCGGTTGGTGGTGGCCCAGGGGCTGGGTCCTAGAACTATGCTTCCTACGTACAGTCACCCAGCCGCCTAGAGGTCCCGGCTGCGCGGGCTCTACCGGAGGACAGCTAGGGGGTTCTATCCTTGTTGGCTCCGCGCTGGCTAATGGGCTTCGGCTATCTGCTGGTTTTTCAACAGCGCGGAGCCGTGCTTCTAATTCTGATACCCTCGCCTCCAAAGCTACAAAAATATTACATTTATTACAGTTACCATTATCACTAAAGGAGGCAGGGAAGTAAATAAACATCTGACAGAGAGAGCAAGAGAGAAGAGAAAAGTTAGAGACAGGAGAGAGAAGAGTAGCCATAGCCGCAATGAAGCTAAGCTAACTGAGCTAGCGAGACCTTACCACCCCAAGAAAAACTGTGTGAAACACGAGGAGTTCCCAAAATGTAAAGTACACCACCACAAAATGTGTGTTTTAGTGTGATTGTGTGTTAAAATAACTTAGAAAAGCCTCAGCACAGAGAAAGTAAGATCAATTCAAGAGCGTTTGAACACCAAAACAGCTCCACGGACCACAGCAGTGACAACAGGAAATGACGCAATACGGCTTACCCCGTCACCACAACCACTCAATGGCGCTACTCATCCAGAAAATGATGACTGAAAAGGACCAACAGCGTCCTCCTAACATCAAGCAGACAACATAACACGAGTAACACTCATCCCACTAACGCTCTCTGGTTGCCATGGTAACATGTAAACATACCTTTTAATAATTCAAGATTTAACACAAAAACAAATACAAAGTGCATGAAAAATCTAACTCATCACAACGCTGAATCAGTACCAGTACCAGTCCGTGGCCCGGGGGTTGGGGACCCCTGGTTTAGATGAATTAGTGGATCAGTTTTCTTCTATATAACTTGAGGCATTTCTCTACTTCAGAAGGCGTATCCAGGAACCAGGGGCCATTGTTTAACTGAAGCCAGCCTTATGGAGATGTCACTCAGCAGATATTTAAATATCATGCTGGGAGAATATTTCCAGTTTTTGGTCTAATGCAGTCCCTGATGAATTGTGATCCATCAAAGGAATGCTGTTAAATGGCATCATTGTCCTGTACCACTGCTGCTTTAGCTCCAAAAGCTAAAGCAGACCATTTAGAGGACGTTATCATTCTGAGTAAGAATCGTTCCTGGCTCATTTGATCCTGTACAGTGCCTATCAAACACTGCGTGGCCATTTAATGTTTGCACCCTAAATGTCATGCTTGATGTGTCAGTTGAGTATGAGGTGAACTTTTTTCTATGAATAGAATCCCGGTAGAAATGGTGAGTGTTGTGTTTTTGTCTTGATAGTGATGACTTGTTTTCCAGTCTGATCGGTCCTATGCTCTCTCTCCAGCTGTTTGGCGTGTTCTGGGCTGCCTACAGTGCTGCTTCGCTCCTCGTCGGAGATGAATTTAAAACAAAGAAGCCCCTTCTCATATATCCTATTTTCCTATTGTATATCTACTTCCTGTCTCTGTATACTGGTGTGTGATTGGATGAGTCAGAACCGCAGACCTTCTGACCATGGACAATGACCCTGAGTCATCAAACAACTAAACCCAGGAGGTCTTTTTTTTAAGGTCTCTTTGTTTTTTAACTCTGTACAAGTGTAGGCAGTGAGGATGTTGGGGATATAAATCATTGTAAATAGTTTTGTCCCTTTCTTCTTTGTTCAATAAAATGACCCAGATTTTGCAGCTTGTACCTTGTCCTGCAGGTGTCTCCATCATCTGTCCTCTACTGTCCCCACATGCCTTTAACTGGTTGTAGTTTGTGAATCATTTGCAGGATCATAACCTTTTTGTTCAATCCACACAATGTTTTAACAAATATATTTATGTATACTCGTGGGATGGAGGAAAAGATGGGTAAGAGACTGGAACACTGTTATACATTCTGTTGTATGACTGCAGGCGTCCATTCATGAGGTGCCTTGTTTTTTTCTTTGTCAGTTCTTTCAAAATAGAACACGATCACTTTACTCATCACTTTTACTTATCGTTCAGAAACGAGTACCCTGTGATTTAATCATCTTGTATCCGTTGACTGGTCACAAATTAATCCTGAATAATTTACATTCTTTTCAGAAACCTTAAACAAACCTCAAATAAATAAATGAATAAAGTTGTTGTAAAATATGGCAGTTCTGTAGTTCTTAAATAAAAGCAGAGAATTGGGTCATGTAAACAGACAGTTCTAAAACATACTTTATATGGGGAAACAAAACAGATTCTTGATATCTTACTATATCAGTTTACTCATAGTAAAATATGCCCTAGCTTAGATTGGTTTGTAATGACATCCACACAAATACTAGGTTTAGGTCTCATGTTCCTGGGAATGAACAGCAAACTATAAATGGACAGAAATAGGAAACAATGTTTGAGGAAATTGTAAGAAATTGGATTTTCTAGAACTAAATATGAACAATGAAGCATAAAAAAAAAGCATGAATCCAGTGGCGTAAAGAGACACATTTCCAGAGTGGGTGATCAGATCCGAACTGAAGATGATTTGAATGACATCCCATTCCTCATCCACAGAGTTTAAAATGATGCCAGGCCACCTAGAACAGCTTCAACCTTTCAGGGAAGACTTTCCACCATGTTTGGGGGTGTTTTGGACCATTTTTCCAGGAGAACATTTGATTAGAGGAACACTATAGTTAGAGAAGTTTTGGCTGTACTTCATTTCAGAAGTGTTCTGTTGGGTTGAGGTCTGGACTTTGTGCAGACCTTTCAGCTATCTCTGCACCAAGAACACTTCTCCATGCCTTTATTGACCTTGCTAATTGACGCTACCACTTGGCCATGGAAACCCTTTCCATGGCTCTCTGTTGACTGTTGAGCTGATCTCAGACCACATGACCTTTGGAGGCTGAGCCTGCTCTGATTTTATGTGGCCTACTACTTTCTAGCTGAGCTGCTGTCATTCCTAAGCACTTCCACTTTACTAGGATACAGCTAATGTTTGACTGAATTATTTTTCACAACTGGACTTGTTGCCCAGGTGGCATCCTATCACGTTATCACACCAGAATTCATTAAGCTCTAGAGAGCAACCCGTTCTTTCACAAATGTTTGTTGAAGCAGTCTGCATGTCTAGGTGTTGGTCTCCATACATCTGGGGCCTGATGTGACTTTTGTTCCTTGGTTTTTGGGTTGGAGGCATTGCATGTTTGAACATGTATTCCCTCCAGTTCTGGATGCTGTGGATCTGGAAGGATTTTCTTAACTTTCAGGCGGTTGTTGTGATGCGTAACCATGGCAACAATGTTTTGTTTTTAGAATAGAACAGCGGATTAGCTCAAATAAAAGCTGAGCTACAACTCCAAAGCCCAGACGAGTTGAAAAGGAGGCTTTGTGGATCCAGAGCAGGACCAAAGAGCAGAGAGAAGGAGGAAGTTCAAACCATGTATCATAATTGGCAAGGATCATATCCCCGACCCCCACGTCTCTTTTTTAATTTAATTAAAAAATACTTAATTGATCCCCAAGGGAAATAAAGGGTTTCTGTAGCTTTAACGATTTAATTATTTAAGGAGTTGTTGAAGATGATGATGGCTGTGGGCAGGAAGGATTTCCTGTAGCTGTCTGTGTTGCAGCGAAACTGAAGAAGCCTCCGACTGAAGACACTGTTGTATGACAGTCTCATGAAGAGGATGCTCAGGGTTGTCCATCATTTTTTTGATTTTATGAAGAATCCTTCTTTCCATCATCATCTCCAGATGTTCCACAGTTGTCCCAAGAACAGAACCAGAACTTCTTTATCAGGTTGTTGAGCCTTTTTAAATCAGAATCAGCTTTAATGGCCAAGTATGACACATACAAGGAATTTGACTCCGGCAACTTTTCTCTCCAGTACAGAACTTAAATAAGTGAAATAAAGAAATAAATCCAAATAAATAATAAAGGATAATATATACACCAAACCGGGGTTATTTTACAGTGAGTATGTACAGCAGTGCAGAGTTATAGTTTATTGTTATGTGAATGGACTCACACTCTGTGACTACACAGAGTTCATCAGAGCGACAGCCTGGGGGAAAAAACTGTTCTTGTGTCGGGTGGTTTTGACGTACAACGCTCTGTAACGCCGGCCTGACGGGAGGAGCCTAAACAGGTTGTGGCCAGGGTGTGAGGGGTCTGTGGTGATTTTTCTGGCCCGCTTCTTGACCCTGGACTGGTACAGGTCCTGAATGGAGGGAAGATCAGTACCTATGATCCTCTCTGAAGACCTGACTGTTCTCTGCAGTCTCTCCTTATCTTTTCTGGTGGCGGATCCGAACCAGACAGAGATGGATGAGGTCAGGACAGACTGGACTATTGCTGTGTTGAAGATGGTCAGCAGTTCCTGAGGCAGGTTGAACTTTCTGAGCCGACGCAGAAAGTACAGCCTTTGCTGGGCCTTCTTTCTTATATAGTTAATGTGGGAGGTCCACTTCAGGTCCCGTGTGATGGTGGATCCTAGGAACCTGAAAGACTCCACTGTGGGGACTGGCCTGTTGATGATTATGAGAGGAGATGTTGATGAGGGTCTCTTCCTGAAGTTCACTGTCATCTCCACAGTTTTGAGCGGGTTTAGCTCCAGGTGGTTCTGACTGCACCAGAGGACCAGCTGTTCCACTTCCCCTCTGTATGCAGACTCGTCACAGTCACGGTCCAGTCATGAGTCCAATGATGGTGGTGTCATCTGCAAACTTCAGGAGTTTCACAGAAGGGTCCCTTGACGTGCAGTCAGTGGTGTAAAGGGAGAAGAGCAGTGGGGAGAGAACACATCCCTGGGGGGCGCCGATGCTGAGGGACCGGGAGCTGGATGTGAAGTTACCCAGTTTCACCTGCTGCCTCCTGTCAGTCAGGAAACTGGTAATCCACTGATAGGTGGAGGGAGGCACGGTGAGCTGGGACATTTTTTGATGGAGGAGCTCTGGGACGATGGTGTTGAATGCAGAGTTGAAGTCCACAAACAGGACCCGGCTCTGATCCCTGGCTCTGATGCTGCTACCCCAACAGATGATGGCTGAAGAGATGACACTCTCCACAACAGACTTGTAGAAGATCTGCAGCATCTTGCTGCAAACCTTGAAGGACCTAAGCTTCCTCAAGAAGTCCGGTCTGCTCTGTCCCTTCTTGTTTCTAACCATAGTCTGTCTTCTAACCATACGACCAAAAATTTAAAGAGGAGCAGCAAAAGCAAATTATTAGCAGTGCTTGTCAATAGTTAATGGTGACATCTAGGACATGTTACTATGGAATATACTCCCTGCTGTTAACATGTCATGACAGTCATAACAGCTGGAGAAATTGAACCGGAACAAAACTGCAGGACCAGATGGTGTCAGCCCCAGAGTCCTGAAGGCCAGTGCAGATCAGGTCTGTGGGATCTTGCAGCACCTCTTCAACCTTAGCCAAACTCAGGAGAAGGTTCCAGTTTTGTTGAAGACATCCTGCCTTGTTCCAGTACCAAAGAGAACTCACCTATCAGTCATCAGTGACTATAGACCTGTTGCCCTGACATCCCACATCATGAAGGTCCTGGAGAGACTCCTGTTGGCACCCCTGAGTAAGCAAACAAGAACGTATCAGGACCCACTGCAGTTTGCTTATCGCTGTGGAGTTGGAGTTGAAAATGCCATCATTCACCTGCTTGAACCAACCCACTGTCATCTGGACAAAGCAGGCAGCACTGTGAGGATCATGTTATTTGATTTCTCCAGTGCATTTAACACAATTCAGCCTGATTTGATTTGTCAGAAACTCCTGAAGACACAGGTGGAGCCCTCAACAATCACCTGGATCAATGACTACCTGACCAACAGACCACCATTTGTGAGACTGAAGAATTGTGTGTCAAACCAGGTGGTCAGCAGCACAGGAGCACCACAGGGGACCGTACTCTCACCATTCCTTTTCACTCTGTGCACCTCAGACTTCCAGTACAAATCAGAGACCTGTCATCTGCAGAAATACTCAGATGACTCTGCAAATGTCGGGTGTATCAGAGATGGACAAGAAGCTGAATACAGAGAGCTGGTGGACCGCTTTGTGACATGGTGTGGAAACAATCGTCTCACCTTGAATGTGAACAAAACAAAGGAGATGATTGTAGATTTCAGAAGAAACAGGTATAAGTCAAACACTGTTTCCATCATGGGAGAAGAAGTGGAGGTGGTTGAGGAGTATAAATACCTCGGAGTTCACCTTGACAACAGACTAGACTGGAGGCGCAACAGTGAAGCCGTCTATAAGAAGGACAGAGCAGACTGTACTTCTTGAGGAAGCTTAGGCCCTTCAAGGTAAATATTACAAACAAGTAAAGATAAACCCTGTGGAATTGATCAGTTAGATGTAAAATTGTCAAAGATGGTGGTAGATGTTATTGCCTTGCCCATTTCTCATATTATTAACCTGAGCTTAACAGCAGGTATTTTTCCCTCACAATGGAAAAAAGCAAAAATTTTACCTTTAGTTAAAAATAACAAAGAACAGTTTTCAGGTCAGAATAGCAGACCAATAAGTTTACTACCGGCATTAAGCAAATTGATTGAAAAGCTGTGTATGATCAAATACAAGAGTATTTGGAAGTCAATGGGTTAAACACAATATATCAACATGCTTATAAAAGGGATAATTCCACAATAACAGCACTTAGTTAACTGACTACTGGCTACATGAAATTGATAAGAATTTGGTGGGCACAGTCTTTTTAGATCTAAGTGCAGCATTCAATGTTCTTGACCATAATATTTTATTTAAAAAGTTAGTTTGTTATGGATTTGAACCAACTGCTGTTCAATGGATTGAAAGCTATCTTAGTAAACCTGAGTACACAGTTTACTTTAATGGAAGCTACTCTGAGGTGGAAGAAATGAGTTGTGGGGTGCCCCAGGGCAGTTGTTCAGGACCCCTTTTATTCTCTGTTTTTATAAATGATCTTCCACTTGTAATTAAACATGCAACCATGGCAATGTATGCCGATGACATAACGTTGTGTTTATCAGAAAGAGATGTAGATCAACTGAATATTATGTTAAATACGGAGTTAGACTTGGTCATACAATGGATTATCGACAATCCATTACTGATTAATGCAGGCAAAACAAGATGTGTGATATTTGGGTCAAAATATTTTCGTAAGCCATCACTAACATTGCACTTAGATATAGGAGGAAATGTGATTCAGCAAGTAGAAGAAATTCATTTATTGGGTGTAATCGTGGATAGCTCACTGTCTTGGAATAGCCAAATAAATAAAATATTGCAAAGAATGGGTCGTAGTATGGGAATGATCAGATACTGTAAGAAATTAATTCCCAAATGGCTGATCAAACGGTTAGCCCAGTCTCTAGTATTATCTCATCTAGACTATGCATCAGTTGTTTGGTCAAATACCACTGGAAATTATTTAAATAAATTGCAAGTTGCACAGAATAAAATGGCACGTATCGTTTTGGGTTGTCTATACACAACTAATATAATCACAATGCACAACAATTTGGCATGGTTAACTGTAAAATATAGATTGAAATATCTTTTATTATCATTTATTCCTAATATTGAAACAAAAACTCCTGAAGTAATTTACAGAAAATTGTCATTTTTTGCTGATCAACATAATTATTGCACAAGACAAACCACTAGAATGCGATGTGTTCCACCTTTAGTCAGAACTAATCAGGTTCAGAGAGCAAGTTTTTATCGGGCCATGGTTGCATGGAATGGATTACCAGGATTTCTGTTGTTAGAAAATAACAGGAAATGTTTTCAAAAGAAGTTAAAATTGTTTCTGTTCACACAAGAGTCCTGATACGGGAAAAGTATGGTAACATGGAAAGATGCATGTTGTATTGGAGAGCTATTTGTGGTTTTTATGTACAAATGTATAGCAGTTTTTGTTTGTTTATTTAGGTAATTTAATTGGGCTATTGTAGATTATCTCCAGGTTTTGCGTGTGTGTGTGTGTGTGTGTACATGTATAGCTATACTTGTGAGGACCAACCTTTGACAGCCCACCACCCTTGTGTGGACATTTGTAGTTGTGAGGACATTTTGCCTGGTCCCCACAATGTTTAACAAGCTATTAAACTCTACTAGTTAGGTTTAGAGGTATGGTGTGAATTAGGTTTAGGTTAAGGTTAGGGTTAGGCATGTATCAGTAATGGTTAAGTTTAGGGAAAGTGTCTGGGTTAGGCGTAGTAAAATCAATGGAAGTCAATACAATGTCAACACAAGGATAGCAAGACGTGCGTGTGTGTGTGTGTGAATAATGTAATAAAATGATTTATGTAAATTTGTGATGTAATGTAGAGGAGACCCCAGGAAGAATAGCAACTGAGATTTCAGGCGCTAATGGGGATCTTAATAAATGAAATGAAATGAAAGGTTTGCAGCAAGATGCTGCAGATCTTCTACAAGTCTGTTGTGGAGAGTGTAATCTATTCAGCCGTCATCTGTTGAGGTAGCAGCATCAGAGCCAGGGACTTAAAAAGGCTCAACAACCTGATAAAGAAGGCTGGTTCTGTTCTGGTTCTGTTCTAAGGAACAACTGTGGAACCTCTGGAGATGATGATGCAAAGAAGGATTCTTCATAAAATCAAAAAAATTATGGACAACCCTGAGCATCCTCTTCATGAGACAGTCATACAGCAACAGAGCGTCTTCAGTCGGAGGCTTCTTCAGTTTCATTGCAACACAGACCGCTACAGGAAATCCTTCCTGCCCACAGCCATCATCATCTACAACAACTCCTTTAAGAATTAATTATATGAGCTATACCAACACTTCATTTCCCTCTGGGGTCAATAAAATATTTTTGATTTTGAATTTTAATTTTAATTGAAAAATGTCTGTCATACAGCAACAGAATCTTCAATCAGAGGTTTCATCAGATTCATTGCAAGACTGACTGTTCCAGTCCTTCCTGCCCACAGCATCCCCATCTGAACATACTTTGATAATATGAGTTATGACAACATTTAATTTTCCTTTGGGATAAATACAGTATTTTTAATTGAATTTGAACTGTTCTAAGAAACAAGTTAACGTTGTAAATTTTTTTTTATCAGTTTTACTAAGATGAACTGATGTTCTATGAACGCATTAGGGTGTTGAGAAAATGCTCATTTATGTTTAATAGCCTACAACAGTTATTATTTGGGCAGAAATGCCAAAATAGGCAAATTTTGCATGAAAGTAATAATTATTTTCTTTTGCTGTAATAAAAGTTTACGAGCAAAAATGCAAAAGCCTTAGTTTGTTCGTCAGCTGATCTCTGTCTATGGCTGTTCTCTTACGCTACTAGTGATCTCGCGAGATGTGCTAAAGCGGTACGCTAGCTTCGTGTTGGTTCCTATGGTGTAAGTGACAGAGCCTAGCCTGGAGTTCTTCAGCGCTGATGGTGAATAGCCCCCGTGGCTGTGACGGGCGGAGAAGAAGCCGCAGAAGGCTGGGGAGTGGACATTCAAAATCTGCCACTTAGATGAATTCAATTTAAGTTTATCGCCAGGTTCTAACAAACCAAGAAGAGGAGGAAGGGAAAAAAATAGGAAAGATGGCGGCCGCGGCCTCGCCGGGCTCGTCCACCTCCTCAGACTGGATTGTAGTGAGAGACGGTTGCCTGCGTTGCGACGAGGAGGGCCTGCGGAGTCTTTCCTACCACCCGGCCCTTAACGCTATCTTAGCCGTCACCAGCCGGGGAAGCATTAAAGTGATAGACGGTACTTCGGGGGCCATTCTTCAGGCTTCCGCGCTGCACGGTAAGTACCGGAGTTCTCTGTCAAGCCGGACAACAACACTTTCAGTTTGACAAGCCAACTAGAGTTTGTCAACACACAGACGGATGTGTTAGCCGCTGCTAGCAGCTCTAAAGGTGGCCTGCTGGGTGTTCTGACAGCTGGGACTGTTCTTCCAGACTGTTTACTGTGGGTAAAGCAGAGCCTCCTCACAGTATCATTGTACAGTCCTCCTTACCGTGGTTGTTTGCTGAATGTCATATTCACTGTGTACAGTCTTACAGTCAACATGACACTCTGACTGCGGCTAACAGCTAGCTGTAGGACTTAGCCGGTCAGTCCTCTAAACTTCTGCCTGTCGTGAGGGAAATGGCTCTAGTCTTAAACACTGACTGTCTGTCTGTCTGACGCTTATTGATGAATAAAGTTTGGGTGCTAGCCGCTAAGCTGTGGCGGGGGGACGGGGGGGACGGGACGGGGCGGCTCGTGAGCCGCAGAACTTCACAGCTCACCGGTGAGGAAGTGATGCTGCAGCCATGGAACACGACATGTTAACACGGTTCATCCCCGTCCCCATCACACTCAGTGTTCTGTGCAAATGTTTAAGTAAGATCTGCTAACGTGTAATACAGCTTCTCTGTTTGGTTAGGACTCCAACTGGATCTGGTGTAGCTTTTAAAACCATTTATGTTTATCATAATCATACCTTTACTCTGATACTACTCTGTCCCGTTTAAGCAGCGTGCTCGTGTCTGTTCTTTGAATGTTACACATATAATAAATGACAAATGGATTTCTCATGTTTGGAGAAGATGATCACAAGCCTGCTTTGTGAACAGTTGTTAATGCATCCTCTCAGATAGGTATATAGTAGAAACTGAGTCAATGTTTAAATGACAGGACAGCCATGAATGATTAGAAAGGTCAAAAAAGATACATTTCCAATTATGGTTAATTCACATTGGTAGCCTTAATAATAATAATACATTTCCTAAGCATTGAATTTTGATTTTTTTGGGGGGATTTTGGACATTTTCCCCTCAATAAAAAATCTTTGATCACTTTAGCCAGTTGTAAACATAGTTCATAACGTTCTGATTTTTTCTTTATTTTTCAATACAGTTTTAAGCGGGTCGCTGTCAGAGAAAAGGTTAACCCCTCTGCTGTCTCATTAAAGGGATTTAAAATGTTGCAATATTATCACTTTGAACATTTTAGGTTTAAAGTTTGGATTTAAAACGCTGATGTTTTAACATCATGTTCATTGGGAGTTTACTTTTTATCTGTCAAACATAAAACAGTAAAAATGGCTGACTTGAACAAGAATAAAATGTCTTATTGTCATTGCTTACTGGGTCTTATCTTCCAGCACTTTATTTTGAAATCCCCATCAGTCAGGGCACTCCCAGCTTTAGTTTCTGACTCTATGGATCTTCTTCTGTCTCAGCTGCTGTTAACAATCTAGTTTAGCTGTGCTAGTGTGGAGGAGAGATCAGCTCATCAGGGTTAGGAAGTGTTCACAGGTACCACAGCTTGTTGAAAACACCCTTAATACTGGGGAGAGTTTAGGCATTCTGCTATAAATAACATGGTCTATGTAGGAAAGTAAAGACAGGAGAATAAAAGATGGGGAGGATGAAACTGTCTCTAATGACATGGCTCTGGGTTGGCCATTCTTTTCCACAACCAGAACCAGAAGCTCTCTGACTCCACTGGACAGCCAGCATCAGGGTCGTGACCTACAGCTCAGTCACATGTGCTGTAGTGTGGTGTATGGGAAACGGCCCACATACACATAATAATAATAATAATAATAATAAAACAGTAGAATATGTTCTGATGGGGCTCAAAATCACCTCTAAGCTGATATGAAATCCTACTTTTGATTAAGCTTGTTGATCTGATGTAGGGCTGGTTAATATATCGATTTAGCAAATTTCTCTATTTATGAAGATTGAATTTTTGGAATACTGAGAATATAGAAATATTTTTTTTTACTCTTAGGTTTCCACAGTTTAAAGTGATGTCAGCCTGCCCAAGGCCCTCCATCTTGTTTTACTACATGGCTTTGAATTCAGTTCAACTCCTCCAAGAAGGGACGATTGAAATAAAAAGCAAGTTTAATTTAAGAGTTTAGTTTTTAACCCATTCCATCCAGCCCTAACCTCCTTTCATTTTTCTGAAACAGCTGTATGATGTCCAATGACTTAAATCAAACCTAACCTTCTGATAACCTTCAAATAGTACCAGGGAATGTTAAATATTATTGTGATATATATCAACGTTGACTGATATGAAAAATATTATCGGGATACATTTCTTTCCATGTTGCCGAGCCCATCTAATCTTAAATGTGTTGTTGTCTTTAACTGTAAGCAGAAATATTCATTTTATTGAACATGACTGTGGATGCTATGCATCTGGACTCCTGATCCCAGCTGCATCCTGAACACCACGGCTGTTCTATCTTGGGTGCCTCACCATTTCCATTCAGGTGCTACGATTCCATTAGAAAATGATTCTTTTTGTTGCATATTTTTAGGTTTTTTACTTCATTCCTTCCATGGCTACTTTCTACTCTTAAATCCATTCAGTTTCCATTAATTGAAGTATCCAAACCAATTGATGTCCTGTCTTTTATTTATTTGAAACCACAAATAAACCAACACATGTCCAAAATAGGTTTCATAATCATACCACGGTCATACTTTCCATGAAAGCTAAAGGAAATCAAAATATAATATATAGTGACACTATTTTGATTTCCATAAAAGAGGAAACTTGGTCCAATCCTTAAACATAGTAATCATGTTCTGTTTACTTAAAAAAACTACTTTTGATTTGAACATGCTTAAAGTATTCCTGCTCTATGTGGTTGGAAAGAAAAATTAAATAAACTTCAGATCAGATTTTACAAGTCAGCTGTTACAGAAATGACTTTAAAATGGAAATAATCTTCCATATTAGAAAACAAACGTATAACAATGAAGTTCCCTTTTTAAATCAGACAGGACAAAAATGACACAAAAATAGGAAATTATATTCTGAGAAAAAACAAGTATTTTTCAATTCAATGTAATAAAAAATAAAAATCAGCATTCTCCCAAAGACATTTAAAGTGTATACTCCAGTCTTTTTTTTGCTGTCAATTTAATACAGAACTCTAACTTTGTACAACGTTTTCCTAGTTTCTGTGTCAGATTGTCCAATAGGATGTTTGCCACCTGTCATACATAGAAACTCATACGCTGCTCTCTGCCACACATTAGTCGCCACCAGGATAGAAAGAAGGACATTTCCTTCCTGTTTCATACTTAAAGCTCCACTTTAGGCAACATGAGCTGCAGCTCAGGGAGGACGTCCAAAACAGCACACATAAAGTGGACATGTACTATACATACTAAGGTGAGGGGGTGGGGGGGGGGGTTGATCTGGGACAGAGGGTTGTGGCTTTTATCAGAACTATTATCTGAAAGGACATAATGAAGACAGCGACATGAACCCTAAGAGTATGTAAAGTGATGGAGGTTGGGTGGTGAGAACAGGGCAGCTGGAGCTGTTTGCTTACAGGAGGAAGAAAAGCTAGGCTACCTGGGTGCAATGTGAGCAGGGACGTGTGTTTGTGTTCATCTCATCATCGCATACACGTTCACACTTAACTCAGTTAACCTGAGTTCTTCTTCTTCTTCTTCTTCTTCTATGTAGTGAAGAGCAGGCGAAAATGCTGAGCAGCAGTTTTTTCTTCATTGATATGGTTGTTATTGGTTTGACAGAAGCTGCTGAATGTGTGGATGGAGGAGGTGAGTGTAGAGGAGAAGCACTGAATGAGTGTAGAGACACTGTGTGCTGTCTCTTCCTAGCTGAGATATAAGGAAGACGTCTCCAGCTGCTGCAGGGTTCCCCTAACTGTTCTGTTAACCCTGACTCAGCACAGTACGCTGTTTATCATTTCATCCAGCTCTTCTTGGACTGATGTAATGTTCTCTGTCATTGTGTCCTAGCTAAAGCAGGCGGCCGGGTCCGCTGCCAGTACTTTGCTGCCGTTGACAAGGTGCTGTTTGTGGACGACTACGCTGTGGGCTGCAGGAAGGACCTGAACGGCATCCTGCTCCTGGATACGGCCCTGCAGCCACCGGTGGCCAAGCCGGAGGACATGGTTCAGCTGGAGCTGCCGGTCACAGAGGTGAGGCTGAAGTCATGTTCACACAGGAACAACTTCATGATTCTGTTATGTGTTTGGAAGGAAATATGATGAAGTCTGATTTTAAAAAGATATTTTACCTGCTAACTACAATAAATGATCAGCTTTATTAAGAAATGATCCAGAAATGTGAACAATTCAGAGGAAATGTGGAGGAGAGCAGAAGCAGACTGACTTTATGACAATCTTCTTTTCAAGTAACAACACAGATTGAAGTGGAAGTCTGTTTTCCCCTCATGGAAAGCTGCTGAAAACATTGACTTGTTCTCTTTTCTGTTTAGTCCGATCTTATCTGCTCTACTGGCTTTTATTTGAAAGTTTCTTGACGGAATGAGAGAGAGAAGGAGGGAAACATACAGCCCAGGTTCCAGGGTCTGGACAGCGACGTCAAGGCCCGCCTCTACCCCGCCCCGCCACACCCACAATCTAAAGTGTCCCGTCTTGTTACTGCCACGTTGACCTTTGTAAAGCTTTTTCAGCAGAAAACTCCGACTGACAGTCCATTATATTGGAGCAGTAGTAGTGGTTCAGATTAGAACCATTCTAATGAGATAATTAGGTGTTTTTCCTCTTGGAACAGGAAGAGGAAGTGAGTGATTTCTTCTGTCTGACATTGGCTTTAAATCAATAGAAATGTTTGTGTGTGTTTAGGCCCAGCAGATGCTGTCTGCATGTCAGGAGAAGATTGATGTGTCCAGCACTGAGGGTTATGAACTTTTTATCAACCAGCTCAAAGAAGGCCTGAAGAATACCTCACATGAGACTGCAGCCAATCATAAAGTAGCTAAGGTAAGCCAATGAGAGATGTTTCACATAAAGAAAAGCGCTAATAGTACTAGAACTGTTATTCACCTGTGTAATTTCTACTGTATCACATACAGTGTTGGGCTCATTTATTGGCGCCCCAGGGAAAAACCTTTGATAATCGTTAAAATTAAGGTGCATTTCAACTTTGCCCCCCCACCCCGTTAACTTAAAGCAACACTAAGTAAGTTTTGCTCTCTGGGTCCCCCTACAGTTGGGAAAATTGTATTGTTTTCTACTACTGTCGTAAAATCTATTATGGTTACACCAGGGGATTCACATTTACAAGCGATACCCTCTAACGCCACAGATTTTCACGTCTTGGGCAACCTTTGTGTCAAATGTCTTCATCCCAGGTACATTTTTATATTTCAGCTGTCATATGTACGGCGGCATAGAGCTGTCAGTCATATAATAAAGAAATTAGACCGTATCACATTATAACGTTATTGTAAAAATGTGAAAACCACTTTAAACTAAAAGATTATAACGTGATAGTTTCACGTTTTTACAATAAACTATCACGTTATAACATGATACGGTCTAATTTCTTTATTATATGGCTGACAGCACTGTTCTGACAATCTGTGCTACCTCCTCAGAATGTCCTATATTTTTCAAGTGATGGGATTGAAGTGGCAGTTTAGCAGTAACGCCTTACATAGCAAAAATGTATGAACAACGAAAACTTTTCTTTCAATCCACAGAACATGCTACCCGTTTAATATAAAGCTAAAATTAGCACATAAAGATGCACTAAAAACCATGATCAGAATATCCTACCTGTTAAATAGGCCTATAGATGAATAGCACACTCTGGAAATCTGTTATTAGTTTGTACACCTACCTACCGGCTTTTGTGAAGCCTGCCGTAAAGCAAGTCGCATGAATTACAAAACCGCTACCCGACGACCCAAAGTTACATAGTGCTGTTATGGCCGATAGAGGGCCGCAAAGCGAATACAGAAGTGCCGTTTCACCCTGTTATGAGTTGATCAACCATTGACACGAGTTCGGAAACATTATTTTAAGGTAAAAAAAATCTTTAGTGTTGCTTTAAAGGCTTGAAACTATGAGTGTGTTTCATGTGTTTTTGACCAGGCAATAGGGTATGACCCTAGCTAACCAGTTGGCGCACTGGTTTTGAAGAGAAATGGACAAATAAATGACATGAAGACCAAAGTAGCAAAAAATGACCTGTCATCACCACTGGGGGGCAGCATAGCGAGATAAAGAAACAGACTGTACATAACCGTGGGATAATGGCTTTTTGCTAAAGCAGTGAGGCGAACTCCAGCCTGGGTAATCCAAGGTTATTTAGGGAAGAATGACTAGGAGCTGATGGCTCAGCTGATCGAGCAGCTGCTCCCTGCTAACCCAGACTGGTTTGTCATCATTTGTAGGAACTGTGGTTATATGAGATGAGCATTTGGCTAAGAAACAACTCTTATGTGGTCTCTTTCTTTTTAGAGATGCTATTATTTGAATTGGTCATTTTACAGATGTGTGCTGATTAAGCAGTGGTGCTATTATCAGCATACTCCTAAACTCTGACTCCAAACCTAACAGCAATGGGCTGACAAGGACTATTGTCCTTTGTAGCTCAATGTATGCAGACTAAAGGAGGTGACTGTAGATGAAGTTCCAGGCTAACGTAGCCTTTAGTCAGGCAGTTAGAGCCGCAGGGTTCCCCTCACTATCTCCAACAAACCAAACCAGCCAGGAATCAACATGTCATTAATACATGGGTTTTTACACACTTCTCTTTGTCCAAAGCCATCCAAACTTCAAATGTGTGTTCATCTTATATGTTCCTGATTATTGACATTTGTCTTTGGTAAAAAAGAAACAAACCTACACTGGTGACTAGAAAAGGTTCCTGCAGTGGAAACGCATCATTAATGAATCTTTTATTACACCAGCATAATTTAACTCTGAAGTTTTTAAATTTCAGTTGGCTACCTTCATTTAGTGTGAATGGTTAGTTTGAACCAAATCACCAGGGGTTGGCCTGTTGGTTCTAAAATCAGTTTTCCTGATACTCTGTACTGGACAGCATTTAGTGGTCTCCTTTAACAAGGTAGGGACCTACAGAGAGGTGTCCACCTGTTGTCCTCCACAGCTGCTGTCCTGCTACCTGTAGATGCATCCATGCACTAACACACCTGAATCAAATGACTGCTTTGGAAGCTGGCCTGGGGAAAGTTGAATGACTGCCAATGAGGGAACTCAGGTGTGGGTGGTGATCCGTCTCTGACCTTCCTTCAGTCTTCTTTTGTGCTTCCTTTCCTTCTTTGTGACCTTCCATGTATGCTTGCAAATATGCATTGCAATTATACATAATACACCATATATATATATATATATATATATATAATGATATATATATATATATATATATATATATATATATATATATATATATATATTTATATATATATATATATATATATACACTACCGTTCAAAAGTTTGGGGTCACCCAAACAATTTTGTGTTTTCCATGAAAAGTCACACTTATTCACCACCATACGTTGTGAAATGAATAGAAAATAGAGTCAAGACATTGACAAGGTAAGAAATAATGATTTGTATTTGAAATAAGATTTTTTTTACATCAAACTTTGCTTTCGTCAAAGAATCCTCCATTTGCAGCAATTACAGCATTGCAGACCTTTGGCATTCTAGCTGTTAATTTGTTGAGGTAATCTGGAGAAATTGCACCCCACGCTTCTAGAAGCAGCTCCCACAATTTGGATTGGTTGGATGGGCACTTCTTGCGTACCATATGGTCAAGCTGCTCCCACAACAGCTCAATGGGGTTCAAATCTGGTGACTGCGCTGGCCACTCCATTACCGATAGAATACCAGCTGCCTGCTTCTTCTCTAAATAGTTCTTGCACAATTTGGAGGTGTGTTTTGGGTCATTGTCCTGTTGTAGGATGAAATTGGCTCCAATCAAGCGCTGTCCACTGGGTATGGCATGGCGTTGGAAAATGGAGTGATAGCCTTCCTTATTCAGAATCCCTTTTACCCTGTACAAATCTCACACCTTACCAGCACCAAAGCAACCCCAGACCATGACATTACCTCCACCATGCTTAACAGATGGCGTCAGGCATTCTTCCAGCATCTTTTCAGTTGTTCTGCGTCTCACAAACGTTCTTCTTTGTGATCCAAACACCTCAAACTTGGATTCATCCGTCCACAACACTTTTTTCCAGTCTTCCTCTGTCCAATGTCTGTGTTCTTTTGCCCATCTTAATCTTTTTCTTTTATTGGCCAGTCTCAGATATGGCTTTTTCTTTGCCACTCTGCCCTGAAGCCCAGAATCCCGCAGCCGCCTCTTCACTGTAGATGTTGACACTGGTGTTTTGCGGGTACTATTTAATGAAGATGCCAGTTGGGGACCTGTGAGGCGTCTGTTTCTCAAACTAGAGACTCTAATGTACTTATCTTCTTGCTCAGTTGTGCAACGCGACCTCCCACTTCTTTTTCTACTCTGGTTAGAGCCTGTTTGTGCTGTCCTCTGAAGGGAGTAGTACACACCGTTGTAGGAAATCTTCAATTTCTTAGCAATTTCTCGCATGGAATAGCCTTCATTTCTAAGAACAAGAATAGACTGTCGAGTTTCAGATGAAAGTTCTCTTTTTCTGGCCATTTTGAGCGTTTAATTGACCCCACAAATGTGATGCTCCAGAAACTCAATCTGCTCAAAGGAAGGTCAGTTTTGTAGCTTCTGTACCGAGCTAAACTGTTTTCAGATGTGTGAACATGATTGCACAAGGGTTTTCTAATCATCAATTAGCTTTCTGAGCCAATGAGCAAACACATTGTACCATTAGAACACTGGAGTGATAGTTGCTGGAAATGGGCCTCTATACACCTATGTAGATATTGCACCAAAAACCAGACATTTGCAGCTAGAATAGTCATTTACCACATTAGCAATGTATAGAGTGTATTTCTTTAAAGTTAAGACTAGTTTAAAGTTATCTTCATTGAAAAGTACAGTGCTTTTCCTTCAAAAATAAGGACATTTCAATGTGACCCCAAACTTTTGAACGGTAGTGTATATATATCATATATATATATATCATATATATCATATATATATATATATATATATCATATATATATATATATATATATATCATATATATATATATATATATATATCATATATATATATATATATATATCACAATGGTAAGAATGTGTTCTGTGTCAATATGATGTTAAACTCTGCAAAGCAGTGGGCAATGAGTTT
This sequence comes from Valencia hispanica, assembly GCA_963556495.2. Taxonomy (NCBI): domain Eukaryota; kingdom Metazoa; phylum Chordata; class Actinopteri; order Cyprinodontiformes; family Valenciidae; genus Valencia; species Valencia hispanica. The sequence goes on from OY747711.1 coordinate 55,733,264, forward strand.
GACTCTTAGCCTCCACACAGTTTTCATCTGTTTTTCCTCTTATTCCAACACCTGATGTGAAATTTAGTTCAGTCAGGAAACAAAGCAGCAGTTAGGCTTCTCATTAGGCTGCAAGAACAAGTTAGAACTGCGATATAAGCTGGTATCTGGAGCCCAGCCCCACCAGAGGTCGCTGTGGAGCTCTATTCATAGCCTGCTTAAATGAATAAGTAGAACAGGGTGGTTCTTTACAAAGTAATATTAGATAAAGACTGATTGTGTTACCAAAAACATTCTGTTCTAAACATCTGTGTAGAACTATCAGAATACCGACAAGCTCAGTAGGCTAAATCGTGTAGAAGCAGCGATTGGGGCCGGCGCCTTAACGTTTGTTTAAATGATGAAGATCTGAGATCACAGTGAACATGGGTGACAGTAGACAGCCGAGGGCCACAATGCCACGGCGCCAAGCTGAGATCCTGCTACCTTCCTCCATAGAGAAAGGCAGCAATGCGCCATCTGCTGCGTAGTCTGCTGGAAATGAAGAAGAAGAAGAAGATTCTGCAGCATAACTCATGAAAATCTAATATTCTTGCTAGCTACCAAGACAAAGAAAAAAGAATCAAGTCGATTTTTTGATGAAGTCTAAATTTAGCACGAGATGAAACATGTGGGACATCACCTGCCAGTGGATGTTATCCTTTAGGGACTCTAAGAGATTATTATAGATTTAAAGGGAATTATTTGAAAGATTATACAGTTAGTAAAAAGTTTGCCCAGATCAAAGATCTGCATTTTCTTTCAAGAAGAACAACACTGGTGAGTGACCCTTTATCTGTAATTTCATGTAGGCTATAAAAAGGTTTCATTCATCAATTACATTTACATAAAATGGTGTTTATAGTGTGTAGGTGTGCTATTTTATGTTGTTCATTTAATATTCAATCAATATTAAATGAATCACTTAAAAGAGCAATCAGTATTATTGATCAAAGTCAGATTGTATACATCACAGAAGAATTAGTTGCTGCTATTAGGTGTTGAGTTGCTGTGCCCCACCTAACTTATGTCAGAGACGCCACTGGATGTAAGACTAATATAAATCCCTCTAATCAATAACCAGACCACATAGTTGCTAAACAGGGATTGGAGCCTAAAATTGTCTGCTAAAGACTCAACCTGAAGCAAACACCAGGCCAATGAATGATCAGCAGCCCGGCCCAGCATTCAGAGAGGCACCATCAGAAAGAAACTGTGACAGGAAGCAGTGATCATTAATCACTTCATCAGTCATTTTAGACATCGCACGTGGCGCAAAGCTTGAATCATCAACTATAGTCATTACATCATACAGACATGAAACCTCTTCACTGTAAATATTTCCATAAAGTAATGGTAAGATGTAGTTTTTTTATATTTTTAATGAACAGAGAGGACTGAGAACTCTGGAGAAATGTTTAGCTTTGAAATGATGAATGGGTAGCAACTCATTTATTATTAATTTATTAGTCTTATTTACTATATATTCATTTTGTTTAGTTTCAGAAAGCCAACATTGACCTGCTTAACATGGCCTGTTTGCACAGTGGAGGAACAGCTGGAGCACCAACACTTTCTTTGTAGTTATTTAAAAAATATTACAGACATGTCTGTCCTAAGGTGTCAGCTTTTGAATGAAAAAGGCATCTATAATGAGGAATATTTCAGTTTGTTGGAGGAAGAACAGAGCATTTAAAGGCTGTATTGGTCCTCCACACAGCAACAAAACACCCAGGGCTCTCATTCATCTACCGTACTTATGCACAGATCTGTGCATATTTCATTCGTAGGAACAATGTTACGTATAGTGTGGTATTTACCAGGTAGTGGTTGTGTGTAGAAAAGTTCGTAAGTAGAAGAACAGCTCTGACCATGCGTACACACAGCACCTAGTGGTAGAACGAGGGAACTGCAGATATTTATCATCAGTTTATCACCTCCATCCACCAAAGAGCTCATCTTGGCGTCTGTGTGTCTTTTAGCTAAATAACTCACAAAGCTATGGACGGATTTGGATTAAAATTTAGGGAAATGTTAGAAATTTGTCAAGGAATAAATGATTATATTTTAGGGTGATTGTGCATGGAGATCCTGTGAATCACAATCTGGGGAAGATGGTGTGTGCATGGAGGTCTGCTCTCTCCATGAGCTTTTTTTACACTTCAGTTTAAAGGAAGTTGTTCCACTTCTAAATCAAAGGTTATCAAACTGTAGTGAGGAAACTGGATGGTCCTGCTTATCGGTGCAGCAGGTTGTCTCTGTCTCCATGGTTACTGATGCCAGCCAAAGCAGGGTCTCCAATAACACCGGCCACATGAGGGTCACGTGGTGATCTGTTCATCCCCGGTAGAAGATCTGCTCAAGCTGTGTGCTGAGAGACGTTTTATTGGATTCACTTTGCTATCCAACCATTTTGTTCCTTTATTTCCAACAGGAACCTCTCCACTGTCCCGACCGCATTTACTGCCTCTGTCACTTTCTCCCAGGAACTCTTCTGGTTTTATTGGTTCCTCCTGAGCTGATGGGACCAAACAGAAATGCTCACGACTAATTTAACTGATTTACTTTGTTCAAAGAAAATTAGTATTTTTACAGAAGTGAATAACAGCAATTGAAACTATTCTTTGCCACCTAGGTACGCACATGTGGGATTTATCAACAGATGATTGTGAAGGAAGATGCGTATGACTGGCCACCACACATTTGATAAATCCGGATTTTGACTGTTCGTACAAACATCCAAAATTACATTGGTAGGATAGAATATAGGACAGTTTCTACTACCATTTGAAAAATAAGGGCCATGGTTTAAGTTCATTTATCAATGGTACACAGAATACAACGTGAAGTTTTGGTCACAAACTGTCAGATATAATAATGGTGACCATGTTTAGTTGGCTAAAAATGGGACAGTTGGATCTGTTGACTGTCAAATATTGTCATGAATAAGGGGGTGAGAATCAGTCAGTCAATCAATCAGTCAAACAAACGTTATTTATAAAGTGCTTTTAATACAAAGATTGCAATTTACAGATTGCTTTACAGATTAAAAATGACCCCATATTTCCCGCCATCCCTCCCCCACAGATTTAAAAACATGATCGCATTTATACCCCCCATCCCAATCCCCATGCGCGCACACAGACTCAAGAGCAACATTAATAAGGACATCTGGCCGAGTACAGATGAGCCAGGTAAGGTAAGGAAACACCATCAAAGGAGCCATCTGCACCGGCAGCAGCACATCAACAGCAGCAGCCAAGGCACCAACACAAGGCACCCAGTGGAGGCAAGGCTGAGACCCCTACCTCCACCCAAGCGCTACCTGGAAATACCCAGGCAGCTCCCACAGAGGAAAAGAATTAGTGTATCAGTTTTCGAGCCTAATCAAACACTGTCTTCTGAAGAACAATGCTGTTTTTTCAGTCCTATGTTCTATTTGAAAATGATTAATGGGGCTACTGCAGGTATTGAAAGACCATGACTGCTGTGGAATGTAGCTGGCTTTTACCTGAAGCTTGGCGCTCTTCTTTCTGTGTAAACCTGATAGATTTGATAGTCTGATCTCCCAGTTGTTTGATCCTTGCTTTATGTGCACAAATGTGAATAAAGCTGATTCTAATCTGCTAATTTGTGATGTCTTTGATTCCCATCCTCTGTCTGCTTCTCGTCTGTTGTTTCAGTGGGCGACAGTCACGTTCCATCTCCCTCACCATGTGTTGAAGCTGGTGGCTGGTGCCATAGTCAGTGAGCTGAAGAAGATCAACCAGAACGTAGCTGCCTTGTCTGTAGCCTCCTCCATCATGGACAGGCTCTCCTACCTCTTGTCCAGTGCCAGGCCTGAGCTGGGAGTGGGCCCTGGACGCTCTGTGGACAGGTCAGATCAACCACCTTCTTACCTTAGGAGTTTATCAATTGGCTTGTTAGACAGTGGGGTCTTCAGGACATGTTTTCATAGAATATCATTTAACACACAGTGGAAATATCTCAGTCATCTTTTGATTTTACATACATTCTTTTAAACGTTAAACTTAGATTCCTAATTAACTTTTAGATCAGATTAGCTACAGTTCCAGTGTGTCCCAGCTTAATGTTGATTCTAGTTTGCTTCTAAACTGTGTTGCTCTCCACAGATCCCTGATGTACAGTGAGGCCAACAGGCGGGAGACGTTTACATCATGGCCACATGCTGGTTACCGGTGGGCCCAGCCAGATCCCATGGCTCAAGCAGGGTTTTATCACCAGGTATGTTCCTAGGCAGGTCTTTGCTAAGAGGCAGTCATATTTTATTAGAAGGACAGATTAATAACACCAAAACATAACCAAAAATCTTGATGCAATCTTTTCCATCAAACACCACTGTCATCACAAATTTTATGAGCTATAGAAGGCTGATTATTTTGTTAAGTAAAGCAGCACAACATACAAACATAATCACTTTCTCCAGTAAACTATTGCTTCCAGATTCAGATGTTAGTTGCCAGCCTGGAAACCAGATTCACTCAGATGTGAAAGGGGAAGAACAATGCAAAAGGAAAAATAATTCCAGTTGCACTGTGCATGGATCTGCAGATGGCCTTTTAATGTGCTCCATGAAGAGTCCCAGTCCAGTTTATGATGGTCGCATAAAGCCCATATGTTAAAAGAATGTGCTGCTGCCTAGAGTAGATCAGCTGGAATGGAGTGTTCTGCCTTCAGTCTGAATAAGAATGAAAGAAACATTTCCAATTGCAGATAGCTAAAAGTTTTCATTGATCACAGGACAACTGAAACCTGTTGTTCCCATGTGTGTGTAGTGTTACCACTCACTATCAGCTGAACGTACAACTTCACAGTATATTATAGATTATTATGGTTTTACAGTAGATTGATAGACTGCTTACTATCTGGAATCTATGAACGCAAAGCAGAAAGACAGCAACACTTTGAATATGATCAAAAAAATTATTTTTTTAAATGGCAGATATCACCAGGTAGTATCAGTGCTGTTTTCTATGTGTACAAGTTTTATTGCCCTTCTTCCTTTCTGTCCACAGCCTGCTTCAACAGGGGATGACAGAGCCATGTGTTTCACCTGCAGCGTGTGTCTGGTCTGTTGGGAACCTACGGATGAGCCCTGGTGAATGAACTACCATTATTATGCAGCAGTCGTGCTTTTATGCCCATTTATTTATGGCATTCTCACCTAACAGCTCTGCTTTATTTCTCTTAGGTCTGAACACGAGAGACATTCTCCTAACTGTCCCTTTGTGAAGGGAGAGCATACGCAGAATGTCCCTCTGTCTGTAACGTTGGCTACCAGTCCCGCTCAGTTCCCCAGTAGTCCTGACAGCTCAGACAAGATCTCCTGTTACGGATTTGGCAGCTGCCCGCAGTTCCTGGCTGCTGCCACAAAGAGGGGCAAGATCTGTATATGGGATGTCTCTAAGATGATGAAGGTAGGAGCTGGTAGCTGCTGATACTGAGTTCGGAATGTTTTAGGTGCTGTTTCTGATTCTGACAGCAATGTTGTTTTCAACAGGTGCACCTAAAGTTAGATGCGAACCCATACGATCCCGCCATCCTCCGCCAGCTGATCCTATGCAGCGGTGAGCAGGGCCAGCAGGCGCTGACCGAGTCTCGAAGGCCCACTCTCACCTGGTTAGAGGAGTCGTCTTCCTGCTCTGACCTACCCAAGCTAGAGGGTGACAGGTAAAGCATACTCTAGTCTGCAATGTTATACTAGTCTATATCATATTAGACACAGAGATGGACACAATTCGTTGTTTAAAAAGCATAAAAGAAGGAAACCAAGCACAAGGCAGAGAGCTGACAGTAACTGTTAAAGTTAGCCTACATATAGAACGTCATCCTCAAGCACAATTTTAGTTCCTATACTTTGTTATTGTATCTTTTATTTAACCACAAAGTCCAGTTGAGATCAGAAATCTGTAACAAGGGGAGTCCTGGTCAAGCTGGCAAAGAAATCACAACTACAGTGTAGAAAACAGATAAATAAACCAAAATGACTACATGATGAATGAACACCATGACTTTTGGCTGAACCAGTCATTTTGGTGTTCAGTCATGGTGGTGAACCATGGCTGAACCTTTAGTAGCATTCAGGTAAATGTTGTTTTTCTGCCCCACTTCTGACCAGCATTGTTCTAAGATGAGTGAGTGGTCGCCAGCATTGCTTTTTTCTATGTTAATTAAATACGTTATTCATCTGAAATGGTTTGAACTAGGGCTGGGCAATATGGCCTCAAATCAATATTACTGTATATTGAAAAGTTCACCTCTAATGATAAAGGGATGAGAACTACCCCACTGCCAAAAAGCATAAGTTTTTTTCTTTAAATGGGATTGTGGCTTCTCCTCTTCCTCCTCGACCAGCTCTACCCCGGATTCAATATTTGAATCCTCCTCCATTTGCTCACTGTCTTTCTCTTCCAGAGTTGCTAAATCCTCAGCATGCAAAGTAGCTATGGCTGTCCCAAAAGTCATTAGAAGTTGTTAAATAACGTCATTGTCTCATTTGCGTAATGTACACGTAATTGTAATGGACGCTCTAGGAGAGGGGAATCATTTTTTAATGGTCTTTTTTGTAGAATAATTTTAACCATTGATGGCAGTGTGGTTGTGCTGGAACTGTTTTAAGGTTTTGCCTTTTTAGTGTTTTTGAGTTGTCATGTGTTTTTATGACTAATTGTGGCAATAAAAATCAGCTTTACAATACAGCCAGTCAGCCTGTGAAATTTAGGGTTTTATTCCCCCTTCTTTCTGTATTTCGGAGACTCCAGTTTAGACTGTTTAACCTCTGTCACAGAGAGGCACGCGCACACAGTGGACGAGGTGAGTGTCTGAGGTTATGATAGTGAAATCGGTGATTTATTTAGTGTGCTGTTGCTTATATTAGACAGAGCATTTTTTACATTTACATCAAAGCGTGGGTAGGATCAGCCAGTAGCGGCTTCGGACGCAGTAGGTTTAACAGCTGCTCTGACTGCTGCTCGGCCTGGTTGTCTGCTGTAAGCACTCTGGGATGGGAGAGAAGCCTACAGCAGCCCTGCTGCTCCATGATAAAAGTAACAAGGATATGTTTTTTATGTCAGAATCTCTAAAAACACAAAAAAAGTTGCTAGATTCGTCTCTAGTTGCGTTTTTGAAAAAGAGTTGCTAGAGGGGTCTAAAAACCTGCTAAATATTGCAGCAAAGTAGCTAGGTTGGCAACACTGGTGGATGGGGTTGAAACAGTACAGCTGCTGGGTCTAAGACGAAAATGAGCATTGATAAACTACACACGTATTCTATTTTTTTAAAACACCGAATATACAGTACCTACATAGACAAAATGACGTCCGTTTGTCAGTTTATCACCTAGCCCTAGTTCAAACACATTTGGATAGAATGAATTAGTTAACAGACCACAGGAAGAAGTAAAAATGAATAGGACTTTACACAAAAGAAATGTTTACACATTGTGACACCAACTAGTCTGAATGTGTGAGCCAAGTTTCTGTTTTCTGTGGTTTCACCCTTTCAGTGATGACCAGCTGGAGGACTCTGACAGTGAGGAGCCTTCACGATCAGAGTCAGTAACAGGTAAGCAACATTCTGCTGTCCTTCTTTGTTAAGGTAGTGTTTGCCTTTAATCAGACACTTCTTTGTTTTCCCACACTCCAAACAAATGATGTTGAAACATTTTTATTGATAAAACAAACAGTGTCATATTGCAGTTTAAATCAGCTTTGAGATTGTGCTAATGTTGTTGCAGGTCAGCCATCCCAGTGGGAGAGCATGGACCTGAGTCTGAGTGTGACAGCACTCAGTGTGCTGCAGCAGCCAGAAAAGCTTCAGTGGGAAGTAGTTGCCAGTGTTTTGGAGGATACTGTCAAGGACTTGGAGGAGCTTGGAGCAAACCCCTCATTAAACCAAACTAAGGCCAACAGCCAGGGCAAACCAAAAGACAAGGTGCCTGACCACCACAACATTCCCTTTCCCTGCCTGCTTGCTGGAGGCCTTCTCAGCTACCGCTCAGCCTCCATAGTCCCCATGGCTGCCCCCCCATCTCCCTCAGCTTCAAAACGCAGGACCACTGATGGTCCACTCAGGACTCAGGCTGCTGAGCCGCTTGGTGCATCTCTACAGGAACACGGTCCAATGGAGATAGATCCCTGCCACCCCCAGACTGGTCCTCAGGAGCAAGGCTTCTCTAACTCAGCAGCGTCTCAGCTGCTGAGCCCGTCCTCTATGCCAGTGGGGCGCAGAACTATACCTGTGCTGCTGCTCTATAGTATTAGAGAGGTGGATGACAAATCCTCAGGACAGGTGTTTGCTCAGATGAACAATTTAATGAGCAAGGGTCTCCATGAGGAAGGCTTCACTGTGCCACAAATCATTGAAATGGAGTTTGATACACATGAGCAGCTGCTTCTTCAAGACCCTCCAATCACATACATCCAGCAGTTTGCTGATGCAACCAATCTGGCTGGGATAGATGGCCATGTGGACAAGTGGAGCACACTGGCAGCAGCAACTGTTTCCAACCCCCCTCGACCCGGAACACTGGTACAGTGTTTGAGGCTGCCAAAGCAGCTGGAGGAAGAGAATCTCTTTGTGGACTCCATCACGCCATGCTGGGACGGGGTGCACCTATTGGTTGGTCTGAAGCCTTGTGGGTTGGAGTCTCTGAGTGCTTCAAACCAAGTTGAGGCTCTTAACAATCTAAACCGCTTGCACTCAGCACTTTGCAACCAGCGTGAAGGAGATTCCCTTCGCCCATTGGCCAATGGGATGGAAGGCCACCACCCAGGGGGGTCCCCACCACAGACCCCCTTCATAGTACCTCCGGGAAACCAGCTGCAGCAGCAGCAGGAGAGGGCCCCGAGTCCTGGGAGTGGAGGGGGCTATCTTGCACTCTACAAGCTCAACTACTCCACTAGAATTGTCACCTTGGAAGAGGAGCCGATCAAAGTACAACAGATTTGGGACCCTTGTGATGCCATTAGCTCCCTAATTTTGCTCCCCCCAGATGTCCTTGATTGCAGAGAGGATGAGAGTGAAGAGGCCCCTGAAGAAGCTCTCCTTCCATCTTCAATTAACGGTTTATCTGGACCAGGAACTGAGACTGCATCCGAAGCACCCACAAGCAGCAGTGGAGCTGGTAATATTAGTGGTCCTTCCACCTCTGCCTTCAGCCACAAGGAATGCAAGAAGGCAGAGATGGTAGGCCTAGGACACCTGGTGGTCACTACACAGGCTGGCTTCATCATGATATTGGACCTGTCCACTTTGGAGGTTCTGGCCAAAGTGGAACCACCCAAAAAGGATGTGTTAACCGAGGAAACGGACCCATTTGTCTCAGTTACCTACTGTTCTGGCACAGACCGCCTTTGTGCCTGCACTAAAGGTAATGATCTTGTTCTGTTCTGCATGTTTCTTTTAGACAGCACAGATTTAACTCTGAGATGGAGTGAGTGTTTGGAGATTCCTTTAGCCACATAGAACTGTGTGAGCTGTTGAAAGTAGCGTAGATAGATTGGTCTATGCTGAGTCAGAGTCTACAGGTAGGACACATTTTCAATGTTGTCACTTGTATGATATCAGGAAGGTTTTTATTTTGTTGGCTTCCAGCCCACCAAAACAATTTATCCCTAACCACAGTTATTACCAGCTTTCAGACGGACGAATCCAACAACACTTTATTGTTCTACTTGGTTTTCACTGGTCTTTGGTTATGAAGACCCAGTAATGTGTTTGTTAGCTCCTGATTTGAGAAGTATGGGGAAGAAAAAAGGGCATCCTGTGCTGAGCTGTCATAAGACCACACACACCTGTGTGTGGTCTTATGGTGCGTTCACACCGGTCAGCGCGTCCAAGCGTCAAATTCCTCAAACGGATGAAAGTTGACGCTTTAAAATTAAAACCCAGCTGCTTGCACACTTTGTAGTCCGCGTCGGCGCGTCACGTCCATAGACTGTATATAGAGGTTACCTCCCGTAGTTGCCCTAACCAGGTTTGGCTAGCGTTAGCTAACACAACAAGAAATTTAAAAGAAAATATTTAACTGCTTACCTGGCACTCTAATATCCTCCGATATCTTCCTCCAACTAAATCCGATCTCTTCCTGTCTTTGTAAAAAGACGAAGACGGGTCATACAATTCCCGTAAATTACTGACAGCGACGATTAGTTGATCCTCCATTTTGAATGAATGACTTGCCGATCCACGTCAGTACAAAGAGTCCCTACGATTGGTTGACGCCCCACGTTTGCTGCCCCCATGTTCCGTTTTCCCAACTTCACGCAGCAGCTGCTCTGACGGTCCGTCAACGCGCGCGACTTGCTGCGGGGGGCCAGCTTGACGCCCACTTGATGCGTAGGTACCATAGACCTTCATGTAATCTAGCTGCCCTGCTGCCTGGACGCGCTGACCGGTGTGAACGCACCATTACAGATCCAGATGACATCCTCAGGTATGTAGACGTTAAACACAATAATAATAATACATTTCATTTGAAGCGCCTTTCAAAGCACCCAAGAACACTTTACAAAAATACAGTGAAAGAGAGGAATAAATCAGAAATACAAAGCAAACAAACCAACAAAATAATCATTAAAACAATTAAGAACAGGCTAAGAGTGGATTATTGATTAAAATCTAGTTTGAACAGGTGAGTCTTAAGATTGGATTTAAACAAAAGAAGGGAGTCAGTGTTTCGAAAGTTGGGTGGGAGAGAGTTCCACAGTTTGGGGGCAGAGAAACCAAAAGCTCTGGCTCCCCTAGAGACGAGGCGAAAAGAAGGGGTAGTGAGATGAAGAGAGGAAGAGGATCTGTGGGAACGTGAGGGAACAGTAATTTGGATGAGGTTAGACAGATACGGAGGGGCAAGATGATGAATAATAATTGGCGCTATATAAATGAATTGAATTGAATTGAATGGCCTTAAAAGTGAAAAGGATTATTTTAAAAATAATTCTTGAAGTTATGGAAAGCCAGTGCAGTTGATGAAGAACTGGGGTGATGTGGTGGGAAAATGGAGTTTGTGTAATCAGGTGTGTGGCAGAATTTTGAACCAGCTGGAGTTTGTGAAGCAATTTCTGGGGAAAACCAAAGAAAAGAGAATTGCAGTAGTCAAGGTGAAAGTATGCGGTTTGAAAGGATAAGGTGCTATCGAAGATTACAACCAGACTCTTGACCTGAGTGGAGGGCAAAACTATAGAGTTGTCAATGGAGAGTGGAAAACTGTTAACACTGGAAATGGTAAAAGGAGAGCCCATGAGTACGAACTCGGGTTTTCTCACTATTAAGTTTGAGGAAACCAGGATTTAAAATCATATAGACTAGGGATGTGTACTGGCAAAAATCTGGCGATACGATATGTATTGGGATACATGGGAGACGATACGATATATCTCGATACTATGAGTAAGACTATATATTGTGATTTTTAAAACTGAATTTAACTAGGAAAACTGTCACAGCATTCTAAACACTCCAACCAGTTTTATACTTTAACACATTTAGTTTTATTACTAGATCTAGTTGATCCATTGGAACAAAGAAGGTAAAAACTGCCACAAACTACCAGTTATACTTTTAATTTTACTACAAGAATTACTGTCATCATTAATGGTTCCATTCAAATCCTTAAAAAAACATATTTTTGTTTTGAATATTGATACAATATCAGGAAATAAAATATCGCGATATATTGGTGTATCGATATTTTCTTACATCCCTAATGTAGACAGTTTGAAAGGGAAGGGGTGGGAAAGAAGAATTAGGTTTACCGGAGATGTAGAGCTGGGTGTCATCTACGTAGCAAGGAATTGAATATTACATTTCCTGAAAATACTGCAGAGAGGAAGGAGGTAAATGAATAAAAAGAAGTGGATAAAAAGAAGAATGACTTGAGCTGAATTAACTGAGAGCAACCAGAGAGATATGATTTAAACCAGAGGAGATGGATTTTACTGATGCCGATAGAGGATAATCTATTGAGAAGAACAGCGTGAGAACAGTGTCAAAGGCTCAAATCAAGCAGAACAAGAATAAAAATCAGTCCAGAATCTGCAGCACGAGGAAGGTCATTTGTGATTTAACGAAGTGCAGATTCTGTACTGTGATGGGGAAGGAAACAAGGTTGAAACTGTTCATATAGATTATTGAATGTTAGATTGGTGTGAAGTTTTGAGGCAAGAGATTTCTCAAGGATTTTGGAAAGAAAGGGAAGATTGGAGATGGGGCAAATATTATTGAGGTCATTTGCATCCAAACCAGGTTTTTTCAATACAGGTGTAGTAACGGCAGTTTTAAAGCCCGAGGGGACAATTCCAGTAAAAAGAGAGGAGTGGATGATGGTGGCAATGATGAGAATAAGGGAAGGAGGACAGGCTTTAAGGAGAACCGTAGGGAGGGAGTCAAGTTTACATGAGGAAGGTTTGGATTTCATAAGATCTGAAATGAATGGAGTAGTAGGTAAATTGAAAACAGAAAACTTACAATGAGCAGAGGAATTAAAATGAGTGGGAAGAGAATCAGGGGGCCTGAGCATAGTATTTAAAATAGAAAAAAGTGCCTTGGAGTTACCCTTATGTGATAATATAGTGGAGGAATAAAAGTTATTTTTAGCTTGTGAAAGCTAGTCTTTGTTGTACAAAACATTGTTAAAATACATTTCTTTATGAATAGTTAGTCCAGTTTTCTTATATAGGTGTTCAAGTTGGTGTCCCTTAGCCTTTATCAGACGAAGTTCAGGAGAAAACCAAGGAGCAGAAACAGTGAAAGAAACCACTCTTGTTTTAAGGGGAGCAAAAGTGTTTAAAATATTGGATGAAATAGAATTATAATAAGACACCAATGCAGTAGGATTGGAAAAGTTAAGAGGATTCCAAACAGATGAAGGCATAGGAGAGACGGTCGGGGTTAATGGGTTTGACATTATGAAAATAAATAAAACGTGGAGGTTTGGTAGTGGGGAGGATGAGATTGGTGCTAAATGACAGAAGAAAATGGTCAGATATAGATCATCTGACAGGTTGAAGGGGACGAGGCCAGAGCAGCAGATTAAGTCCAGGATATGGCCCTTAGAGTGAGTAGAAGAATCAACATACTGCACAAAATCAAAGTTATGTAAACAAGATAGAAAATCTTTGGTGATCCTCATGAGGGGTCCACTAAGGTGTGGTGGAGTGGATGTTCAGAGTCCGGCTAACGTGTTGTAACAGCAGCTCTCATTACTCTGGACTGTTTTATACTTGCTGCTGATAAATCCAGTCAATCCTTTCTCATTCATTAAATTATTTAGCTGTTTTTAATTACGTTAACGTAATTTTCAGACTATTGAGGGCACCTGGATATAAGCCGCACTCTTTCATGTTGTAACATGAGACACAGAAAGACGGTACACGGAAGATTTTTTTTTTTATTACCTCCACCAGCAGGTAATGTTTTCATGACCGTCTGTTTGTCTCCTGGCAACATAACTCAAAATGTTATGGACAGATTTCTATGAAATGTTCTCCTCTCCTGTATCAGAGAGCTCATAAGCGGAAAAGTACCTCCGTCTCACCATCGATTCATTGATGTCAAGCTTACATGTAGTAGCTCTATTTCCTTCTTAGACGGCCAGCTTGATTACCTTTAACTTAAAAGCAGCATTTTATTTGTGTGTTTTCCAATATGAGAATGTGTATGAAAGCTACCGGCTATCTTTCCCCACATGTCTGTCTCAATTTTGTACTAGTGCCTTCCCCCCAGAGGCTGTTGGCCAGTAAAAATCTATGAATTAACCACATCGTTCTATAGGATGCTGGGTCCAAAGCGTGTGAAAACGTGGCGGCTTACGGTCCAAAAATTACGGTAATAGTACAGTCGTGTGTAAAAAGGGCAAATGCATCCATGAGGCATCTTGTTTTGACGGAGCATGATATCTTGGTTTCTGAAAGACAGTCCAGACTCTAGTCTCTGATTGAGCCTTTAGCTCTGACTCAGTAGAGTCTCAGCACAGTTTCAACAACTGATGCTGTTTCATGTGTTGAAACTAGCATTTGAACTAAACGTTGCCTTTGCAGATTTTACAATTCAAATTATTGTCACATCTTGGTCCATAGAAGGTTTAGCTCGGCAGTGGACTCATGGGTATTTTCAAAAGTCCAATCTTTGCCACCATTTAGTTTTATTGTACAAGGACTCAGTTTAGAGGCATCTGTTTTATCCCAGCTGAGCTATAGTGCATTAGTGTCCTTAGATACTTATATGTAAACATGACTGAAACCGGTGCAATGCAGACCGGTGTCTAAAAGTCCCCAATAATGAACCACCAGATGTTTTTCAGCTGCTGTCAACATGCCTGTCTGTTGTTTTCAGGCTCTTTTTTCCAGTTTGACCATTGATTGACTCAGAATGCTGCAGTTGTTTCCTGGATTTGTTTAGTTACTGGTAATAATGTAGCAGTTTTTAAATCTAAAATCATGTATTTGCTCTTGAAAATGTGTTTAATTGCATAAATGCTCCCTTACCTGTGAAAGACACATTTAAGACTTTTTATGTTGTGAGATGTAGAGTTTGCAGCCAACAGTGAAACAAATATTTAAGTATGGTATATTGGCATAACTTTAATCAGGGACAAGCTGGAGAATGTCACCTGCTGTTACTTTGTGACTTGTTAAAATATACTTTGGACAACAGTACCCATCAACCTCCATTACTTGAACTATACATTTCTACATAACTAGGGTTTATATCCTGGGGCATGATTAGTAGAAGTGCTATGACAGAAGTGAACAAATAGGATCATTTTGCTGTTATTTTTAATCATTTAGTTTATTATTTCCTTGTTGGCAATATTCTGAAGAAACGCTCCCATTCGTTAAACAGTCTTGGTAGAATTTTTCATTCCTCCAGATGTTTTGATGTCATTTGTGTCTCTGAAGGTGGAGAACTTCATTTCCTTCAAATTGGAGGAGTTTGTGACGATGCAGATGATGGAGATATGTTTATTGATGGCCCCCTGTCTAAAGGGGCTGAGCCGCTGCTTGAGGGGGCAAAGCCCTCCTCCAACCCATCGAGCCCTGGAATCACAGGTAGGACTGTAGGGAAAATGATCAGATGAAATACTGTAATTCACTCCATCAGTTCTCAGTTTACAGCGTGTGATTCATTGTTATCACATGACCTTTGTGCAGGAGTGGACCTCCTTGTGGACCAACCTCTGACCACCGAGAGTCTGGCGTCATTGATGGAGTTGACACGGTTTGAGACGTTGACTCCACGGTTCTCGGCCACAGTGCCACCATGCTGGGTGGAGGTGCAACAGGAGCAGCAGCAGCGAAGGCACCCACAGCACCTTCATCAGCAACACCACGGAGATGCAGCCCAACACACCCGCACATGGAAGCTCCAGAGTTACAGGTAGTTCTGTTGGCAATTTCTTCACTAATCCCTCATGCTGATAAGGGCTGCAATTAACAGTCTATCAGCTTATATATTGAATATTTATGGCAACAAATCTTATTTCAAAAATCAAAAGCTATTTAAGTTTCAGTAGTCAGCTCCATCCATCCATTATCTTCCGCTTATCCGTGGCCGGGTTGTGGGGGGGCGATCTTGGTTCCAGACATCCCTCTCTTCAGCCACTTGAACCAGCTCCTCTGGGGGAATCCCAAGGGATTCCCAGGCCAGCAGAGAAACTTAGTCCCTCCAGCGTGTCCTCAGTCTTCCTCTGAGTCTCCTCCTGGTGGAACGTGCCCAGAACACCTCACCAGGGAGGCATCCTAACCAGATGCCTGAGCCACCTCATCTGGCTCCTCTCGATGTGAAGGAGCAGCGGCTCTACTCTACAGAGCCCCTCCTGGATGACCGAGCTTCTCACCCTATCTCTGAGGGAGAGCTCAGACACGCTGCGAGGAAACAAATTTCAGCCACTTGAATTTGTGATCTCGTTCTTTCGGTCACTACCCAGAGCTCGTGACCATAGATAAAGGAAGGAACATAGATTTACCGGTAAACCAAGCAGAAAGGCAGAGCAAGTTCATAAAAAGTTTAGAATGCCATTTAAAGAACATGTAATGTGCAAAATGCATTTAAAAAAAATATTCAAATCTTTTTTTCCAAAAAATGCAACACCAAAATTATCACAACATAAAGATGAAGATATTTGAAATAAATTAAAAGCTAAATGTTATTAAAAAGCACACAAAGTTCAAAATTGTTCACTTTCCTGGTTACTTACTTAGAAATTTATTATCACACAAAAATAAAGCTGCACATATTTGAATTAAAAATGATTCAAGTTCAACAGGTTTTTTTCCGTTAAATGGAAAACAACAAATGTTAAACTTGTAATATGTAGTTTAAAGACAAACACTGAACATCAGTATTTATCCTCTTGATGACATCCAAATGCACATTCCCGGTATGCCGGTATATTCACAATCTCTACCTTTTGCTTAATTTATATCATTTCTACCTTATACCTTTTATATCGCCCACCCCTACTCAAGACCATAGTCTAGGATTTGGAGGTGCTGATTCCCATCACAGCCATTTCAAATTCTGCTGTGAACTGCTCCAGCAAAAGCTGTAGATCACGGTCTGATCCAACAGGACCACATCATCTGCAAAAAGCAGAGACCAACCCTTAGGCCACCAAAACAGATGCCCTCAATACCTTGGCTGAGCCTTGAAATCCTGTCCATAAAGGTTATGAACAGATTTGATGACAAAGCGCAACCTTGACGTAGTCCAACTCTCACTGCCTATCAGATAGATGGAAACTAATTAATTAATTACTTTCTTTCTTAATTACTTTCTTTTTCTTTCTTTATTGATCTTATAAAGTAAGTTCAGGGGTCCAGTGCACAGTGTGAATAGCAGTGGGGCCAGAACCGTCCCCTGTGGAGCCCCAGTATTGCTCTTAATGGGGTTCATTCACAGTCACTTCCTGGTTTCAATAAGCCAACCCCATTGATTCCGGCTCCAAACTGTCTCAACACAGTCTAGACGAAATGGCATTTTATATCTGCTGTCAAGACCTGCCGTGCCTCACCGTAGACGGTGCACCCTGAGTTTTGTTTAAAAACAGTGAGTGTCAACTGTTGTAGCTTTTCTGCACAATTTCCCACACTTGAAAAGGAAAACCTCGCCTCTGAATATAAAAATAACAGGATTCCACTCAGCAAAGTCCTTTAGGATCCATTAGGTCCGATTATTTTGACTTCTTTCTTTTTAAAGTAGCAGGTGAAAAACCTTCAAATAGAAAAAGGGAAAATCACCAGTGTACTTTTTATTTTATTTATTTTTTTATAAACTCATTATCCAAACATGTACAAAAGTCACATAATCAATGCAAACATTCAAAATCATTATACAAATCCTATATATAAAAATACTATAAACAGATAGCGCTTGCCCCACCCACATAAACAGTTACTGTAGCAATGTAGTGTTCTCTTTAAACCAAACACTGTTTCAAAACAGCATTGGCTTTAGCGACAGGACTCCATGAGTCAGGTAAGCAGATCAGTTTTTCTTACCGGCAGTCTTCCAGAGTTTTGCGGGTTTGTTTTTTTTGTGCAGTGCAACCTGTAGAGTTTCCAAACTGTTTGTGGCTCGTTTGTCGTTAATGAACTCTGACAACACATACCAGGAAGAAGCCGTCGCACGCGCTTTCCTGCTTGGCCGCACTCAGCTGAGCGCATGTGAAAATGCATACTACTGCCAGCGGGCGGCGATGAACGGCAGTCAGCGCAACAGTGAGTCTGCGAGCAAGCGGGTGAAGGGCTTTAAGTTGTATAAAACCAACTTTATTCACAATTTTTAAGGTAAGACAGTGAGACTGATATATTAATACGTTATTCTGATTAGGACACTGATAAGGTCCGCTTAACATTCAACAATGAATAATAAGCTCACATTTGACACGGAAAAGTATTTGTATTGTTCTTTTAGATAAATGCATTGCTACTTACATTGTGTTGTCTTAGGTTAGCACTAGCTGTATTTGGCAATAAGCCACGACTACTTCTCCTGTCTCACTCTTGTTAGAGTGAGACAGAAGTGACAGTGAGGGCAAGCTGCTTCACATTCATGAAGAACAGCGAGACACCTCATACTTACACAGAGAGAGAGAATCGTTTAGTGGTGGGCAATATAAAAGGTATAAGGTAGAAATTAGGCATGGGCCGGTTACCGGTTTCAAGGTATACCTTGGTATGAAAAAGTTAAGGTTTCAAAACCACTAAAATTTTCTGTCATACCGTCCCTGCGGTATAAGCGTTTTTTTGTTTTTTTTTCATGTGTGTCTCGTCGGGGAGAAAGTAAAGATCCCTCATGAAGCTGCAGCGTAAAGCAAAATTCAAAGCTCTGCCAGAGGTGAGAGTTGAAGACTCTGCCAGTTGTTCCTAGCAGACCCTCAACACATTTGGGCCTGCAAGGTCTGACGGGCATCCTCCCTCTCCATTCGGTCCAACTCACCACCAGGTGTGGTCAGTGGACAGCTCCGCACCTCAACTGAGTGTTCAAAACATGTGGACGTAGATCAGATGAAACGACAACCAAGTCGATCATCGAGCTGCAGCCTGAGGTGTCCTGGTGCCAAGAGCACATATGGACACCACTATGCTTTAACAAAATGTGTTCAATATGTACAATCAATGACGAGCACAGAAGTCCAATAACAAAACTGCTTGTCAGTGTCAGCCCCTGCCTTACCAGAGGCACAAAAACATCGGTATGTAGTTATTTTGGAGCCCTACGTCAAACAAACCCTCCAGCAGGTCGATATGAGCGTGGCTTTCAGACCGTCCCCTGCCTGACCAGATATGTGGCTAGAGTCTGAGAAACTAAGAATAATATTTTCCAAACATAACATCCCAGTGCATTTTAAATCTGGCAACACTCTCAGGCAAAGACTGGTTCATCCTGGGGGAAACAACCCCAAACACAAGCTTAGTGGCGTGGTATATGCGGTCCAGTACAGTGAGGAATGTTCAGAGCTGTACATTGGAGAAAGGAAACAGCAACTACACAAAAGAATGGCAAACTCTACACAGAAGAGCAAACTCATCAGGGCGAGACTCAGCAGTCCATCTACATCTAAAGGACAAAGGTCACTCTTTTTAAGACAATAATGTACACATTTTAAATTGAAAAGACAGATGGTTTGAGAGAGGAGTGAAAGAAGCCATCTATGTAAAACACATGAAACCAACCTTGAACAAAGGAGGTGGTTTGAGATTCCCTCTTTCAAACGCATACAAAGCAGCTTTGAGTTGCCTACCCAAGAAGTTTCACCAAAACTCACACATTAGCCGTTTTCAGACAGAAGTTCTGGAATATTTGCGGACAATTCCATCCGGTCTTTAACCGGAGTTGTATTTTCAAACACACCCCTTTTGTCCGGAACATTGCCTTTCAGCTGCTTTCACACAGCAAGAAATGTACCAGAGGATTGTGATGAATGTCTGGGGGGTGCGGGGGAGTGGGAGGTTGTATGTGGATATTACGTAAACTTAGTGCAGCGGGCGTACATGTCATTTCCCCAAACAAAGGGATTATTGCAAAGATGTTAGACGAAATAGCAGATCTACTTGCAGGGCTCGTCTATGTGCTGTGTGCAATTTTGCGCACATGGAAACGCTTAAGAGACATTGATGAAGAAGCTGAAAGGAAAATAGTGACATTTATTCGTCATCAATGTGTGCGCTCACAGCGTTCCCTGCACCTCTCCCCTTTTCCCCACCGCCCCACACCCCTCCAGCTTTCGCGGAACATTACCTGACAGTCTGAATGCAAACACCATACCGCGAAAAGTCCGCTCTTGTTACTAGGTCTTCATCCGTAAAATTACCGGTAAAGGGTATCCGGACAAAGTCCGGAAGATTGCTTTCAGACACAAAAGCCAAACAGACGAAGTCCGGAAAATTACTGTTTCTCATGGCCTGTTTGAAAGGGGCTATTGAGGCATGTGACCAAAACAGCGCATAGTTACATAACCGGGGTCGTTTCACCATTAACGACTCTCACATCACCAAGATTGCTTAGTGCTTAAATGCGTACGCCACCCTGATAGCCTTGTTAGGTATAGCGATAGCCCTTTTAGTGAGCCTTAACCTTTAGACTTAAAAATCTGATACTCCCAATCCAGTTTTCAGAATTGAAGAAGCCTCTTGGATGAGAGACTAAACGTATTTAAGACTACAAGAAATGTCCAGTTGTCTTCATTTAAACTCTCAAGGATAGAAGAGTTTCTTACAGAAGAAGTAACAGGTCTGTGAGGGCCAGAATTCTTGCTTCTTTGTAGGTGCTAAATACTTATTTTCTGCATCATTATACAAATAAATTCTTTAAAAAAAAATCATACAATGGATTTTTATTTTACATTTTCTCTCACAGTTGCAGTGTACCTATGATGAAAACTACAGACCTCTCATTTTTTTAAGTGGGACAACTTGCACAATCTGTGGCTGCCAAATACTTTTTAGCCGTACTGTAATAAGGTTTCCCTGCAGACTGCATTTACGGGCTCCTGCTCACTGGCTGAAAACAGCGTTTGCTATTTTTTTATGTTTATGAAATTAAAAAGATAACTTCATAAGAAAACAATATTTTGACAAAAAAAATTGATTTCAGTAAATTGTCATGCTCAACATCATGAACTGTGACAACTGGTTGCTGCCGGCCTGTTTCACATATAGAAGGTTGTATCTGTTAGAACCAAGTGGTCTTTTAATAAACTTCCGTTTTAGAAAGTGAACATTTCCTAAAGGATCAGAAACCAAACAGAGAAAGATGGCTTTCTGTTTTTAATAATGATTATGTATTTTTCAGTTCCAGCTGGGATGAGCATGTGTTTGAGCTGGTGCTGCCTAAGGCCTGTATGGTGGGCCATGTGGACTTCAAGTTCGTCCTGAATCCCAACATTGTCAACATTCCTCAGATCCAAGTCACTTTACTGAAGAACAAAGCGCCAGGCCTGGGAAAAGTCAATGGTGAGGACCCTGTTCGTTTACCAGCAAACATTCCTTGTAAATGGCTTGACTTTGTGGGCGATAGGGTGGCTCAACCAGAGACAAATTATAATCATTATTATTGTGGTTCAATGATGTATCTGGATCCATGAAATGAAGTGTGTTGGAACCCTGTTAGCATTTTTAGTTGGTTGGATAATCAGTCCAGCTCTAATGTTGTTGACAGTCACCTTTGCGTCGACTCTGTCTGGATCAGCTGTGGCTCCTCTACTGTAAGAACTGTGATAGATTGTTCAGAAGCTGTAGGTACATTTTAACCCTGCCACATTGTTTCTTTGCACAACCAACCTAGGAAAACTCAACACACCCTGTCATCGTTATGTTGAGCCTTAAAAACCATTGAGAATGTAAATATGGACAAAAGTTAGACTGGACTAGCCTTAAAGCCCGTATGAGGATGAGTACACAGTCCTTCACATTAACACTTAACCTGCTTTGCTTGATGGAGGTGGTCAGAGGGCTACTATATCGCTCAATGGGTGAATGACTTTGGAGACTCTGACATGATAAAGCACTGTATAAGTAGAAGCTTTTTTAAAGTTGGGCACTGGATCTGGTATTCAGTTGCTTATCTTATTCCTGCAGCCCTAAAATAAAAATAAAAAAATCAGATTAATACTGTAGCTAAGAACAGTGAGGAACTTTTTCATTGCTGTTTATCAGATTGGATTCATCTGGAAGGACCTCTTTTCACCAACATGAACCAATGTATTATCACTAATATGGTGACTTGAGATGGTATTTTTCTGCAGACATAGCAGTGGACAGACAGATCCCCTTTCCGCTCAGCAATGTCCTCCATGCCAATGGAGAGAAGAACAGCCAGCGTCTTCTGCAGGACTTTACAGAAGACATGCACTTCATGGACATTGAGGAGACAGCAGGTGAAAAAACTGTTTAGTTCCAGATGAGCAATCCGTGTGAATATTTTTATCATCTGGATATGTATCAAACTTTCCCTTCAGGAAAAAGTCAGTCCTGGTTGTGTTGTACATGAGGTTTTAAAGTGGCCATGTTGAGCCAAATGAAGATGTGTTTAGGATTGATGATTGTGTATTAGAAGGTATGGCTCTTGCTACAAATGATTAAACCTTCTTCTTTAATGTGTCCACTCTGTAAACCCTGCCTCCTTCTGTTTCTCTCAGGTGAAGTTCAGATCTCTGACGCAGCTAAAGGCCCTGACTAAAGCAATAGTTGTGTCTGTGTGTTGCAGGCTCAGTACTTTGTCCATTCCTCGAGGACCACAAGGAGGATATACTGTGTGGCCCTGTATGGTTGGCCAGTGGGCTGGACCTTTCTGGTCACTCGGGCATGCTGAGCCTCACCAGCCCCAAGCTGGTCAGAGGTAATGGCAAACACAAGCTGCTGCCTCACCCATAGCTGCTCTGACCTGGAACCTGTGTTTCCAGTTCTGCCACATAGATCGTTGACACATGTCCAAAATAGCAACCACAGCTAGCTCTGATGGTAACACTGGTTCGATGTAAGGTTTATTGTCCCCGGGTGTCTGGTTTTTAACTGTTAGCATTTTTTTTCTCATTTCGTCACACAGCTACAGAATGTCTCCAAACTTAAAACATGTCAGCTCATGTGTCCTTCTGAACCGTTCCAAAGCTCTTCTTAGCTCTGTGTTTGTGCTGCAGGCATGGCAGGAGGGAAGTACCGCTCTTTCCTGGTTCACATCAAAGCAGTGAGCGACGGTGGCATGGAGGAGAGCCCGAGGCCTGTGGTGAGGATGCCCAGTGCCAAACCTCAGAACTCCAAAGCTCACTCTCTCTCGTCCCTGCTGCAGCAGACCCAGGCCTCCAAGGTGAACAGTCACTGTTGGGTGATTCCTTTCATCCTGTGGCATCCGTCCAACATCTTCAGATCCATTCTAAGAATGTTTCACAAAGTCTTGCTTTAGTGACTTGAATAATAATTCTACTTAAATTAAAATGATTTGTTAGTGAAACTGGTCCACAACTCTGCTTTAAGGTAGACTTATTTAATTAAAGAGATTTCACAAAAACTGCTCTGTCAATATAGTTAATAAATGAGTGAAGGTGTTTTTGAAACTTTAGCATGTGACTTCAGGTAAAGTCCCAATCATTGGCTGATTTCTTTCTGTTGTATTTGTAGGACAGGGCTGCAACAGGGAAAACTGAGGGCTCAGCTCAGTCAAAGAAAGTGGAGAACCTGCGAGGCTGTGACCTGCTGCAGGAAGTTTCAGTCACTATCAGAAAGTTCAAGAAGACATCAGTGCCCAAAGAAAGGTTGGCTCAATTATTATTATTACTTATAATGCAGTGGCCACGGACCATTTTAATATCAGACAATATTCACACGGACCCGTGGATTATTGCAACAAAATAGAAAGAAATGACCTGCATGAAAATTGGGGTTATTTTTAAATGTGATATTAGACGTTACTCCAATGCATGCTCGTAACATTATAAGCGTTTCTGCAACACTGTGCCAACAACTTGAGTGACATCCTCTCTCTGTCCCATAATGCTTGTGGGTCGCTATGGTAGGGTTGGGCGATGTCCCCCCAAATTGGCAGTTGGCGATGTTTACAGTAAAACATCGCGATGGACGATGATATCGTCGGCGGCACCTTTTTTTTATTAATTTAAAAAAATATATATTTTTTATTACTATATCTCTACATAGGCCTAAAAAAAATTTCTACCTAAAAAGTAGGAAAAAACATAATTTCATGAACTGTACTTTCGTTATTTTACTACACTAATACATTATAAGTTGTAATACGTTGTAAGTTATAAGTTGTAATACATTTCACACAGCTGCATGAATCACTGAAAGCGTGAATGAAGTGGCCACTTCTAAATGGGACCCACTGTACTCACCCGGGCTTTTCAATACGTGGCACTCGGTTCCACATAAGGGAAAAAAAAGAGACTGATGAACCGAGCTGTAAAGCACAATTTATTTTCGTGGTGGACCAGTTGCTGATGCCAAAAAGTAAAAAAAAAAGAAATTAAACTTGACGTCCGGATTTTGTCCTCAGTCACCCATAAGGAAGGCGGTCTTTGTATCAGGATCCACCTACTACTCCAGGTCGTTCTCCTCCCAGGTTACAGCCTTCCAATAAGTTCTTCCCACTGAGCAGCTCCATGATGCGCTCCTCCCCCGTGTCGGCTGACAGGCGAACAGCTGATCTACTTTGACACTCTCACGTCTCCACCCTCGGCGTGCTAACTAAAGGCAGGCACCAATATCTGCGCACCCTTGACTCATAATGCGCATAGTGCTAGTTGTGCGGTGATCCTCGCTTGCTTCTCAAAACAGAGGTGAACCGGTACTCATAGGTGAGACACATACTCATCTGCCTCGCGCTGCCTGTCTGCCGCTCGCAATTTTGCTGGACACGTGTGCACCAGTCATCACTCGTGGTTTTCCGGCCAGTGGGTTCAGTCCTTTCTGTCCTGCCTCAGCTCCTTTTTATGCGCAGCCTAACAAGTTTTTGCTCACCTGTAACAAAGCAGCTTATTGTTGCGCTCCTCCTCCTCACTCATCCAAATAAGTTCAGTTTTTCTCTTGGAGCTTCACAGAGGGAAAACAAATGCAAGCAAAACACACCAAATCCACACAAACAAACCATGCAAAAAAATGTACAAATAAACAAATATTTCCCACTGTGCAACACATGCGCATTAGTTAGCCTATATTCTCAATGTTTACAGAGCAGTCCCTGCAAAGTTTTTAGTTAAACTGTAGAAGAGACTATAGGATTGGTGTGTGTGAGACAGGGTGGGGGGTCTGGCATCACGTTGTCATCGTCCATCGTGATTCCGGTCAGCCATCACGATGGACGATGACATCGTCCATCGGCACAACTCTACGCTATGGTAACATTTAAACATGCTTTATAAATTGAGATTTACCAGAAAAAAAAATTATAAAGGGCATGAAAAATACAACTCACCGCAACCCTGAATCAGTGGCATTCTTGTGACTATTTCATTGTAATGAGGCAGTTTTAAAGGCTCCATTGCCTCATTAGAAAGCCAGTTGCATATTATTTAGAGTAGGTCGGCTGCATGGGACTCGCCTATCGTAATAAATTCATATTTTATGAAGGACTATTGGTATTGGCTGGTAAATGTAGCTTTCTCTTTTTGGAAGTCGTAGGCTCTTCTGTCTCTTCACTGGACCTTTTCATTTCTGGAAAGATACTTTTCAGAGAGCTCTGTTTTTAATCATTTTGCTAGCTTGTGGGTTTGTTTTAGGGGGTGACGTATCATGTGACAGAGACAAGCATCTTGATGTGCATCAAAAGAGTGTTATATCTGTAAGTAACAGAGAGAATCCGGTCATTTTCAAAATAAAACAGAAATACTGTAAGTTAGTTATTCTTTCTATGTGGCCTGTGGCCCGGTACCAAATGACCCACGGCCCAGTCCGGGGCCCAGGGACCTCGGTTATATTGAACACAAACCATAAACTGGAAGTATATCTGTGGTAGCATTCCCATCTGTGGATATTTTGTATTTCAGTGTATTTCTCCCAGGTTAACGGATGTCTGTGTTTTTCAGGGTCCAGCGCTGTGCTATGCTGCAGTTCCCAGACTTCCATGAGAAGCTACTGGATGTATTGTGTCATCAGATAGAGGGCAGTCCAGCCAATGAGCATGCACAAAGCCTTATTCTCGACATCCTTTGCTGGCTGGCTGGGGTTTTCTCCAACGGACCCTGCAGGCAGGTCTAAACACAACAGCAAATTAAGCAAAGGTGGAATGATACAACCAGTTTACAAGACTAGACAATACACATAAGAGTCCTGAGAAAAGCATCCTTCCTTTCGGTGTAAACCATCATTTCCTTACAGTGCTCATAAAGCACACCAGCTATTTAGAAGGGATCCAGGCAGGTGCTGTGTTTCTAACAGGCGGCCTGATAAGCGGTGGTCACTTTAAAATCTGATAAAACTTTCTTTCTGACTTGACAAATAAGAACCAACAACACAGATCTACATATGTGGAGGTTATTGTAGAGCTGAGTACACTTTGCTTTACAGAGTAGCAAGGTGGCTCAGTTTAGTTTATTTCTATAGCGCCAATTCACAACAAGTTATCTCAATCCAATCATACAGCCGTTCCAATCGATCCTAGTTATCAAGCAATGCAGTTTATTACTCAAATTGGTTAACACACACAACAGAAAATGGCTGTGGATTGATATCATTACACCTCTAGACATGAGACAGTGTTACCTTAAATCATGTAGAAATGTGATCTGGACTGTTCTGCTGTGCCTGGAATCAACTTCTCTCTGTTTTTAGCATCAGGGAAGGAAAGGAGGGCCTGCTGGCCAAAACCAGGATGAGGTTAACAGATATCGTGCGCGTGTGTTTCTTTGAAGCGGGCCGCAGCATAGCCCACAAATGTGCTCGCTTTCTTGCACTTTGCATCAGGTAAGAACCTTGTAATATTAGTTCTTCTATGGGATCTGGACATTAGGGTTTCCTTGTCATGCAGTTTTCTGTCTCTTTATTTAGCAATGGGAAAGGAGAGCCAAGTCAGCAGGGTTTTGGCATCAGCCTTCTGAAGGCTCTGCTAGATAATATGGCTTATTTACCTGCAGCAGCAACTGGTGGTGAGTAACTGAGCATCTAGTCACCTGTTTTCCTTTTCCTCAACACCCTGCACTCATTTCTGTGTGGTGTCTCTGATCTGTTTGACAGGCTCAGTGTTTTGGTACTTTGTGTTGCTGAACTATGTGAAGGAGGAAGACCTGGCAGGCTGCAGCACAGCATGCGCCTCCTTGCTCACCACCATCTCTCGACAGCTGCAGGACCGCCTCACCCCACTGGAAGCTCTTCTGCAGACCAGGTAAAGTCAGCTTCGCCCTGCTTAGCTTGGTTTTTATGTGGATTGTCTGTCTTCTGCTCCCAAACCACATGGTCCTTTTCCTCTTGTCCACCCCAGGTACGGTCTGTACAGCTCTCCGTTTGACCCGGTGCTTTTTGACCAGGAGGTCAGTGGCTCTTCCTGTAAGAACGCCTTCAACAGCAGCATTGGAGTCCAGTCAGATGAGATTGACCTTTCTGAAATTCTCTCAGGTTAGTTACAGATAACCAAGCATTTTATTGAGCTCTGCTCCTCTTTGACCACTTAGCCTACTGGTCTGTTGTTGCACTTCAGCTTTACCATAGTTCATACTTAAAATTGGCATATTTGAACTACCACGACCTTCCTCTCTTTCCTTTTCTTTATATGTATAAAATGGTTATACATGTAAGTTCTGTTAATAAAAGTTAATATTGTTAATTCACCTAATCTTAAACACAGGGAGCTGATCAGCAGCAACATCTTCCTCACTTTAGCAGTTCTGTCCATACATGGTAGCTGGTGGCCCCCCACTCAGAGGAATATGATTTGTTTATTTTACACTCATTCTTTCCCATGGTTATGATTGTATTAAAGGGCTGCTATGGTTTTTACAGAGATGGTAATTATAACGCTGACTCTTATCGACCTAGCAGCAAAGCTGGATTGATGTTGATGGGATGAAAACTGTCTGCTTCTCAGTAGCCCTGGAAACGGGAACAGTTACCAAACTAATACATATAATTTAGATATAAATAAGATTTTTTCTGATCAGTTTGTTCCTAGATGTATTCTAAAGTTTAGTCCTCAGTGTGGGTCAAGAGTGTCCTGATGGCATTTTACCATCTGACTGAAAATCAGGATTTCTGTGTTCCAGCTATAGAAAGGATCAGAACAATGACAAATCACTCAGTTGAATTCTACTTGTTGTTTTAAAGTTAAATGTGCAAAAGCTGGTTTAACTTGAGGAGACGTGGAGGAGGTTGTTAGACTCAGGATCTGGAATGTTTTGCAGGGAATGGAAAAGTGAGCAGTTCTGCAGCAGCAGAGGGGAGCTTCACAGCCCTGACTGGACTCCTGGAGGTGGAACCCTTGCACTTTACTTGTATTTCCACCAGTGATGGCACACGGGTGGAGCGAGATGACGCCAGCATGTTCACTGGTAACTCTTCCTCCGTTTTTATCAAACGTCTATTCAAAATGGAGTTCTGGTTGGCCATCTGTTGAGCTTTGTGCTTGTCATTTTTCAACCAGTGAGTACATTTGGTGTGACTCCAACGGTGGGCGGCCTGTCAACAGGGACGGTTGGAGAAGCTTCAACAGCTCTGAGTTCTGCAGCGCAGGTGGCCCTGCAGTCACTGTCCCATGCTATGGTCTCAGCTGAGCAGCAGCTGCAGGTCCTGCAGGAGAAACAGCAGCAGCTTCTAAAGCTGCAGCAACAGGTGAGATTCTCATCTAGACAACAAGATGCTACATTTGTGTTTGGAAGGTATTGATTCATGCTAAAATGGAGGTCAAATGACTTGTCTTCTATCTTCATCTTAAATCATCATAAACACCCTGGTCTTTGCTGAAAGCAGAAAGCAAAGCTTGAGGCCAAGCTTCATCAGACCACCTCTGCAGCTGCTGCTGTTGCTTCTGGAGTTGGACCCATCCATAACTCTGTGCCTTCAAACTCCTCTGCTCCGGGCTTCTTCATTCACCCCTCAGATGTCATCCCTCCAACGCCTAAAACCACGCCCCTCTTCATGACCCCTCCGCTCACACCACCCAATGAGGCGGTGTCTGCAGCCTTCAGCGCAGAGCTGGCCCACCTGTTCCCCGGCTCCATGATGGACCAGGGGCCTGTCAACATGGCTGCACACAAGAACACACAGAAGGCCAAGCCGGTCAGTAATCTGCCATTTAGTCATACACTGCTGATTGCTAGACTTCAGTTTACCCACAGTCTGGTTCCTTAGCAACTTAACAAATTAGTCATTAATGGACAATGCTGACTCTGGCTCAAATCGTCATCCCATAGTATGTCACGTTCTGTGGTTATTGTTTATCTGGAAAACTATCAAAACATTTGAGTACAACAAAATGAACAGGAAAAATGAGGTGCTCTTTGTGTTGACCTGCTTTTGGTGACCCATCGTACCTGCAGTTCATGTATTTTGGCGTTGGGTTCTGAAGCTGCTCATGGTTCTCGGTGTTGAACCAGAATGTTCTGTGTTGTAGAGCCCGATGGGCAGTGGCTTGGCTCTGGCTATTTCTCAGGCATCTCACTTCCTGCAGCCTCCTCCAAACCAGTCCATAATCATTGAGCGGATGCACTCTGGTATGTAATGTTCAGTCCGATGCCTAAATATGAAATTAAGCATATAAATGATCACTTCCACTGTCGATTTATCCACATTTTTAAGTTCAGTGAACGATATCTGCAGTTTGTGATATAGTACATCTGTGGAGTTGGTAACTGCTTTTCTGTGTGTTTCTAACTAGGAGCTCGACGCTTCGTCACGCTGGACTTCGGCCGTCCCGTCCTGCTGACTGACGCTCTGATCCCGACCTGTGGAGACCTGGCCTCTCTGTCCATAGACATCTGGACGCTGGGCGAGGAGGTGGACGGGCGCAGGCTGGTTGTGGCCACCGACATCAGCACACATTCACTAATTCTTCATGATCTGCTGCCACCACCTCTCTGTCGATTCATGAAGGTCAGTTTATATGAGATGGATAATACGATGCATTTCAGCCCCATATTCCATAGTTCCCATAGGCTTCTTTTATTTATCCAACCTGTTCCTTCAGATTACGGTGATTGGACGCTATGGTAGCACCAGTGCGAGAGCAAAGATCCCATTAGGCTTCTTCTATGGCCATACATACATCCTACCTTGGGAGAGTGAACTTAAACTGATGCATGATCCTCTGCGGGGAGAAAGTGAGGCTGCCAGTCAACCAGATGTGGATCAACATCTGACCATGATGGTGGCTCTACAGGAGGACATCCAGTGCAGGTAAGTCAAGGAACGGTTGGTTTTTAGGGCTGTCACAAACTCTTCCTAGATCCTGCTTCACCTTATGAGATTATCAGCCACTGTAGACGTGAAAGAATCTGATGGAAATCTGTGTTAGGCTTGACATGCTGGTCTGTGGTTGTTGACTCTCTCCTAGCTGAGAATGATTTACGTCAGATATCAAACCCTGTCAGAAATAGTTGGAGACATTAATGCTGCGAGCAATGTCGCATTCATGTCTTATTATTTTCCTTCTATGAAAACTTCCACAACTGTCTCCTTTTCCTGACCCATGTCTCCTTCCCTTCTGGTCCAATGATACGCAGACTGAGACTTTCTCAACAGTAAATGAAGGCAGGCTCAGAATGTTAAAGTATCAGGCTCACAAATTGTCACATGTTCAAGTCCCAACCCTGGCACTGTTCTAATGACATCTGCTTGATTCTGTTGACCAGGTACAACCTAGCTTGCCATCGGTTGGAGACTCTTCTTCAGAACATTGACCTTCCACCTCTGAACAGTGCCAATAATGCCCAGTACTTCCTACGAAAACCAGACAAGGTGGTAGAAGAGGACCAGCGGGTCTTCTCAGCCTATCAGGACTGCATCCAGCTGCAGCTGCAGCTCAATTTGGCTCACCATGCTGTCCAGAGACTGCGAGTATCGCTGGGCGCCAGCCGCAAGTCTCTGCCCAAGGCCTGTGACCCAGAGGCCCAGGGCCTGGTTCACAGTTCATCCACTGAGCAGCTCAGGACAATCATTCGTTACCTGCTGGACACACTGCTCAGCCTTCTGCACTCCAATAACGGTGAGGATTGAAGTAAAGACCATATTACATATGGTAATGTTTTTGCTTGTTGTTGAGACAACAGTCTTGATTCATTAATCTGTGTGTGTTGTCAGGACACTCTGTCCCCTCGGTGCTCCAGAACACCTTCCATGCCCAAGCTTGCGAGGAGCTATTTAAGCACCTCTGTATCAGCGGGACGCCTAAAATTCGTCTTCATGCTGGACTGCTGCTGGTGCAGCTCTGTGGAGGCGAGCGCTGGTGGGGCCAGTTCCTCTCCAATGTTCTGCAGGAGCTCTACAACTCTGAGCAGCTGCTCATTTTCCCCCAAGACAGGTAGGAGACCATAGCAACCACTTTTCTGTACAGTCACACCAAACAGATTTTCCACAAACTGCCACAATTTAATGAATTCTGAATGAAATGCCCAAAATGGCGCAGTAGGGCAGAACAGCTGAGGAATGGGGAAAGGTTCAGCTTCTTCTGACAGTGAGGACGTCTGGATAACAGCAGCCTCAAGGCAGCATTGCTGATATTATGACTGAAGGCCTTGATTTGATTTGATTTATTTACACACATAAATAAAGACCTACTTAAAAATGAAGATAAATTATAATACAGAGAATGAATAACATGTGATGGTGTGTGACAGAAACCCATATGGGTTTATTCTCATTGTCACACCCCCTCTAGAAAAAAAAGAAAAGAAAAACATTTGAAAACTGAAAAAAGATCTAATGTACAAAAGCTAACAAATGAAGCTTAAAACTTCTAAATCAAACTATGACTATACGGACTGTCTTAAACAAAGTTTTAAACAGATATGTAAATGTATATTTAAATAAAACAATCCAATTTACTGAAAGCAAAGCACTTTCTCATATTTGGAAATCTAAATTTTTTTTTTTCAAATTATTTTTGCTAAGTCTTGTGATTGTCGGATAATCAAATTCATTTAACAATTTGCTGCCATGATACCGGAAAGAAATCTGAACCTGTGTTTTACAAACAAAAGGAAGATGAAACGTTGGGCCTTGTCTGGTGTTATGGTAATGAACTTGATCTTTTTTGATGAAATAATGTTGGAATTGATGTGGACATTTACCATGATTTATCTTAATAGAAAATGTAAGTATCTGATAAATGATTGTCATAAATGTTTAGAAAGTGGGGCACTAGGTGCATCATAAGCAGAATAAGTGGCTAAACGTACAAAGAATTTTAGGAAAAGTAAAAAAAATTTTTAAATAGCTAGAAAATGAACTTGCCCACATAATATTACAATAAGAAAGATACGGGTAAAATAAAGAATAATACAATGTTGACATGACTGACCAATGAACATAATATCTTATTCTTATTCTATTCTATACCCAGACATTTTGTGATTTTATTGCAGACTATCTCTCCAAAGAAGTTTATCATCCAGTTGAACACCTAATAAACAAACAGATGAAACTTTATCAGTTTATTCATTTTGAATGCAACTTTTAATTGAATCATTTTTATATTTTTTTCGCCCAGCAAATATGAAATTAAATTCTTTTTTTATTATTCAATGATAACTTGTTAGCCTGAAACCAGGTAGAATATTCTTTTAAGTCCATATTTAATCTTTCTTCAAGTGTTTCGTAGATTCTTGTGAGAAATCAAGAGATTAGTGTCAACGGCAAATAAAATGGGAACTGTGGATTTAGCAACACACACAAGATCATTTATATACACTACTCACAATAAGTTAGGGATATTGTTATTTACATGAGTGCTATTCCTATTTGGTCTGAATTTTAATGAAATAAGAAAAAGTCTCCTTTGATATTACTAATAATGCATGAGAAGAAACACTATTTTCATTAGTGTAATATTTATTACCCAAAAATGTAGACAATAACAAGGGTAGCCCCAAATAACACAAATTGACATTGTCAGTAGCGAGTGTTTCCACCATTTGCTGCAATGACAGCTTGACAGCGACGTCTCATGCTCCTCACTAGCCTCTTGATGATGTCCTGCGGCAATGCATTCCACTCTTCCATACGTGGGGGTGGGGTACGATCATCCAGTCTCTGCTTCAGCTGGTCCCAAACATGCTCTATGGGGTTCAGGTAAGGGGACATTACTGGCCGTACCATATGAGGCACTCCGACTTACTGATGTCGAACTGTGACAATTCTGGCACGATGTGGTGGAGCATTATCATCCATGAACAGAAAGCTGGGGGTGTGCTGGTGGAATTGGGGGATTATGATGAGTTCTATGATGTCTCTGAGGTAAAAACGTGCAGTAACTGAGCCATCTACAGTAACCAAATCAGTTTTGCGCTTACTGGTGATGCCTGCCCAGACTGTTACACCTCCTCTATCAAAGCTAACCCTGGGGACCATGTTGACCTCAGCATATCGCTCACCTCGCCTTCTCCAGCAACCCTGACGACCATCATTTCTGTGCAAGGTGACCTGACACTCGTCAGCGAACAGGACGGTAGACCACTGCTGCATTGTCCAGGACACATGGTTTTGTGCCCACTGCAAATGTTCATGCCGGTGTCTTGGTGTCAGTGGAGTCACCTTCAACGGTCGTCTAGCATTCAAGCCAAAGCGGTGGAGTCTGTAGTGAATGGTTTGTCTGGAAACGCTAGTACCTCTCACATCTCGTAAACGGGCCTGCAGCTGTGTGGCAGTTGCATCACATTGTCTGAGTGAATAGGTCCTTAGGTACTGGTCATCATTGCGGTCTGTCACTCGTGGGGCTCCACTCCTGGGTATGTCACGAACTCTGCCAGTAGTTTTGTGGCTTGGTGCAAGTCTGCTGATGACACTTTGATACACACCAAGTTCACGTGCAACATCTGACTGCCTGCCACCAACTCGAAGGAGCGCTATGGACAAGTGGCCCTGCTCGTCCGTTAAATGGCGTCGTGTGTTCATGTTTGTTTGAAGGATGAAGTCGGAATGACTTACTGACAATATCAGCTTTTTAAACTCACAGAATGTTAAAATTGATGCCACATTGAAAAGGTTGTCTTTAGTATTTTTTGGTGTTGGCCCCAATATGTAAGGCACACTGTACACAGTGAGACCATTACGTGGAAAACACAAAATGAGGTGTCTGTTACCCCAATACATTTGTCTACCTATCCCAAAAATCTCTGAAGTGAAACAAACACCATATGTATGACATCCACTGAGTATCTCACGATATCCCTAACTTATTGGGAGTAGTGTTTATCAAAAACAATCAAGGGGGGCGTCGCGTGGCGCAGTGGTTAGAGCAGGCTCCCCATGTGCATTGGCTTCAGTCCTCAACGCGGCCGTCCCCGGCTCGAATCCCGTCCCGGGCGACCTTTGCCGCATGTCTTCCCCCACCTCTCTCCCCCTTCAAAAAAAGTCTGTCCACTGTCAATAAAGGCCACTCGGGCCCAAAAAACCTTTTTAAAAAAAAACAACAAAAAAAACAATAAAGGTCCTAAAATAGATCCTTGAGGTACACCACATTTCATTATATTTCTTTTTGATTCAGAGCTAACATTTGGAAAGCCATTTATGAACAAGACATGGAAAACCATATTTATACAATTTATTCAACAATATTCTATGATGCACAGTATCAAATGCTTTGGAGAGATCTAGAAATACACCTATTGTAAATTGGTCATTGTTTAGAGCTGTA
The DNA here is from genome assembly GCA_963556495.2 of Valencia hispanica. Classification (NCBI taxonomy): domain Eukaryota; kingdom Metazoa; phylum Chordata; class Actinopteri; order Cyprinodontiformes; family Valenciidae; genus Valencia; species Valencia hispanica. The sequence goes on from OY747711.1 coordinate 55,767,590, forward strand.
TATATTCTGCCAGTAAGTTCAACATTGGCCATATAAGTAGAATAGTTTTTCCTAAATCTATATTGATATTGATAAATTATATTGTGTTCAAATGTTTTAATAATCTAGTATAAATTCAATTCAATTCAATTTCAATTCAATTCAATTCAATTCAGTTTATTTATATAGCGCCAATTCACAACAGATGTCATCTCAAGGCACTTAACAAGAAGTCATTTCAATACAATTATACAAACATTCCAATCAGTTAAAAAGTTTCCTATTTAAGGAATCCCAGCAGATTGCGTCAGTCATTGGCGTGAGGTTGGGCAGATTTCCAACCACAGCAATCCTTCAGCAATCCCTCATACTGAGCAAGCATGTAGCGACAGTGGAGAGGAAAAACTCCCCTTTAACAGGAAGAAACCTCCAACAGAACCAGGCTTAGTAGGAGCGGCCATCTGCCACGACCGTCTGGGGGTTTGAGAAGACAGAGCAGAACACAGAAGGAACAGAAGATCCGATATAAGAGAACTTTCTATGTTAGAGAAAGTAAAAAGTTGATAACAGGACACAGTGGATGTTCAGTTACTGAGAGGATCATCCCAGTCGATGCCCCCCGTCCAACAGGGCATTGCAGCCAAGCAGGATACCAGACCAGGTATATCTTCGATGGGGAGAAAAACACTGAGAGAAAACAAAGTTAACAGTCGAAATAACAGAATGTACTGTAATACAACTGGAGAGTCGTAGGAGAAAAGGAAGTAGCAGAGTGAAGAAAATTGGTAAGTCTGTCCTCCAGCAGTCTAAGCCTATAGCAGCATAACTACAGAGATAGCTCAGGATGACCTAAGCCACTCTAACTACAAGCTTTATCAAAAAGGAAAGTTTTAAGCCTGGCCTTAAAAGTAAACAGAGTGTCTGCCTCACGGACTAAAGCTGGGAGCTGGTTCCACAGGAGAGGAGCCTGATAACTAAAAGATCTGCCTCCCATTCTACTTTTAGAGATCCTAGGAACTACAAGTAAACCTGCAGTCTGAGAGCGAAGTGCTCTTTTAGGAACATATGGAACAATTAGATCTCTGATGTATGATGGAGCTTGATTATTAAGGGCTTTGTATGTAAGAAGAAGGATCTTAAATTCTATTCTGGATTTAACAGGGAGCCAATGAAGGGAAGCTAAAACAGGAGAAATGTGATCTCTCTTTTTAATATTCATCAGAACTCTTGCTGCCGTATTTTGGATCAACTGAAGGCTTTTAATGGCATTTTGTGGACTTCCTGATAGTAAAGAATTACAGTAGTCCAGCCTTGAGGTAACAAATGCATGGACTAGTTTCTCAGCATCACTCCTGGACAGGATGTTTCTAATTTTAGCAATATTCCGGAGGTGAAAGAAAGAAATCCTAGAAACCTGTTTAATTTGGGATTTAAATGTCAAGTCTTGGTCAAAAATAACGCCGAGGTTCTTTACGTTAAATTAGCTTTTGAAATACTAAAATAATGGTCAAATAGATATGGGACGATAATTGGTAAGTTTGGTTGGATCACCACCTTTATATAAAGGCAAAACTTAGCCTCTTTTGAATCAAATCAAATCAAACTTTATTTATAAAGCGCTTTTCATACAAGAAGTTGCATCACAAAGTGCTTTACAGATTAAAATGACCCCACATAAAACCATCTTCCCTTCCCTCCCCCACAGATTTAAAAGCATGGTCACAGTTATACCCCCTCCCCCCAACCCAACTCCCATCCACACACAGTTAAAAGCATCAGTAAAAAGGACAATGGGCCGAGTGCAGATGAACCATGCAAGGAAACGCCGTCAGAGGAGCCATCTGCCCCGGCAGCGGTAGATTAACAGCAGCAGCCGAGGCGCTGACACAGGGCGCTCAGTGGAGGCAAGGCCAAGACCCTCACCTCCTCCCAAACTCCACCTGGAGAGCACCCAGGGAGCCACAGCCGACCACCGCTCCCGGGGCAGAGGGCTCCCACAGAGAAAACACTGGAACGGGGATTAAGATAAATTAAAGTAACAAAAATAAAATAAATAAATAAACAGTAAATTAATGTGCTAAGATTAAATAGTAAAACACTGATAAAATATAATCATATAAAACATGCAGAGCAAGTAAACAAACAGTAATAAGTAATAATCAGTTAAAAGCTAGGCTAAAAAGGTGAGTCTTGAGCCTGCTCTTAAAAACATGAACGTTCTCTGCGGCCCTGAGGTTCTCTCGCAGCCTGTTCCAGAGGTGAGGGCCATAAAACTGTAAAGACGCCTCACCATGCTTGTGTGTCCTGACTTTTGGGGTGACAAGGAGATGGCTGCCAGAGGAGCGCAGAGACCGCGAAGGTTTATATGGTGAAAGCAGTTCAGAGAAATAAGAAGGCCCAAGACCATTAAGACACTTAAAAACCATTAAAAGAACCTTAAAATCGATCCTGAAATGTACGGGGGGCCAATGCAATGATTTTAAAACCGGTGTAATGTGCTCCCGCCTTCTGGTCTTCGTCAGGACACATGCTGCTGAATTTTGTAGTAGTTGTAAACCTGATATACTCTTTTTGGGAAGACTCAGAAAGCAGGGCATTACAGTAATCAATTCTACTGGAGATAAAAGCATCAGTGTCTCCGTGTTGGCCCGAGAGAGAATGGGGCGGACTCTGGCGATGTTCTTTAGTTGATAAAAACCTATTTTAGTAATATATTTTTTTTATGTGTGGAATAAAAGTCAGCTCAGAGTCAAAAATCACGCCCAGGTTCTTCACTTCTTTACGAAGGATTAAAAGACAGTGATTGTAGTTTTGGTAAAAGTTTCTCTCTCTGAGCCTCAGGACCGATGACTAAAACTTCAGTTTTGTCCTGTTTGAGCTGGAGAAAGTTTTCTGCCATCCAGGATTTAATGTCTAAAATGCAGTTAAAAACTGCATCTATTGGCCATGTGTCATCGGGAGACATGGAGATGTACAGCTGTGTATCAGCATAACTGTGAAAGTTAACTCCATGTCTTCCGATGACACTGCCAAGAGGGAGCATATACAGGTTAAAAAGCACTGGGCCTAAAATCGAACCCTGGGGCACACCACATGTAATCCTGTGGACCCTAGAGGAGCAGGTATCTAAACTTACCATAAAAGTCCTGTCTGTGAGATAGGATGTAAACCATTTGTGAACAGCACCAGAGAGGCCAATCTGTTTTAAACGGATTAAAAGAATTGTGTGGTCTACTGTATTGAAGGCAGCGCTTAGATCCAGTAGAACCAACACTGTCACCCTCTGAGCATCATAGTTTAATCTAAAATCATTTAAAATCTTCAAAAGGGCCGTCTCTGTGCTGTGGTTCACCCTAAAACCAGACTGAAATTTCTCCAGGACATCGTGCTCATTAATAAAATCATTAAGTTGAATTAAAACAATTTTTTCTAAAATTTTGCTTAAAAAAGGCAAGTTAGATACTGGTCTAAAATTGTTAAAATCATTAAAATCTAAATTGCTCTTCTTCAGCAGGGGCCTCACTACTGCCCCTTTAAAGGCGGCAGGAAAGACCCCCGTCTGAAGGGAGCAATTCATCATGGTTAAAATCTCATCTCTAAAAGATTCATAAAAGGGCTTAAAAAAGGAAGTGGGAATCGGGTCCAAAACACATGTGGTGGGCCTCACTGAGAAGAAAACTTTATCAAGAGTCTCAGCTTCTACCAGGACAAAACTGTCCAGCGTTTCCTCTGGTAAAGACACACATTCAGATTTGTCTAAAACCATGTTACTCTGAGAAGATAAAATCTTACATCTGATGGTGTCTACCTTCCCTCTGAAGTGGTCTGCGAACTCCTCACAAAGAGTGTTTGAGGGGGTTTTAGGAAATCCAGTAGTAGCTCTGTTAAAACGTTTATCAATGGTGGAAAAAAGGATTTTGGAATTATTTTTATGTTCCGAGATGATTTTGGAGAAGTATGAATTTCTTGAATCTCTTACTGCATTGTTGTATAATTTGAGAAGATCTGTGTATATTTGATGGTTTATTGTGGTTTTACTTTTCCTCCATTTTCTCTCTGCTGCCCTACAATTTCTCTTCTTTTTTCTGAGGTTTTCATTTTTCCACGGCGGTGCAGCTTTAGATTTTAAACTTTTAACTTGTAGTGGAGCAAGCCGGTCAAGAGTGGACTGAAGCCTTCTGTTAAAATCATTGACAATACAATCACAGGGGGCAGGTAAAACAATGGGAGGATTCTTTTTAAAAAAATCCAGAAAACCTGCAGCCACTTCAGGGGTTAGATGGCGCTTCCTGACAGTTCTCACAGAGGTCTCCTTCTGGATAAAACAGGTGATGTTAAAACAAAACACACAGTAGTGGTCAGAGACAGCCAAGTCAACAACAGAGGACACACGGACAATACCATTGTTCATTGACAAAGTAAATATATGAGTCAATGGTTTACTTAATGGAGTCAGAACATTCTTGATCAGGGAAGCACTAAGTCCATCATGCCCCGGGGCTATATTTTTTAATTGCAAAATAATATCACAAACTTCTTCAATATCTGGGGGATAAAAGCAAACCATGGGTGGAAAATGATTTTGATGTAATCAAGCAGATTGACTGCAGTATTATTGGTTTTGTTAGCAAGAGTGGTGCCTACATTTAAGAAAAAATTATTGAATTGACAAGCTATTTCATAAGGATCAGATAGAGTATTATTACCATTTACAATAGTTTAAGGAAATGTCATTGCAGTCTTTTTTTTCCTTTGAAGCAACTGGTTAATTGTTTTCCATGTTGCTTTTATATCAATGATTGATTTTGTAAATTGATCACTGCAGTATTTTTTCTTACTTATTCTCAATAAATGAGTAAATTTGTTTTTGTATAATTTGTAGGTTTCCAAACTTAATGGAGTACGAGACAAAATATATATAATTTGTCGAGTTTATTATTTTACCATGTTAGACTTTTTTTTTCTTTTAAATCTGGTGTAAACCAAGGATTATATTTTTCCCTTTTTTTTAGTAGGATGAGATTTTAGAGGAAAACATTTAGTAAAAGAAGAATTTACTATATTGACTAAAGTGTTGTATGCCGACTTTGGATCCGCTTTGTTATAAATTTCCTCAAAAGGCATTTTTTCTAGGGTATTTTTGAATTTAATTCTATTTTGTTCACTGAAATTCCGGAAAGTTTTTGGAAGTTCGTTATTTTTGATTGCGTTGTTGCACTGCATAATATGAAATATTGGCAAATGGTCAGTTATATCTGTATAAATTAGTCCAGATGTTGTTTTGAACTTAAGGGAATAAAATAATATATTATCAATCAATGTTGCAGATTTTTCAGTTATTCTTTTTGGTTTATCTATTACTGGAAAAAAAGTAATTAGCATGAAGTATATTTACAAACTCTCTAGTTGGAACTTGAGTTTCACACTTAAAAAGGTTAATGTTAAAGTCACCAAGAATATAACAAATTTTGTCTTCTTTATTTATCTTGTTTAAAATTTCTCTCATACTTTGATTAAATTGATTAATATTTTTATCTGGAGGTTTGTAGAAATTTCCTATTTCAAAATGTTTGCAATTGTTTGTTCTTTTTTCAACAAAAATAGATTCAACGTTGAATTAGTCTGTTTTTATTGATCATTTCGTTGTATAAAATGAAGATTTTGTTGAATCTAAATTGTGAACCCTCCTCTTTGACCTTGTTTGATGGCATGTACTGAATTATAGCCATTCAATTCAAAAATACCAGACTCCTTAACATTTTCTATAAGTCATGTTTCACTGAGCCCAGTTACAGAGAAAGAATGTTTTAAAATAGATAACAAGGAAAACAAAGGTTCATAGTTTTTAGAAAGACTTCGTATATTCATATTCAAAACAGAAAATAATTATTTTCTGCATATTGAATCAAACAAAAATATTAAGTCGTTTTTTATTATATTTGCAAGACTGTTCATTTTTTCACTCTGAAGAGAAGTTTAAATCTGGATCAAAATTGAATTTTACATATCTTATTCATTTGTTCTTGCTTGTTTAATTCAAATGGGTCTAAAATAAGTGTGTTTTCTGACATAGGTTTTTCCTTAGAAACTTCAATTGGTGAAAGCATAAATTCATCATTCAGCATGTAAAAGGGAAATTCAGATAAGCATGCTGAGCAGAACCATGATAACTAAAGATCATAAGCATTTTTAGATATGGGGGTACAGTTTAAATGAAAACTCTTTTTGCAAATAGAACAAAACACTTGAGACTTTCTAACCTTAGGGATTTCTGAACAACTATTAATGCTGTTAATGCTCAATTTAATCCTAAATAAATGTTATTTAAACATAAGATGTCACAAAATAAACGTATAATATACCAACTTACTACTTTGTTTGGTTTGAGGGACGATGAGTTATAAGCTTATCAAATCTCAGATACGCAATGTCCCCTCTTTTTCTACCTTCTCTCATGACAGGAATCAGATCTTTACGTTTTTGTCTAACAACTTCAGAAAAGTCTTCATTGATATAGATGTTGGAGCCTTTAAGATGTTTTGCCTTTTCCAAAACAGTATTCCTATCCCTAAAACGAAGAAACTGGACAGCATTTGGGCAGGGTTTTTCATCTCTGGCAATGAGTCTGCTAAATTTCAAGATGTTTACTATCAAGCTTGAGTTTCTCACTCAGAATCTTTGTAATTTTATCTTCTGAATTGCTCAATTTTTCATGCTCAGACTCAGGAATCCCCTCAAAGATTAAGTTTTTATGTCTAGATGGATTTTCCATGTAGTCAATTTTCTCATACATTGTGGTCAAATTGGATATCTGTGTGGTTATTTCATTAAGCATGTCTTTATATTCTTTTGACAGCTTTTCAACGCATGCCTTTTTTTTTCTCAGTCATTCTGGGGAAATTGAAGACTTTCTTTTAGATCATAGAGGTCTTTAGTGATTCCATCTAGTCTTTTATTAAGAGTCAATGATCATTTGCACAAAGTTTTTGTACATGCTTTCTTGTTGTCTGAAAAACTCCATGTAGAGTGACTATTGCTGATCCAGAAGATCACGTACTTGAGAAGCAGTGATAAAGTCATCCTCATTTTTCATCTTTGGAGGCATTTTGAATTTCTAGTTATTCAAAGTGTAGCAGCAGAGTTAGCTCCAACTCACTACCAGCAGCAAGTGCAGTATTGGCTCCAGCAGCAGAGTTAGCTCCTCTCACCACCAGCAGTAGCCTCAGGACTCCACTAGGACAGCAGGAAGGGCTTCAGTGGGCCACTTGGACCTCAGGTTACGGACACATTCCTCAGCTGTCACGGATCACATATAAAGACCACATGTAAAGCATATTTATTAATAACCAGAGGTGGGACCAAATAATTGTTTTGCAAGTCTCAGGTGGTTATCCTCAAGCCCCAAGTCAAATCTTAAACAAGTCATCTCGAGCCGAGGGTTTTTTTAAAACGTTGCAAGTATATGTTCAATTTAAATCTTAAACTGTGTTCTTTTTAAAATCTTTATTTCAACACTTGAAACAAATGCAACTGAACTTCTTTTTTTTTTTAAATTTTTTTTTTTACAGAAAGTAGTTCTGAACTCACACCTCTGTTGTACAGTTTAATCAAACTTGGCTAATAAGAATAGTCTTCCTTTAAACTACAATTTCACAGTTAAGGATTAAAGAGATATTTTCAATTTTAAGAGTCAGGTATTTACTTAAGAATATAGGCATTAAAACTATCTTGCCCTCACTCTAGCCCAGAAGGTGGTGGTAGTCCACCTCAAGTTGTTTGCCAACCACAGAAAGAATCAAAAGAAGAAGAAGTGCACCTGTTATTTTGTAGGCTAATAATGAACATGTTAATGGGAATTTTGACACTTAAGGAAGGAGATCAAAAAGGTTTTCAGTGGTAGATTATGTTGGATTGTGGACGTCAGACTTGTTTAATGGACTAACTAGTTTATTGGACCGTTTTTATTTGAGGTGGCTCAGTTCTGTGTATTACTAGTGGCTATGAATGGTAAGTTTCACATTATTTTTCTTTCTGAGTAGTTTGGCAAAAGCGCTTGCTATGTCTACAGTTATGATTGTGTCCTTGATATTGTCATACGCTATTGAAATCACAAGAATCTTAGCTTTCCAGTGATGTATACAGGGTTTATGCGAGTCATTAAAAAGTCATTGAATAGATAATGCAAAAAATAAGGCCTTAAATGGCATTAAATCTGATTCTCATAAACATTAAAATTCTTTCTGTAGTTTTCATGAAAAATACTTATTATAAACCATGATTTGCTGTTAAACTGTATATTCTACGTACATTAGCATCAACATGCAGAACCGTGTCGGAAATTGCTATCGACCTGTCTACACGACAGTTGTGAACCCAGTTGTTTGAAATGAAACGAGGTGCGCTGGAGCGGGAGGGAAAAAGTTTGCATAGAGAATGGGGAAATGCAAATTCAAGCAAAATGGCTGGGATATCAAGGAATTCTGGACATGGCTGCAGCCTGTTGATAGTCAAGATGGAGAAGGATTTTTTACTATTTGCAAACAAAATTAGGCTTGGTTCAATGGGTGTCAATGTCAGGAAATGTCCAATGCAATCAGACAGCCACAAATCAGCCTGAAGAGGCAAACGGCAGTTATTTCGTCTTCGAACGTCTTCAGGACATACCGTGCACACCACAAATGGCACAGCTGCAGGTGTAGTGAACACTACCGGAACATCCAGCCATCTTCTGTTACATACATGTTAAAGCTAAACAGTGTCATCAATGTAGCCTGGAGAAAATGTGCTCATAAAACGAAGTAGGCTAAAGTCGGCTATGGCATCGTAGCAAAAAATGCACAATATACCGTTCTGAATGGAAGTTCAAATATCAAAGGAAGTTTGACGTTGTTTCGCTTCCGTCTATGATTATCTTCATGCATGTTTTACATACTGCTTTGCATTTTGTATTAACTACTTAGCAGTTCATGTACCCGGGGAAAAAATTACTATTGGGAACATAATTGTCATCGGCTGCAGCGCAAGAGAGAGGCTGGCTTTTTAAAAAATCTGATAATATGATTGGCTGTTATAAAGCTCTCACACTCATGCGTATAAAGAGACTATCTCAGTTTAAGATGGGATGAGTGAATTACGTAAAAGAGCGCAATTTTGAAATAGATGTTTTAAACTTTAGATGTTGGGTAAAAAACTAATCTTTTTAATTAAGTAAACAGGTTCAAGTCTGAGTCAAGTCTCAAGTCATTGGTGTAAAAGTCCAAGTAAAGTCAAAGTCTTTGAACATTTTTTCCAAGTCAAGTCTAAATTCACAAAATAATGACTCGAGTCTGACTAGAGTTCACAGTTCTGTTAACGATTTACTAAAGTTAAACTGTGTTTATTGGCTTCCTGTGAGAGATTACTGTAAGGAGCAAACACTAAAATGCATGATGGTGTGAGAGAGAGGCTGGATAGAGGGACAACCATGCTTCTTTCTATTCTATTGCTAGTTGCGGAGATAACAGCAGACTGTAAAATCGGCAACACTCAATGGTGGAAACTGTTGGTAATAACTACAACATCCTCTGGTTTTGGCAGAGTATTCATGCTGCTGTCGTGCATTGGCCAAAGATCCCTGAGTAACAGTGGTGTGTTGGAGGGTCTCCTAAACCTTCTGGACAGTCTGCTGTCCCCTCTGCAGCAACCACACACTTCCTCTCAGCGCAGGACTGAAGGTAAAGCAGGTAAATTGCATACAGACACATCGTCCTAAATGATGTCAGGCTAGATGCACGAGTGTATCTATGTTGCCTTCAGGCATTCTGGACATTCCCATGATCAGCTGGGTGGTGATGTTGGTTTCAAGACTCCTGGACTACGTAGCCAGCATTGAAGATGAGGCCTCAGGAGCGAAGAAGAACCTTGGAGGGAAGGACCGAGACAGACCTTTAACAGGTAGTAGACATGATCCACTGGTCATTCCTGGCAGCATTTTACCATTCATACTGTTAGCTCACAGTGTTTCCCACAGATTTCAAAGCAATGTGTGTGTGTGTGTGTGTGTGTGGGGGGGGTGATGGAGGTAGAGGTTTGGCCGGGGGGATTCCTAAAGGGATTTCCTAATTCCTAAAGGTTAATAACTCAATATAAAGTTAATAATCGGTTAAACAGACTTTATTACAGTAATTTTGACACCCTATACAATAGGGATGTGTATTGGCAAAAATCTGGCGATAAGATATGTATCGCGATACATGGGAGACGATACGATATATATCTAGATATATAGGTCAGGACCTACAGTAACCTCAACACACTGAAACTATTATATTCAGAATATCAAATATTTTATAGCACTTTCTAATCTGTGATTAGGTGTTCAAGAGATACCACACGTGGTGTGCACGGAGGGGAGGGGCTGTGTGTGTGTGTGTGTGTGTGTGTGTGTGTGAATGGGTGTGTGTGAGAGTGACTGACAGAGAGACGAAGAGAGAGCAGGGAAAGGAAAGGCAGCTGAACGAATACGCTGCGTGTTTTAAATGGGTAAAAAAGAAAAATGAAACACAATATGTGACGGTCGGTGTTGAATTATTTATTTATTTTTGGTCGGAGTCTAATCTGTGGCGCACCGCCACAGATTCGTCTATGTGTGGGAAACACTGGCTCAAAAGGTCGACTTTTCAAATGTTTTTAAGTCAAGACTGAGCCATATGTGGAATTGATGAGAAATAATTACCCATATCTATACTCGCCCAGTCTCATTCTTGTGAATCTGTACAGTTATCCTATTTGAAGTTTACAGTTATTGATTTACAAGTATTTACTAAGGAATGCACATCCATGTACAGAGCAAATCGTGTTTTCTGTCTTAGGGTAGGCCTTATTGTTGTGCTTGCTCCTGTAATGATGGATCACTGAATCAGTTATTTTGGTACTTCTACTCATTCTTTGTTTTTGTGATGTTTTCTTCTGTGTTTTAGGGATCCAGTGGAGTTTTATTAACAACACTCTTCAGTCTCAGAACACAACCAGGACAGCTAAAGGTAGTAGCAGCCTGGATCGGCTGTACTCACGGAAGCTCCGCAAGCAGCTCGTTCATCACAAGCAGGTAAACATGCTCACATCCAAAGCCAGAATCACTGAGGAGCAGCACATGGATGCAGTATTGGTTTTAATGGTGCCTTTTTTATTGCAGCAGTTAAATCTATTGAAAGCAAAACAGAAAGCTTTGGTTGAGCAGATAGAGAAGGAAAAAATCCAGAGCAACAAAGGTTCCTCCTACAAGCTACTGGTGGAACAGGCCAAACTCAAACAAGCCACATCCAAGGTGAGAAGCATGGCCGGGCTGAAGAACACTCTTCTGTACTTTGAATCCTGTCACATGAAGACCTCTCTATAAGTCATGATGTCTGTGAGGGTGACCTCAAATGTCACTAATGAACAATAATTAGAAACTATCCTAGTGCACCGCTGTTCAGCTGGACTCCTGTTTTTTTCCTCTCTCAGCACTTTAAAGACCTGATCCGTCTGAGACGGACAGCTGAATGGCCTCGCTCTACGTTGGATGCTGAGTCCACCACAGCCAAAGAAGCCCCAGAAGTAGAACCTCTGCCCTTCACTCTGTCCCATGAACGCTGCATCTCTGTGGTGCAGAAACTTGCCCTCTTCTTGCTCTCTATGGACTTCACGTGCCATGCTGACCTGCTGCTTTTTGTCTGCAAGGTATTCATCTGAAACACTGTCAAGGATCTCCTGAATGCTCGGTGTATAGACATGTGCCTGATGTTGTTATCCCTTCAGGTACTTGCTAGGATAGCTAATGCCACAAGACCAACCATCCATCTGTGTGAGGTGGTGTCTGAACAGCAGCTGGAACGCCTTCTGCTACTGCTTGTTGGGACGGACTTCAATCGAGGGGACATCTCCTGGGGAGGGGCCTGGGCCCAGTACTCCCTTACCTGTATGCTCCAGGACATCCTGGCAGGTCTGTTCATCTGCTCATTATTATCCCACGTTTTAACCTTCATTAACCCAGGTTCTGTATGAAATGTTGGATGTGTGAGACCAGAAAACCCAACTTGAGCTTCTGTAATGTAACCCTGGTTTAGAGCAGCATGACTGAAATGTCTTATTATGGGAAATGCCCCCTCCATCAAGGGCATGCCTCATTAAATCAGTCCTGATTGGCTGATAATTGTGATGGCAATGTTTCACACCAGTTAAGTAAAATCAGAAAGTGTACACAGCTCTTGTTGAACACATTGATATAGCAACAGACCACTTCCATGGATGGCCTTATTTATTTCAAGATAATCTTGTCTTTAGATCAAATGAGCAGACATCGGCCATGCTTTCTAATGCATACTGTAGAGATGTTGTTGCTCCATGTTTGGATGATGGTTCGGGATCAAGGTACGAAGCCGATTTAGCTGCTGACCGTTTCTCTTCCTGCTCCAAGGTGAGCTGATGTCTCCGGCCTCTCTTGATGCCATGGAGGAGGTGGTTGTTGGTGAGGAGGCAGGAGCATCATCTTCCTCAGCCGTGGGCGACTCGGACGACTCTCTGGCCCCGCCTCCCACCATTCCCCTGGTGGAGACCATAGATGAAGCTCTGGTGCCAGATATAATTGCAGGTACTACAGGGACCTCCACAGTTTTCCAAGGTGCGTGGATGCCCTAATGCATTACACGGCCCTCAGCTTCCCCACACTCCTTACTCTAAATGTGACTCGACCCAATCACAGCTACTGTAGACCCAGTCTGTTACCATGGCAGATAGTCTGTTGTTCACTTGGTTTAGCTGCACAGAAAGGTGACTTCCTTCACCCTGTGGTATCTGCTGTATTACTGTTTAAGTTGTTTGAATGTCTACTCATGTAAGCCTGCTGATATTAAATATGTTTTTATTATCCAAAGGTGCTCCACCTCTATCATCTATGGATAAAGATAAGGGCATAGACTTTGACTTGCTACAAGACCTCATGGATGTTGATATTGATCCTTTAGATATTGATTTGGAAAAAGATCCTCTCGCTGCCAAAGTGTTTAAGGTATGTTGATGGGGCGACTTTCTTCTTTCATTCTTTGTTTCACCACTTCTCATTGAATGAGCTGAAAATATGGGAACCTTAAGGGCGACTGTGGCTCAGTGGTAGAGTAGAGTTGGCTTGCAATCGGAGGGTCGTAGGTTCGATTCCAGCTTCCTCCAGTCACATGTCGATGTGACTGGAGGAATGGATGAACAAATGCAAGGCACTTAACCCCAAAAAGAAAAAAAAAAAAGAAAAAAACATCGTCCTACCGAGCCATGTTGGGTGTCGGTGTATGAATGCGAGTGTGAGTGGGTGAATGTGGCTTCAATGTAAAGCGCTTTGAGTGGTCAGTATGACTAGAAAAGCGCTATATAAGTTCAGTCCATTTACCATTTAATGAATCAACTAGTCCAGCACTGTGTCAACAATGTCACAGCCAATCTGCTGACAGATTGTACACTAGCTGGATGCCATGACAACCAACGACAGATGAAAGTAAAACCTCATGAGGCCGAAGTCGCAGAAGGCCTGGATGATTAGACGACCCTCTAGTTGATGCTACTACAGATGAAGCTGAGTGGATCACTAGATGAGGTCTCGGCAATATGGCCTCAAATCTATATTGCAATATAATCTAAACTATAATCTAATCTAGTGGTGGGCAATTTAAAAGGTAGAAATGATATAAATTTAGCCAACGGTAGAGATTTTGACTATACCAGCCTACTGCGATTGTACATTTTGATGTCATCAAAGAGGATAAATACTGATGTTCAGTGTTTGTCTTTTAACTACATATTGCAAGTTTAAAATTTGTTGTTTTCCATTTAAAGCTGCAGTAGGTAACTTGAATAAAAGTAACTTTTTGTGATATTTCCTAAAACTGTCAATATGTCCTGAAAATAGGAAATTAGATTTGTTATCTGTTTAAAAAAGCAGCTCAATTGGTCACGCCTACAGCCCCTACTGCGATTTGCAAGAATCCACCGCGCCCGATAGAAAACAGCCAATCAGAGCCAGAGCAGCGTCTGATGGAGTGTCTGAGATTTGTCTATCACTCCTCACACACACACCGCGACCCGCCACTCGCTCCGCTAAGTAACCGGCTGCGCTCTGTCAGAACCAAGGTCAGAACAGCTCTTTGACTAGCGCCAAGAAGCTAGGAGTTAGCTATAGCCGAGCAACAGTCACCTAAAGAGAAACCGCCCGTACCGCCGCTGCCAACAACAGCATATACGGCTAAGATAACAAAAAAGAAGATGACTGAGGAGGACAAAAAAGCTAAGAAGAAAGAAGTTGACGGAGCCTGAGATAAAACGAGGGTAAATATTGGCATAGCCTTTGAGAGGTGGAGGGAGCTACGGGACCTGAAAGAGTTCAAAACTGATTCCCAGTTGGCAATGTTTCTGCTTGACAGGTAATTACCCTTTCTTGATTAATATTTGTTTTGTTTTTTTGGTGGTGGTATTACAGTAAACCTCTGCAACGTGTGCGATCATCCGTGCACTCACAGCTTATGTTGTCATATGTGGTTTGCTGTTAGGAAATATTCACCAAAGTTTGTTTCTCCAAAACTTAGAATACTGAAATAAGTTTTTTTTTTTTCTTTTCCTTTGTTGACTTTACTGTATTTACCTAGTAAATATTGCCCTAGATTACTGTTAATGTGGACAAGATTTATATCCGCTCATTTGTTGGCCAGCAATATTGGTTATTTACAACAGTAATGTTGTCTAACTGCTCTTTATGAACTTAGAATAATGTTAAGAACCAGCTGACATGTAAGGCAGATATAACCCGAGTTAGATGTATTTGTTTATAAATTTAAAACAGATGAACAAATGTACATTATAAATATAAATATAGAGGTCATAACAGTAGGCCTACATTTAGCTACTAGCTAGTTACTACATAACGTTAACAATGTTTGACTTATTATTGCCAAATGAACAACTAAATAACCACTTTTTAGCTCAGGTATAGAAAACATCTTTTCTAACTGTGCGGAGGTGAGATTATGTTTTGCTCTTACCGGTTCGCACTGCATGTTGCTTACGCCACTTTGCGACAGCTGATTATCTTTGGCAGTTGTTACACCAGCAGCGCAGCCGAAGGAGGGAGGAGGGCGTTGGAGGCGGGGCTTGAGTGCATTGGAGAGGGAGGGGGAGTGATGTGAAGCTTGTTTGGGTTTAAATTTTCAAGCAAAGTCAGCTCTCCTCTGAGTTACCTACTGCAGCTTTAACGTGGAAAAGACCTGTTGAATTAGAAGCAATTTTATTTCAAAAATATACAGCTATATTTTTGTGATTTTAAATTTATAAATAAGTAACCAGGAAAGCAGAATATTTTGTGTTTAAAAAAACATAAAAACATTTAGCTTTTAATTTATTTCAAATATCTTCATCTTTATGTTCTGAGAATTTATGTGTGGCATTTTTTTGGCAAAAAGAGTAGAATATTTTATAAATGCATTTTGCACAATACATGTTTGTTAAAGGGCATTGTAAACTTTTTTTAAAGTTGATCTTCTGCTGCAATGTATCTGGGAAGTGGGAAAGTTCATAAACATTCGTTTTCACATGTATAAAGAAAAGAATATATCGCAATAGATATTTCATTACCGCACATGCTTTAGATTCTATTGCAATATAGATTTGAGGCCATATCGCCCAGGCCTAATCTAAAGCATGTGTGATAGCGATATCTATTGCGATATATTCTTTTCATTATGTATTTCAGAATAAACATTCTCACTTTACAAATACATTGTAGCAGAAAATCTTCAAAAAAATTTAGAATGCCATTTAAAGTTCATTCATTGTGCAAAATGCATTAAAAAAAATTTCAATCTTATTCCAAAAAATGCAACACAAAAATTCTCATAACATAATTAAAGATAAAGATATTTTAAATAAATTAAAAGCTAAATGTTATAAGAACACAAAGTTCAAAATTCACATTGCGGTGCATTTCCACTGTGAGAAGCAGCTTCTTTTAAATCAGGAAATCACATTGTCTGATTTTTAAAGAATTTATTTGTATTTTATTGCTGCTGCTCATAAGTATTTGAATACCTGGCAATCGGCAAGAATTCTGGCTCTCAAAGACCTGTTACTCAGCCTTTAAAAAGTCCACCTCTACTAGACGTATTCATCTAAATTAGTAGCACCTGTCTGAGCTGGTTAAAGACACCTGTCCACCCCACAGTCAGACTGCAACTACTACCATGGGCAAGACCAAAGAACTGTCAAAAGACACCAAAGACAAACTTGTAGACCTCCACAAGGCTGGAAAGGGCTTCGGGGCAATTGCCAAGCAGCTTGGTGAGAATAGATCTACTGTTGGGGAAAAGTTAGAAAATGGAAGAGGCTAAAGATGACTGTCAGTCTACCTCAGACTGGGGCTCCATGCAAGAGCTCACCTGGTGGAGTATCACTGATAAGAAAGGTGAAGAATCATCCTAAAACTACACAGGATGAGCTGATCAATGTCATGAAGAGAGCTGGGACCACAGTTTCTAAGGTTACTGTCAGTAGAACACTACGCCTTCATGGTTTAAAATCATGCATTGCATCGAAGGACCCGCTGCAGTTTGCTTATCGCTTCGGAGTTGAAGATGCCATCATCCACCTGCTTCAACCAACCCACTGTCATTTGGACAAATTAGCCAGCACTGTGAGGATCATGTTCTTTGATTTCTCCTCTGCATTTAACACAATTCAGCCTGATTTGCTTTGTTAGAAACTTATGAAGACACAGGTTGAGCCCTCAACAATCGCCTGGATCAGTAACTACCTGACAAACGGACCACAGTTTGTGAGTGAAGAATTGTGTCAAACCAGGTGGTCAGCAGCACAGGAGCACCACAGGGGACCGTACTCTCACCATTCCTTTTCACTCTGTACACCTCAGACTTCCAGTACAAATCAGCGACCTGTCATCTGCAGAAATACTCTGTATTCTGCTTCTTGTCCATCTCTGATACACCCGACAATTGCGGAGTCATCTGAGAGCTGGTGGACCGCTTTGTGACATGGTGTAGAAACAATCGTCTTACTTTGAATGCGAACAAAACTAAGGAGATGATTGTAGATTTCAGAAGAAACAGGGATAAGTCAAACACTGTTTCCATCATGGGAGAAGAAGTGGAGGTGGTTGAGGAGTATAAATACCTCGGAGTTCACCTTGACAACAGACTGGACTGGAGACTGAACAGTGAAACTGTCTACAAGACGGGACAGAGCAGACTGTACTTCTTGAGGAAGCTTAGGTACTTCAAGGTTTGCAGCAAGATGCTGCAGATATTCTACAAGTCTGTTGTGGAGAGTGTAATCTCTTCAGCCATCATCTGTTGGGGTAGCAGCATCAGAGTCAGTGATTTAAAAAGGCTCAACAACCTGATTAAAGAAGGTTCTGGTTCTGTTCTGGGGACAACTGTGGAACATCTGGAGATGATGATGCAAAGAAGGATTCTTCATAAAATGAAAAAAAATATGGACAACCCTGAGCATCCTCTTCATGAGACAGTCATACAACAACATCGCGTCTTCAGTCGGAGGCTTCTTCAGTTTCGCTGCAATACAGACCGCTACAGGAAATCCTTCCTGCCCAGAGCCATCATGATCTACAACAACTCCTTAAAGAATTAATTATATGAGCTACAACAACACTTCATTTCCCTCTGGAAACAATAAAGTATATTTGAATTGAAGGTCCCCCTGTTCAAGTCACCACATGTCCAGGCCTATCTCAAGTTTGCTAATGACCATCTGGATGATCTATAGGAGGCATGGGAGAAAGTCATGTGGTCAGACGAGACCAAAATATAACTTTTTGGTCTAAACTTCACTCACCGTGTTTGAAGGAAAAAAGAGGATGAGTTGTGCATCCCAAGAACACCAGCCCTACTGTGAAGCATGGGGGTGGAAACATCATGCTTTGGGGGTGCTTTTCTGCAAAGGGACCAGGATGACTGCACTGTATTAAGGTGAGGATGAATGGGGTCATGTATTGTGAGATTTAGAGCAACAACCTCCTTCCCTCAGTAAGAGCATTGATGATGGGTGGTGGCTGGGTTAGACCCGAAACACACAGACAGGACAACCAAGGAGTGGCTCCGTAAGAAACATTTCAAGGTCCCGGAGTGGCTTAGCAAGTCTCCATACCTAAATCCAATAGAAAATCTTTGGAGGGAGCTGAAACTCTCTGTTGCGCGGCGACAGCCTCGACACCTGACAGATGTAGAGAAGATCTGTGTGGAGGCGTGGGCCAAAATCCCTGTTGCAGTGTGTGCAAACCTGTTCAAGAACTACAGGAAACGTTTGACCTCTGTAGGCTTCTGTACCAAATAATAACACTTATTTTCTCAGGTGTTCAAATACGTATTCCAGCAATAAAATACAAATAAATTTTTTAAAAATCAGACTATGTGATTTCCTTTATCTTTTTTAAAATGTTGTCTCTGAGTTGAAATGCACCTTCAATGTGCATTTACTTAAAAAAAGGTCAGTTGGATACTGGTAGATACTTATCAAAAATGTTAGGATCTAAATGACTCTTCTTCAGAAGGGGCTTCACCACTGCTGTTTGAAAGGCAGTTGGGAAAACACCCGACTGAAGAGAGCAATTCGCAATGTTTAAAGAACCCATAAAATGTCTAAAATGCCATAAAATGTGGGAATTGGGTCTAAAAGGCAGGTGGTTGAGTGAACTTAAGAGAAAACTCTACCAAGTATCTTGGACACACACTGCATTTACTGCCTTTTGTGTCTGCTGAGAGGCTGCACAGTTGGTAGCACTGTTGCCTTGCAGCAAGAAGTCCCCTGCCTGAGGTCTTTCTCCCTGTGCATGTGTGGGTTCCCTCCTGGTACTCCGGCTTCCTCCCACTTAGGTATCAGTGTGTGTTTCTGTTTTGCTGTGCGATGATGGAAGCCTTTCCAGGGTGTACCCTGCCTTTTGCCTTGTGACTGCTAGAGATGTGTAGATAATGGATGGATGGTGTCTGCTATAGCCTTCCACAATTTCTGGAGATTCCACGCGTTCTCCACCTGTAGCTCCACCTGTCTTCAACATAAGGCTTAATGAACATGACTAACGATGGTGTTTTATTGTATTAGTGATGAATCTGGGCCCTAAGGTATCTTACTGTTCTGTCCTCATGTTTTGCTCTCTCTCTTGTTTCTAAGCCTATAAGCAGCACCTGGTATGACTACTGGGGTGCTGACTATGGAACATACGGGTACAATCCTTACATCGGCGGCGTTGGGATCCCTGTATCAAAACCTTCAGTTGCTCCTGAAAAGCCTGCCTCTCAGTGTGTGTCGGTCTCTGTGTCTCAAGGTGAGCAGAAGCTGAACCTCTCAGCTCTGTTGGTTGTAGTGTTTTGCCTCCAGGACTAAATGCTCGGCCTCTTGTTTCACAGCATTGGATGCCCGACTTGAAGTGGGCCTGGAGCAGCAGGCTGAGCTTATGCTCAAAATGATGGCGACCTTACAGGCAGACTCTATTCTACAGGCCCTCAGTTCAACTTCATCTACAGGTAAGAAGCTCAGTGTTCTGTGGACACAGATATGGACTGAGCAGATTGTTTCTGGAGGAAACTTTAGATACTTGGTGTTTGCAGCAAGATGTTGTGGAGAGTGTAATCACTTCTGGAGACTAGAGATGATCGTAGAATGAAAGAATTATTCGGAGAGGGAAGAACATCAGGCACAACCCTGATCCTTCACTATACTCTAATCCAATCACAGAGTGTCTTCAGTCAGATGCCCCTCTATGACACAGGCGGTTATAGGAGCTCCTTCCCACCACCAGCCATAATCATCATCTATAATGACTCGTTGAGTCAGCATTCATCAGTGAGTGTTAAGAAAACATTCATTTTAAATAGTTTCCTACTTTCCAGGAGGGGCTCTGACTGTTTTTGTCTTCCTGTGTTTAAACTGAATTATTTGGTATACTCAAACTTCATTAAGAGAACCTAGATGGTGAGAGTAAAATGTACGTTTAAAAAAGCATAACAAGGTTAGCCGTGAATGCTTGGAGACCTCATTAGTATTTTAGCAACAGCAGAGTTGATGACCTTGTGAGCTGCAGGTCAGACACAATAATCCAATACTACTAATCCAGATGTGTTCTGCTGCAGCATTATGTGGGAACATTGTCATGATGCTGTACTGTATGACAGCATGACACCTTGTGTTGTTGGATTGTTCTGTCTGCAGCCTGGCTCTCACCGATAAAGGGCAATAACTGTCTGTGATGGCTCATCATACACTACTTCAACTCCTCCCACGTGGAAACAATTACACATGTTTTCAAACAGCAGAAGCTGATGAATAGTTTTATTAGTAAGAAGGTTTTCCTTATGGAAATAGATGGTTGTAATAGTGTAGCACCATACTGTGCTTTGAGCCTGTGTACTAAATAAAACTTGTCATGTTTGTTTGGGTTCCAGTGTCCCAGGCCGCTAACGGTACCGATGACTCCCTTCTTCGAGCCTTCCACAGCGGGGGCTCTCCTCCATGCAGCGGCCCGATGCTGCAGCCCTCCTCCATCCCCATTCTGAGTGCCTGCTTCAACAAGCTCTTCTCCATGCTGCAGGTTCACCATGTTCAGGTCGCTCCACTTTTCTCTGCTTTGGCAGCATGTTGAATCAGGGAACCTTCCAGCTGACTTTTTAGGGAGTTGTAATCATGTGTGTTTGTTTCAGTGAGATAATTACACCACCAAAGCTAATTAGTAACCACAGTAACCTATTAAAACCCTATTTGGAGATGAAATGAACTGACCATAAGAGTGGATAATGAAAGAACAGTGAGGTGAACCCTGTATGTTTTCTGCTCTCAGCTGGAGTCGTTGCTGCAGCTGTGGTTGACACTCAGCCTTAACACATGTTCTGGTGCCAGTGAAGACAGCGGATCAGATATTTTCCTGTTCAACGCCACCAGAGTGCCCACTATTCCTCTCAACCAAGGTAGGCTGTCCCAGTTTGCTTTGTATGCTGCTGAAAATGTGGTTAACATCTGCGTCTCTGTGTCCAGCCTCCGTCAGCAGCTTCATATCAGTGCTGGCCTGGTACCCCAGTACCTCCCTGAGAACATGGTGCCTGGTCCTGCACTCCCTCACACTGATGACCAACATGGCCCCCTCTGGTCAGTTCTGCTCTGCCTTCAGTATGACTCAGGAGTGGATAAAGATGGAGTGGAACGATTAAAGCTGTTCTTGTACTTCCAGCCTCCAGCAGTGTGCTGACCTCCCAGGACAGCACAGCTCAACAGATGGTGTCTGACCCCACCTTGGTCCATGTGCTGGTGCGCTTCCTGTCCAGCAGCAGCACCAATGGGACGAGCCACCACAGCTCTCAGGTCGGACCTACAGCCACTCAGGCCATGCATGAGTTCCTGAGCCGCCTACAGGTCCACCTGTCCTCCACCTGCCCCCAGATGTTTAGCGAGTTTTTGCTCAAACTCATACACATCCTGTCAACAGAGAGGTGAGCTTTGTTTGCAGTTTAACCAGCAGATCTTTCTTTGTGGAAATACCGGGAGAACCAGTTCTCTAAATGGTTCATTTTCAGGGGGCCGTTCCAGTCGGGTCAGGGTCCTCTGGATGCCCAGGTGAAGCTGCTGGAGTTTACTCTGGAGCAGAACTTTGAGGTGGTGTCAGTCTCCACCATTTCTTCTGTCCTGGAGTCCATCACCTTCTTGGTTCACCATTACATCACATGCTCTGACAAGGTGGTGTCCCGCAGTGGCTCAGATAGTTCGGTGGGTGCTCGGGCCTGCTTTGGGGGTCTGTTTGCCAACATCATCCGACCTGGAGATGCAAAGGCTGTCTCTGGAGAAACCACCCGTGACCAGCTGATGTTTAACCTCCTCAAGCTGGTGAACGTGCTGGTGCAGCTTCCCCTCTCAGGGGACAGAGAGTTCAGTGGACGGCTGCCGCCAGTTGGCAGCGGTGCAGCTGATAGCAGCGTCTCTGATGAAGAAAAAGTCTGTGGAAGCAAGGAAAGTGTGGCAGGTGGAGCCACATCCAGTCCGGGTCCCCCTGCTGGTGTGGCTGACCTGGTGCTAGCTAACCAGCAGATAATGAGCCAGATCTTGTCAGCGTTGGGCCAGTGCAACAGCAGCGCCATGGCCATGATTATTGGTAAGATCTCAGGTATCTTCACCTTCAGGATCTTTTATCTAATTAGTCTTTCTTTCTCTCCTCCAGTGACATTTTGGCCCTACAGGTTTTAATCAAACAGATTGGAAATACTGCAGCTTAGCAACCTAATGAGGTGTTTCTTTTTTGCACAAACTGGCGATGAAGAACACAAATCCTGGTGTGTTTTCCTCCAGGTGCCAGTGGTCTCCATCTTACCAAGCATGAGAACTTCCATGGGGGTCTGGACGCCATTTCAGTGGGTGACGGCCTTTTCACCATCCTCACCACTCTGAGCAAGAGGGCCAGTTCAGTCCAGGTCATGTTGCAGCCCATCCTCACATACATGGCCTGTGGTTACATGGGCAGACAGGTACAACCAGCCTGCTTCTTCTTCAGCTTTCAAAAGATGCTGAAATAAGCTCTTAAAATCTTACTTGGGTTTATTGTTTCATTGTAGGGGTCTCTCTCCACCTGCCAGCTGTCTGAGCCTCTGCTGTGGTTTATTCTGCGGGTGTTGGACACCAGCGAAGCTCTCAAGGCCTTCCATGACATGGGTGGGTGTGTTGAAAATCTACACAGTCTTTCCTGGTTAAGGTCTATCTTTTTCTTTAGACAAAATATGTACTGAAGTTTAACCGCAACAGCAATGCAGTGTTTCTTCAGAAAATCTGTGTGTTAGGGCTGCATAATATATCCACAATACATCACCGTCGCAATATCAGTGTGTGCTGTATTCATGTCACAAAAGACTGTTTAGAGTGCTATAATTGTTGGCTAATATCAGTTGCGGGCCATACATTTCACTGCTAGGCCTTCAGTGATATCCTACTTAGTCCAACCTAAATTAATACATCTCATAATACCATCAATACAACAACATGGCTCGAGAATCCATACAGAATCACACTGTATTGTGTATCTACATTAGATGTATCTACATTACATCACAGGCTGGTCAAGCAACACTTTGTTTCCGGGGAATTTAAAATCAATAGGCTCATATTCACAATGAAGAGTAGGAAACTAAGATCACGGATACTGTAAAATCAAAAAAATAATATCCGATTTTAAAATATTAGTCAACAAAGTTTTAATAACTCCACCAAGGTATGATATGTGAGCATAAACAAGTTTGTTGAATAAAGTGTGCATTGTCACCATTTCATTTAAGACCCCGACGAGGCAATAACGAAACCAAGAATTCAATGAAAATTAAAAAAGTAAAGCAAACACACTATTTGCATTTTTTTGGGGGGGGAAATGCAACGGGTAAACGAACACGTTGGCACAGCAATACGCACCACGTTATTTACATTATAGATAGATGAGGGTAGGAATGTAGATCGTCCGGTAAATCGATCTCTCTTCACCACGACAGACCGGTACAGTGCCCGCATAACTGCAGATGCCCTACCAATCCGTCTATCAATCCCCCGCTCCATTTTTCCCTCATTCGTGAACAAGACCCCAGATACTTAAACTCCTCCACTTGGGGAAGGACCTCATCCCCGACCCGGAGAAGGCACCCCACCCTTTTCCGGCTCAAGACCATGGTCTTGGATTTGGAGGTGCTGATTCTCATCCCAGCCGCTTTGCACTGGGCTGCAAACCGCTCCAGCGAAAGCTGTAGATCATGTTCCGATAAAGCCAACAGGACCACGTCATCTGCAAAAAGCAGAGACCCGATCCTGAGGCCACCAAAAGGTATCCCCTCAACACCTTGGCTGCGCCTAGAAATCCCGTCCATAAAAGTTATGAACAGGATCAGTGAAAAAGGGCAACCTTGGCAGAGTGCAACTCTCACCGGAAACAAGCCCAACTTACTGCCGTTAATGCGAACCAAACTCTGGCACCGGTCGTACAGGGACCTAACAGCCCTTATCAAGGGGCCCGGTACCCCATACTCCCGTAGTGCCCCCCACAGGGCTCCCAGAGGGACACGGTCGAACGCCTTCTTCAAGTCCACAAAACACATGTAGACCGGTTGGGCGAACTCCCACACACCCTCCAGGACCCTGCTGAGGGTGTAGAGCTGGTCCAGTGTTCCACTGCCAGGACGAAAACCCCATTGTTCCTCCTGGATCCGAGGTTCGACTGTCCGTCGGCCCCTACTCTCCAGACCTTACCAGGGAGGCTCAGAAGTGTGATCCCCCTGTAGATGGAACACACTCTGTGGTCCCCCTTTTTAAACAAGGGGACCACCACCCTGGTCTGCCAATCCAAGGGGACTGCCCCTGATGTCCACGCAATATTGCAGAGCCGCGTTAACAAACACAGCCCCACAACATCCAGAGCCTTGAGGAACTCCGGTCGAATCTCATCCACCCCCGGGAGCCTTGCGAACGAGGAGCTTTTTAACGACCTCGGTGACCTCAGCACCAGAGATTGGAGAGCCCGATCTAAACTCCCCAAACCCTGCTTCCAGATTGGAAGGCGCGCTGGTGGGATTGAGGATGTCTTCGAAGTATTCCATCCACCCACCCAAAACGTCCCGCGTCGAGGTCAGCAGCACACAGTCCCCACTGTAAACAGTGTTGGTGGCCGACAGCTTCCCCCCCCTGAGACGCCGGATGGTGGACCAGAATCGCTTCGAAGCTGTACAGAAGTTGTTCTCCATGGCCTCTCCAACCTCCTCCCACGCCCGAGTTTTTGCCTCCGCGACCATCCGAGCTGCACTCCGCTTGGCCTGTCGGTACCTATCAGCTGCTTCAGGGGTCCCACAAACCAAAAAGGCCCGATAGGACACCTTCTTCAGCCTGACAGCATCCCTTACCACTGGTGTCCACCAGCGGGTTCGGGGGTTGCCGCCGCGACAGGCACCGACCACCTTGCGGCCACAGCTTCGGTCAGCCGCCTCGACAATGGAGGCGCGGAACATGGTCCACTCGGACTCAATGTCCCCCGCTTCCCCCGGGACGTGTTCAAAGTTCTGCCGGAGGTGTGTGTTAAAGCTCCTGACAGGAGACTCTGCCAGACGTTCTTAGCAGACCCTCACAACACGTTTGGGCCTTCCAGGTCTGTCCGGCGTCAGCCCCTCTCTTCACCCGAGTGTCCAAAACATGCGACCGTAGATCAGATGAGACGACAACCAAGTCGATCATCTAGCTGCGGCCTAGGGTGTCCTGGTGCCAGGTGCACATATGGACACCTTTATGCTTGAACATGGTGTTTGTTACGGACAATCCATGACGAGCACAGAAGTCCAACAACAAGGCACCACTCGGGTTCAGATCTGGGGGGCCATTCCACCCAACCACACCCCTCCAGGTCTCACTGTCATTGCCCACATGAGCGTTGAAGTTCCCCAGCAGAACAAGGGAGTCCCCGGGAGGAGTACTCTCCAGCACCCCCTCCAAAGACTCCAAAAAGGGTGGGTAATCTGATCTGTCTATTGGCGCGTAAGCACAAACAGCAGTCAGGACCCGTCCCCCCACCCGTAGGCGGAGGGAGGCTACCCTCTTGTTCACCGGGGTAAACCCCAACGTACAGGCGCCGAGATGGGGGGGCAACAAGTATGCCTACCCCAGCTCGGCCCCTCTCAGCGGGGGCAACTCCAGAGTGGAAGAGAGTCCAACCCCTCTTGAGGAGACGGGTTCCAGAGCCAGAGCCGTGCGTCGAGGCGCGTCCGACGATGTCCAGTCGAAACCTCTCAACCTCGCACACCAGCTCCGGCTCCTTCCCCACCAGAGAGGTGACGTTCCACGTCCTGAGAGCCAGCTTCTGCAGCCGAGGATCAGACCGGCAGACAACAAAAACATAAAAAATACAAATATAATGCTCACATTCATCAACATGAATGTACTTTACATTGCCTGCTTATTCGAAAATAAAATCCATCCTTATTTCTTTTCTCATGAAGACCTCAACGGCTCTGTTGTACAGTTTATCTGTGTGCTTCGGGTGTATGAGTAAGTCCTTTTCTATGGACTTGGAGGATACTGCCGTATCTGAAGCCATATCTGTCCAGTCGTGTTTCTTGAAAGGTCCATCTTGAAAATGATGTGGCAAGTTTACCTGCAACCAAATCTCTCCCTTCTCCTCCTTCAGCCATCTTGGGTTAAAAAAATAAACCACTAGCTGTCGGTAGCTAACGAATATCCGATTACATAAAGAGAACAGACCAGGGAGAATAAATTAATTGGAAAATATTTCTAAAATAAATACATTAACTTTTCTGAGTATGTTTAAGCCAGCAGAGAAGACCTTGCTGGCCCTGACGGCCAACCACTGGCTAATATACACCATCCGGCCTATCAGGGAGCGGTGGGTGGTTAAAACCTTTTTCCTCTTGTTCATCCGTGTGTTTAGTGAAGATGTAACTGTGCAACAGCAACACACTGATCAACTGGAGAAAAATGTTATATACACCATTTATTAGTTATCCTGCAGTTTTTGCAGGAACAAGTTGGTTGAAGTAGAATGTTCTTCTGTTTTCTTAGTTTCTATAAAACGTTACTAAAATATCCACAAACTTTTGTTTCACATCTTTCCATCAGACAGCAGAAATAACCCAGTTAGCAGCCGTTTCATAGTCAACCCAACCTATCTAGAGAACACTGCTGATCAGTGAGAGATGGACCTTATTACCGGTAGCAGACACAGTAGTTCCACTAAAGCAGAAGTTATTATTCAGTTTAATCATGGAAGTGTATTCTTTAGCCATCATCAAATTTGGATGTGGCTGATTGAATTAGCTGATAAGTCATCATTTCTGAGGCCAGGAGAGAGAACAGTGTGGAATGCTCCATGTCAACTTGATAAATGTTGTCATTTTGTTTTGATGGAGCTCCATAAATGATGAAAGCGTTCTTCTTTCACTCTCCAGGGGGTGTGCAGTTGATCTGTAACAACATGGTGACGAGCACCAGGGCGATTGTGAACACAGCACGCAGCATGGTGTCCACCATCATGAAGTTCTTGGACTCAGGTCCTGGTAAAACAGCCGACGGTAACCTTAAGGCCAGAGTGATGACGTCGGAGCCAGACAACGCTGAGGGACTCCACAACTTCGCTCCCTTAGGTACAGTTGTATCGTCTCTGTTGGTTTCTACTGCTGCTTCACATCAGGGAGAGTATACAGTCTTTGATTCTGTTTCTCCATCCCTAGGCACCATCACATCCAGCAGCCCCACAGCACAGCCAGCAGAGGTTCTGCTCCAGGCCACGCCGCCCCACCGTCGGGCACGCTCTGCTGCCTGGTCCTACATATTCCTGCCAGAGGAGGCGTGGTGTGACCTTACCATCCACCTCCCTGCTGCTGTGCTGCTGAAGGAGGTCCACATCCAGCCACATCTGGCTTCTCTGGCCAGTGAGTATGAGTCCAGTTAACAGTGACACAGAGCCTTGTCTACATTGATTAATACATTGGTGGGGTCATTGTTCCCTGTCCTCTCTCCACCAATCAGCCTGCCCATCCTCTGTGTCCGTGGAGATCAGTGCAGACGGGGTCAACATGTTGCCACTCTCTACACCAGTCATCACCAGTGGCCTAACGTACATCAAGATCCAGCTGGTGAAGGCAGAGGTGGCCTCTGCTGTTTGCCTTAGGCTCCACCGACCTCGGGATGCCAGCACCCTGGGTCTATCTCAGATCAAACTTCTGGGACTGACGGCGTTTGGCAACACCTCCTCTGCTACTGTCAACAACCCCTTCCTGCCCTCTGAGGACCAGGTCTCAAAAACCAGGTACCCCAGAGCTTTCTGAGTGACTCTGTCTGTCCGCTTGGTGTTAAAATTACAGCTGTTGTGACTTCTCTTCTCTGCATTCTCAGCATCGGGTGGCTTCGTCTTCTCCATCACTGCCTGACACATGTTGGTGACCTGGAGGCCATGATGGCCAGTGCTGCAGCTCCCACAGCCAATCTGCTGCAGACCTGTGCTGCCCTGCTTATGTCTCCTTACTGCGGCATGCACTCTCCCAACATCGAGGCTGTGCTCGTCAAAATTGGCCTGCAGTCGACAAGAATCGGACTCAAACTCATCGACATTCTTCTAAGGAACTGTGCTGCCTCTGGCACAGATCCAGCAAGTGAGTCCACACACCTGCCCCAGTCTTTAAGACGTTTCAGAACTGAATGTTCTCCTCAGTGATCATGCTGGTGTTGTGCCACAGATAGGTAGGATTTGGCTATGAATAATTGCCTAGGGCTATTATTAATAAGATTAATAATTTTATGTAAAAATCACCAAGTTTGTGGCACCACCCGGTGGATTCCAGGAACACACACACACATATATATATATATATATATATATATATATATATATATATATATATATATATATATATATATATATATATATATATATATATATATATATATCTCATTTGGCGTGCGACGACGCCAAATGAGCCAACAGGTTCAGCTCTTAAAAACCCCCACTTCAAACCAATAATGAACGAGATCTAACTTTTCTCTCTTTTCTCTATTTATCTCCGCCCAGACACAATATTAGTATAAATTAACCGGTTCAGTCCTACTTTGCGTTGAGTGAAGTCCGGTCCACGAGGAAGAGAGCAAAATGTGTCTGTAGTTGAGCAAGAAAAGGGTTATAAAAACTTTGTGCAGGATTTAAGGACTGTGTGGCCCAACTGCAGGCTGGATGGCCTGCAGGTCGACGTCGTAACGAACTCTCTTGGAACAGTCCTGATATAGCTCAAACTGGATACACAAACAGGATGAGCACTTCCAAGCGTTGAAATTGGGGGTTCTTCCCGGTCCAGCGGGTCAGAACAAAAGAGAATCTTCACTGGTGAGATGTCCTTTGTGTAGCAGGAGTTTCTGCTAAGAACCTCTGCTGAGAACAGTTTGAAAATGGCCGCCACTACCACTCTTTTGGGCTATTTCCCGTGATGTCATTGTTGATGTCACCATTGGTGGCCATGGACCAATAGGAGTGTGTTGGGCGGTCACCGCTGGGATTGCTGGGAAATGTGGTCTGCTCAATCCATCTAGAGAAGATTGCTTCCAGTCGTCCAACAGTTTTTTCAGTTCATTTGACGAAAATGGAGTCCCAACACTGGTGTTTCTGCAGCCATGGCTCAGTCAGCTTCTATTTTAACACCAGGTCTGTTCACAGGGAGAACCCTTTCCTAATAAACCCCATATGTATACTGTGTATGAGGGGTGGCAATGTTCAAGCAACTCACAGTTGGGTCCACTTATGTGGCTTTCTAATTCACTTCTCTCATTTGGAGCACACCCCATGCTTGTTACCTGACATTCAGTTACATAAGATTGTGTGGCTTTGGTTGTCTATTAGGGGCTGTTTACACGACAACGTTGCCGTTTTTGTTTGAATACGCGGGTGAAAACGCACTGTGTTTACACGACAGGGCGCACGATGGAAAACGATGTAGTACATATGCCCGGCCTTCAGATGGCAGTGTGCCCCATGTATGCAATGTTCCAAGGTTTCCCCCTCACAACCCGGAAAAGAAACATTTCATGATGACTAACAATGGCGGTCTTCTTGTAGTTCTCCGCTTAAATAAAGGCGTATTAATTATTTGACGCACGTACTGTATGCGTTTCCGTTGGTGATCGCATAGAAGCCTGATGATCTCTAACTTTTGCTTACAGAGACCAAATAACTTCAGAAGCTGCATCAGTAGTAACAGCATACCTGGATCCGCCATTGTTGTTTTTTTTTGTAGAAAGGCGGAGTGCGCAAGTGCAACACGTCCGTAGGTGGCTGGCAGTGATGTCATCGTTTTCAAAAGTCTCCGGCTTGCGTTCACACAACAACGAATCCCCCAGCGTTTACAAAACTCTCCACTCTGGAAGCCGTTTCCCAAAAGATGCGTTTTCACCCCCCCGTTTTCCTGTTGTGGTGTAAACGAGAGGCCTAATCGGAGAGAAAAACCTCCGTGTTGCTGAAAAACGTTGTTGTGTAAACAGCCCCTTAGTCACATTCTAGATCTACCCTACCTGCCTGTGCGTGAGAGCATTCCAACGATCGCTCCATAGCCCAAAGCCCTGCTTCTTAACAATGGATGCAAATTAGGAGAAACCTCAGAGAGCTTTATAATCAGCTTCATCGTCTCCAAGATGAGGCAGAGCCTCGTTTTTGCTCCAAGGTCCTCAGATCTGCCCCTCGTGGAAGCACGTGGTAGTGATGTTTGTTACAGATCACAATGTTCCATTTAGGTTTTAAACAGAACAGCCACTGGGGCCCCTGTTAGTCACTCTTTCATTGGTCCAGGAGGTGCACTTAAGCACTGCCAGGTAGTGAACTATTTGTTAATCAGATTTAACATCATTGGCCAAGGTTGGCTGCTCACAGCATAGAGACAAGAAAAGCTCCACCATCACCATAGGAGCTGAGGATGACCTCATGCAGACCAGCAATATTTTTTTTGTTTTGAGCGGGCCGCTCTACAGTAAGCTTTGCTGGGAGCCTTCTTACCTCAGGCAGAAACATTGTGTGAGACATGGAGAAGTGTTAGGGGGGGGGGGGTTATCCATGTGGTGTTTGTTTGGTCATGTGACAGCGATAGTGATGCGGCGCATGAATGTGGGAGTGTTTAATTCAAGCAGATAAGCGATGTAGATGGTGTGGTTGATTTTCCACGGTGTCGAAAGTATAGATAAATATACTGTATACCATATCGGTGCGTATCGGTTATCGGCCATAACAGCGGGATCAATATCGAACATCGGTATCGGTCCAAATTTTCATATCGGTGCATCCCTACTGTTTACGTGACACATTGTTTTCCACACCAGTCTGTTTTGCCAGATATTTTGTGTGAGCCACCTCAAAGTTGTAATGGTGTTTGTCTGTCTGTGACAGATTTGAACAGCCCTCTGCTGTTTGGACGCCTGAACGGCCTCTCCTCTGATTCCACTATCGACATCCTGTACCAGCTGGGAACCACACAGGACCCTGGAACCAAAGACAGGTACGGAGAGCCTCTAGCATGTAGCTGGACTCTTTCTGCTCCTGGCTTTTCTTCATCATTCTTGACGTACAGCAGCTCAGCAGTGAGTGAACACATGGATGAAGGTGTACAACCCTGTGATTGGTTATTGCTGCGTCTCTTCCAGGATCCAGGCTCTCCTCCACTGGGTATATGATTCCTCTAGAGTGGCTGCCCATAAACTGAGCTCTCCATCAGGATACTGTGCTGCCGGCTCCTCCTCTGCCTCCTCCAGAGAATATGGTCTCCTCATGCCGTCTCCTTCCCACCTCCACTGTGTGGCAGCCGTCCTGTGGCACAGCTTCGAACTGCCTGTTGACTATGATCTACCTGGACTGCTCAGCAGAGAACTCTTTGAGTCAGTTCAGCTCTGATGACTGCTAGATCACTGCCTGTTCCTAATACAATGCTATCATGGCTGATACTTCTCTGCCTTCTCTCCTTCAGGCTCTTGTATAACTGGTCCATGTCACTGCCGTGCAACATTGTGCTGAAGAAGGCTGTGGACAGCCTGCTCTGTTCCATGTGTCACATTCACCCCAGCTACTTCACCCTGCTCATGTCCTGGATGAAGATAGTCTCTGTGCCTACAGCCAGCCACTCTCAGGCCCAGCAACGGCGCCTGGCTATGACAGACGATGGGAAAAAGCAGCACGATGCCAATGCTAACGCCACAGGACTAACGGATGACTCTAAGCATGCCAGACCTCCAGTGAACTTGTCAGAGTCCCAGCTGACCACCCTGGCAGCTGCCTCCCAGTCTCCAGGAGCCATAGAGCAGCTGCTGGACTCAGGCCTTCCTTCACTGCTGGTGCGCAGCCTTGTGCAGTTCTGTGTTGGACTCCTGGTCAGCGCCAACCTCCCTCTGCCTGCCGCTCAGGCTGAGAGGCGCCACCACCATCACCACTTCCACTCGCCTTCGACATCACAACAAGGCAGGCCGGCCCTGGCCGCAGAACTGGCCGCTCCGGTGCTGCGCTTCCTGACGGAAGTGGGCAACAGCCACGCTATGAAGGACTGGCTTGGAGGACCCGAGGTGTACCCTCTGTGGACGGCGCTGCTCTTTCTGCTGTGCCACTCCAGTGCCAGTGCTGGTTCCAGTGCAGGCTGTCAGCCGCTGAGCAGCGGATCGGCAGTGGCTCCGCAGTCAGGGTCTCACTTCTCTCAGCTCTCAGGGGGCCAAGCAGGAGGTCTCACCACACAGCAGAGAACGGCTCTAGAGAACGCCACCGTGGCCTTTTTCCTTCAGTGCATCTCCTGTCACCCTAGCAACCAGCGGCTCATGGCACAGGTCTGTATCGCCGTCACAGCTTTAGGCCCAGGTATCATGCTGCTGCTGTGAATATCTGTCTTTGTTTTGCTCAGCAGATTAGTTAGTTCATTTTGAAGTATTAAAGAGTCGTAGTAAAATGCTGATGTTTGAAAGAAGTCCTCACATGATTGTTTGTAATAAAGCTTTGTTCTGACCTGGGGTCAGTTCTGGCAGGTTGTGGTTGGAGTATTATGGGTTGGCGCAGGTGGCTCTATGAACAACGAGCTCTTAGCCTTTTTTGATAACTGTGCCTTATACATAATGTTCATGGATGAGGAGAGAGGGAAGGGTGCATGGAGTGTGATGGCCATGAGAATAAGAATCTGGACTTTACTCAGGACCTGTCCTGAGTAAAGAAGCGAAGTTTTCCCTTAGTGTGTTCTGAGTGTCTCTTTGTGTGTGTGTGTGTGTGTGTGTTTGTTTGCTTGCTGGCTGCAGGTCCTTTGTGAGCTCTTCC
Source organism: Valencia hispanica (assembly GCA_963556495.2). Lineage (NCBI taxonomy): Eukaryota > Metazoa > Chordata > Actinopteri > Cyprinodontiformes > Valenciidae > Valencia > Valencia hispanica. Next base: position 55,800,420 of record OY747711.1, read on the forward strand.
AGTCTGCCCCTCAACGAGGCAACGTTCCCATCTCCAGAAACATCTCAGGCTTCATCCGAAGACTTTTTCTGCAGCTTATGCTGGAGGATGAGAAGGTTACGGTCTTCCTCCAGTCTCCCTGTCCGGTTAGTAAATTCTGTCTGCTGTCCAGTAAACCTTGAAGCTGATTAGGTTGTGTGTTTTCCATCCAGTCAGAGCTGCGTGAGCAGCATCCTCAACTAGATCACTGGAACCAGCTGCTCATTTTTTGCACAGTTTAAAGCAGTTTAACTTTGCCTTATATGTTGTTCTGAACGCCTTACATTACAACTTTATTCAGATACATAAAGTGCTTGATGCTGTGTTCAGATGGATGCACAAGGGGACAGTATTGCCATATGAGTCAGTACTATTGTTTAGCATTGTAGTTTCCATCCACAGCGCCCTCCGGAGAGCAAAATCTGCTTATTCTCCGTATTTGATTGTAGTTATCTTGACCAAGCTGTTTGAGGCTTTAGAACACTTCTGGGCCTTCCTCCATAGACACACTTTGATCTAAGCAGCTACTAACCTGTAGTGTCTGTAGCTGCAGCTGAAAACCCGTCATATGGAGGAGGTGTGTCTTCATTAGGCTCCAGGTCTGCTCTGTGAATGGGGCCAGTATGTGTTAGTGATGTTGACATTGGGTCAACTGTCACCATTTGGAAACAAATCATGTCCTTTTTCCCATAGTTATATAAAGGTCGCATCAACGCCACCAGCCATATGATCCAGCATCCCATGTATGGAGCAGGTCACAAGTACCGCACCCTCCAACTGCCTATCTCCACTACATTAGCTGAGGTCCTCGACCGTGTGTCTGGTATGTGTTCCTAAAGCTAACATTAACTTCACACTACCACATGAAATGTGACTTACAGTATGTGCAGGATATGAAACAACAAGTAGAACTAAGCCCTGTCCAGACAAGCACCAACGTGTCTCTGACTGCACTGTTCTTATCCAAGGGTAAGGGGGGCTGGCCAATTTAAATGTTGTGACCACTGGGTTTAGATGATTTATGCAATATGTTGAGGTGTAGAAGATTTATGACTTTTTTCATAAATAAACATTTGATATACAGTTCAACTGCAAACATGTTATTAAGTAACATGGGATTCTAATGTTTTTTGGGGATTTATGTAGTTTTAAATGTTTGTCTTCGTTAAATCTGGGACTGTTAAAAACACCCTGATCTCCAATCTAAAATCTAATCAGTGGCTTTTTCATTCACAATCAGCAGTCTTTTTTTTTTCCTAAGGAGTCCAGCGTTATGACCAAAGTGTTTTCTAAATAGTGTTTTCTCTGCCAGTCAGTGGATTCTAACACTGAGCCTTCTGTAGACACCAAGGTTACCGCTGCTGCAACATGACCTGTTACCTTTTAGTAAACTATGTGCATGATTAATGGTTCACCTCTGAAGACCTTGAAGACTTGATAGGAAACATGATCCACCACTGCCTCTGTTGGATGCTGTGAGAGTCCGGGAGACAAACGATTGCTTTCTTTCACTTTCCATCAATACAGACACCCCCAGCATTACAGCAAAACTGATCAGTGAGCAGAAAGAGGACAAGGAGAAGAAGAATCTTGAGGAGAAGGAGAAGATGAAGGCAGACAACGGCTTCCAGGACAACTACAGTGTTGTTGTGGCCTCAGGTACTGGAGGTGCATTCCTTCAATGTGACAGACTACTCCCACACAGTCACACAGAAAGAAAGGGAAAGTCACAGACCCGCACATGTACATGTGTTCGTGCATTATGGTGCATTCCACTGTTGGCTGGTGTACCATCACTTTAAAGTTCCCATTTTTAGTTCAATATAGATGAACCAGTCACATGTCAGTCATTTACAGTCACTCTCAAACTTCTCCACACATTGTTAAAATGTTAGGGTTTTGTGATATAACAACTGAAAAATCTATAAAAAAAACTTTTGTACAAATAACATAACCATCTGTTGCAGTTGAAACCAGATATTTTACTTTTTTTTCACTGTGACATCAAATCAGACTAACCTATTATGATTACCGACATTATTCCCATTTCAATGAAAACATTTTTAGTCGCTTTTCATCAAATTAAAAAAAAAACTTCTGAATAAAATGTTCCTTCAAAATTAGACGTTTACATAAACGTATTTAGTATTTGTTAGAGTTGCCTTTTAAACAGAATTTTGTCCCATTCCTCCTGTCAGAATTGGTGAAACTGGCTCAGTTTGTTCACAGCGTCTCTTGCACAAACCTTTTCATAAATTCCCACATATTTTTCATAGGAATGAGATCAGTGCTTTATGATGGACACTCAAAAACATGGAATTTGTTGTCCTTAGGCCACTTTGTAATTAATTTAGCAATATGATATGTTTATCTAAGTAGACCCAAGTCTGTCCAAGCTCAGCCTGTATTTTAATGTTCAAGATGCTTCAATATTCCCTCATGATGCCGTCTATTTCTTGAAGTTCACCAGTCCCTCCTGCAGCGCCCCAAATGAAACTCATTTTAGCACAATGCCAGATGGATCGGATAAAGAAGAAACTTTTTAGCACAACGCCAAAGGGATACCTTTATGAACCGGAGTATACGGATGCCAAACTTGCAGAGAGAGAGAGCGCGAGTGCTCCAAGCTGTAGCTGAGCCCACAGCTGTAGATAGGGTGAGTAAGTGTGGACGATCTGGTGTTGTGCAATTTTTGATATCAGAATTAGGCAACTTTACGTTGTACTGATCAGTAGGCTATGCAATATTTGACCCCATTCGTTGTTATTACTGATAATACACCAAATGGGCTACATTATGTGGGCTAAGGTTCAGCTTGGAGCACTTCTATGTGCACTCGCTCTTTCTCTGCCCGTTCTAGCTCCATCTGCTGAAGTTCGGCATCCGTATACTCCGGTTCATAAAGGTATCCCTTTGGCGTTGTGCTAAAAAAAGTTTCTTCTTCATCTGATCCATCTGGCATTGTGCTACATGAGTTTGATCATCAGATGTTTCGTAATCAGACATGTTGTCGGCATTTAACAGTGGAACAGCTGACGGGAGGAGCGCAACAGTTGATGCTGGCCGCAGCGCGGATTGATTGGAATGGAAAGAAAATAGTGCAGAGTAATAGTGAGTTGCAAATTTTGGCCGGCGTTTTTTTTGTGTGATGCAAGTGAATCATTTTTTCAAACGCATATGGTTTTCTGAAGCAAAACGGCACAGTTTGTTGGCCCCCAAAACTAGCCGGGACTACTTTCTTGAGAGACTTCTAATGGCCAGAGCTCTGACCAGTAGGTGACCACAGATATGGGTCGGTGTGTATGCACTAAGCTGATGGTGAGGATGGGATACAACTTCATGTATAAAAATGCGAACTATCCCTTTAAGGACTTCGCTAAGATGTCAGCATATCACAACTCTCTTGGCAGTGGGCAAGGTCACTGATCAGCGGCCAAAGTTCCCCACAGCATTTTGACATTACGTGCATCTACGCAATATAATATGCCATGATTACTGCAATTGCACTAAACGGCAAGGCAATTCAGAGACAATGATCTTTTTTAAACATGCCAGATCAAGACAAGTACAAACGGAATAAAGCTGTGCATTGGGCTCAAAACAAAGACTGTGGCCACGGCGCAATTGCGCATTGAGCAATAAAATAAAACTAGAAAATTTCAGGAAATTTAAACGGGGCCTGCCACGTGGTGCGTAATCAGTCACACACCCCCAATCTAACATGTTATCAATAGGTTCAAAGCAATAAGTAGAAAAAGTTGGGACAAATTAAAAAAATGCTTAAATGCTAACATGAGCTAGCATGCTAATGCTAACTAGCATGTTATCAATAGCCTCGAAGCAATGAGTAAAAAAAGTTAAGCAAAATCAAAAAATTTGCTAAAATGCTAACATGAGCTAGCATGCTAATGCTAACTAGCATTTTATCAATAGCCTCGAAGCAATGAGTAAAAATTGTTCAGAAAGATTCCAAAATTAGCAAAAATGCTAACATGAGCTAGCATGCTAATGCTAACTAGCATAGTCATGCTAGCTAACATGTAATCGTTAGCCTCAACGTAATCACTACGAAAAGTTAAGAAATGTTGAAAAATTAGCTAAAATTCTAAAATTAGCTAGCATGCTAATGCTAACTAGCATGCACATGCTAGCTAACATGTAATCATTAGCTGCAACGTATTAACAGTGAAAAGTTAAGAAAATTCAAAAAAATAGCTAAAATGCTAAAATGAGCTAGCATGCTAATGCTAACTAGCATGCTAATGCTAGCTAACATGTAATCATTAGCTACAACCTAATCACTACGAAAAGTTAAGAAAATTTGAAAAATTAGCTAAAAAGCTAACATGAGCTAGCATGCTAATGCTAACTAGCATGCTAATGCTAGCTAACATGTTATCATTAGCATCAGAGGAATCAGCACGAAAAGTTAGTCAAAAACCCAAATTTAGCTAAAATGCTAAAAATAGCTAGCATGCTAATGCTAACTAGCTTAATAATGCTAAGTAGCATAATATTAGGTAAGGGGTGTGAATACTTTTCTATGTGTTAGAATACTCTCCTAAGTCAGATAAGCGGTCTGTTTTAAAAGCCCAGGCAACAATGTGCTTAGAAATGAATGGACAATGTATTTGCTGAAGCATTATGGGAAATGGAGTTGTGGCCAGAACAAAGAATGTGCCTATTAAGTCAACTAACTTATAGACAGAAAGAGAGAGAGAGACAGGGACACAAAGTCCTTTAAGACCGCTCAATTCGCAGCTCGACAGTCACTGACAGAGAGACAGAGACGGGCAGACAGAGAGAGACAGGGAGACAGAAAGAGAGACAGAGACAGACAGAGAGACAGAAAGAGACAGACAGAGAGACAGAAAGAGACAGACAGAGAGACAGAGACGGGCAGACAGAGACAGACAGGGAGACAGAAAGAGAGACAGAGACAGACAGAGAGACAGAAAAAGACAGACAAAGACAGACAAAGAGATAGAAAGAGAGACAGAAAGAGAGAAAGAGACAGACAGAGAGACAGACAGACAGAACACCCCTATGAATCTTCTATAGAAAATCTGAAGGCTTTTATTTTGAAGAGCTTGTTTGAGTCTTATTTTGAAAGTCCATCATGGATGTCAGTTAAGGCTGATTGAATATCATATGTATAATGAAATTCTCTGAAGGGTAATCCATTAACCTAACAGGCCTTAACTCCATGTCTAAATAGAGTTCTAATGACCTTAAGAGACCTTTTGTTCTCCTCAGAGGCCAGCTGTGCTGTTGCTAAGTAACAGCAAAGTCACAGGTGCATGTGTGTGTGACCCAATCAGTTTCAAGAAATTTAAGAGCACTCCACACTAATCAGAATTAGTACAAAGTAATCTACAGCTTTTATGGTAAACCTGAAGGCCTAAATCCATGTTCCAATAGAGTTGGAATGAACTCTAATGACCTCTGGCTCTCCTGAGAAGTGCAGGTGTGCCGTTGCTTGGCAACTAATGGCCGTGACAAATTTAGCGTGACTAATTTGTCTCTGACATGTCAGCCACTTTGAAGCTCTAAATCCATCTCTGACCCCAAAAAGGCTTCCGAACAAATTGCCGCTGTTCAAAAACCGTGCAAGGTATCGAAAAAATTCTTTTAGTGTCAGTGAGAGCCGGCTTTCGTCTTCGATCATGGAAAAGCACAACTCTCTACATATTTCACAGTCCGAGAACGAACGAGAGAAAAATGTCTTGTCACAAGGAGCAGCTTCAGACTTTCTCAATGTTAAAGTATACGCTGCTCTTCTGAAATCTGCTCAAAATGTGTCGGATTTTTTGCAAACTCGAGCGCGCTGAGAGAAAACGGTGAGACATAGAGAAATTTCGAAAAGATCGTGTGAATGTCGTCGGACGTGGCTTTCACATGGCCGAAAATCAGTTCAATAGAACGAAATATGTGACCGTGACGGCGAGTTAAAAAATTATTTGGGTTCCAGCTCGGACAAAGTCTCGCACTCTAACTTAACGGCAGTTACACTGAAAAATTTATAAATTTTTAAATTTGAGGCAAACTTTGGGTCGCTCAGAGGCTCATTGTGAAAAAACCGTAACAGATATCAACATCCCGTCTTCACTTCTGAAAAGTGCTCGGATATTCCTACAAACTGAGATTTCAATGGTTTTTCTAAGTGAACGTATGATGACACAGTAAATCCTCAAAAAAGTGGATTTTTTTGATCGCTCCGACACCTGACTCCATTCATTTCCTATGGGCTGTTTTTTGCGTGGTTTTTCGCTAATTGTGTCGCCATGGTAACTCCAATCGCTTATAAAAGTAATAGCACCCATCGTGGGATCGAGCCGCACGTTTTGATATATATATTGTGGGGGTACATGCTACGGTACGACCCGCATTAACGCTGGACGGAAGAAAAATAAATAATAAGAATAAAGAAGCCGTTTAGAGGTGTAGAATAATAGGTGCCTTGCCATGCAATTGCATGGGAGGCAGTGCATTGCATTGCTTCGCAATGCAATGCTCTGCTTCTCCCTGCATTGCATTGGCAGGCCCCTAATAAGAATAAAGAAGCCGTTTAGAGGTGTAGAATAATAGGTGCCTTGCCATGCAATTGCATGGGAGGCAGTGCATTGCATTGCTTCGCAATGCAATGCTCTGCTTCTCCCTGCATTGCATTGGCAGGCCCCTAATAAAATTTTTAACCCCGACCAAATCCAGCACTGTTCTGCAGGCTGCGCACTGGGAGTGCGCAGTTGAGTGCCGGGGAGCTGGTGTGTGTCTGTAAATGGAGCTAGACAGACAACCGGTTTATCCATCTATCGGAGAACATTACAATATTTTAAACATTCAGGACTGTAAGGCCCACATCATGTTTTTACACGTTTTTTTCCGCTACCATTTACTTCGTTCCGGGACCTGTGCGCGTCTCTGGTCATGCCTGCGCTATCATGTACTTTGCGTTCTGGCACCTAATGATTTACAAATTAAGCACTGAAGCCACAGCACGTTGAATAACGTGGGCGTTCTTCGATCTCCCTGTAGACGGTTAAAGCAATATCACACGAGAGGCAGCGCTGTTGTAGCCTACTCTAACATCAGCACCAATCAGTCTCTTGTCCAATCGAATTTCAAAAATTTACACGCCATAAAATCGACCAATCAGAATTTTGGTCGACTCAGAACGGATCGACCAATAAGTCGACCAGTCGACTAGAACTTAACAGCCCTACCTGGCACTCACCCTTCAGCTTTCCATGTAGCTTTCTAATGAATGACTGATTTGGTGAAGAACTTTAGGACAATTATGAATGACTCAGCTGTGAGAGGTTCCAAAATTCATAACAGTTCATATCTCATGCCTTTAAAGGGCTTGTTAGAGCTATTGTATGAATATCAATATTTTTTCATGGGGAAAGCAATATTAGTTAAATGCAGCCAGGCTGTCCATCTCTACCATTAGGTTTAAAGTCCCAGTCCAAACGAGCTCTGTTGACCCCTCCTCGACCTCCATCAAGAAGGGGTCGCATCGTGAGTGACAAGCTGAGCGCTTCATCTGGTGTGGACTCTTCGGCGAAAACCATCAGCGTGCCTGTCTTCCATCTTTATCACAAGCTTCTTCCAGGTACTGCTTGCACACAGAGGTTTGACTGAAAGCACTCAGAGCTTCCAGCTCAATCTACATGCTGGTTTCCTTCCAGGTCAGCCACTCCCACCTGAGATGACCCTGGCTCAGCTGCTGACCCTTCTGTATGACCGCAAGCTGCCGCAGGGCTACCAGTCCATAAACCTGACGGTAAAACTGGGATCCAAGGTCATCTCTGACCCTGGGCTTTCAAAGACTGATTCTTTCAAGAGGCTTCGTACTGAGAAAGGTACTGGAGGACCTCTGTGGCCACATTGACATTGTGACTAATAACACAGTTCAGTTCAGATCAGTTTATTTTGAAAAATGTGACAATACCCATTAATGGAGATTAACATGTAAATAAATGAGATTAGATCCAAGTGGCAGGTTGTCAGAGACATGAAAACAATAGTAGGTAATCATGCTTGCTTGATGAAAACCGTTTCTCTACTCTTTACTGATCTGTTTCTGGGGGGAAAAATATGCCACTATTCCTTCTGGCTGTTTTGTATGTTACTTAAAGTATTATTGATTGGTTGATAGAAATCACTTTTGTAACTAATGATATGAAAAAAGTTTCTTTTGTTGTTTTTTTCCTGTTTGTATCAAACAACATTCATTCAGTCTATCTTGGCCCCTTGCCTTTAGAACCTCTTGAGAGTTTGAGGTTTTATTCCTTGCTTCTCTACAATATTTCTGTATTCATTTAACTGAAGAGATTGAAGGACATTTGGTCAGGACAGGTTGTAACGGGGCTAAAACCACTGGCTTCTAGAGCAGATGTGGTGACTCCACGCATGGTTATATTTAGATGTGTTTTTGCAGACTCATGTGTCGATACAAGGTCAGATTAATCTCTTAATATCAATGTTTTGGTGACATCAGCAGTGGAGAAGCTGCAGCAATGCTTCCCTATGTATAGACTTTAAATAAAAACATACACTCCACATAGTTGATTTTACTACTGGCACTCTTAGGTTCTTCTAGAACCCTTTATCCTGAAATCTGTTTTTTTGTCCAATAACAGCTTTTGGAGCTTTGACAATTTCTAAATTAGACTAAAAGCTTTGAAGTTACACATGAGCTTGTAGATTATTTCAGAAGAGATGCTTCAGTTTGTCTTTCATTCCTATTGGTGTTGCATTTATTTTCCCAAATATGTTTGCATTTTAAATAATAAAATAATCTTATTTGGGCTGTCTTATACACAGCAAAGTTCAAAATGATTCATACGACTAGCAGATTTCAATGAAAAATGATTTTTCTTCAACCATGAAGTGTTTGAGGCTGGAAGACCTCTGTACAATCATTCTAATCTGTAGGCCCCACCACAGAATCACTGATGATTTAGCTTTTATGTAAAAGAGTAACAAGTCTTATTGGCAAATGACCTTTCTCGGGTCTTGTTGCAGTGGACCACTGCGACATGCTCAACAGTTGTCCTGAGGATGAACCAATGATGGCCAGTGAAGAATGTCTGGAGGCTGCAACAGATGAGTCCCTTCTGGAGACCAACCCCATCCAGTCACCTCTTCAGGTCTTTGCTGGTATGGGGGGCCTGGCCCTGATTGCAGAGAGGCTGCCCATGCTCTACCCTGATGTCATTCAGCAGGTGAGAATAGAAGTGTGTCTTCCAGACGAACAGAGACCTATCAATGTGTGTTGTAGCTGAAGGATTAAAAAAGTCTTACAAAAGGTATGTGTGAAATTAAAGATAATTAATTCTGTATTGCCTACATACCGCAGTGATGCACAATGCCTATGTTTATCAATCTGAAAACAAATCTGTTTTGAGCTGCATTAGATAAACTGCGACCCTGACTGGATTCATCAAACTCTACAAACTTTATACCTAGATGTTTTATGCTTCCCTGGCTCATTCGTGTTGTAAGGGAGTTGATCAGTAAGACTCTGTGGTTACCAATGTGAACCAGCCTACAGTCAGTGTCTCCATATTAACAAACTGCTGTACTGGTCAATGAGTTTCAGCTCAGATGGTTCAGCATTAAGGTTTTACAGCAGATCCACAGCTTTTTCATCTGGACAGACGACCTTTAGGACATCAACATGGGTTCAAAACTGCTGAAGTACAGCCAGTCAGATGGTAAAACATAACATTCTCTTAACTTTCAGCCGTAAATACTCCATCCTGTTATACGACAGACAAACCGAAGGAAAAGATGGTGTAGATGCCATTAGGCAAGGCAAGGCAATTTTATTTGTATAGCACACTTTCAACAGCAGGGCAATTCAAGGTGCTTTACATGATTTGGTGATTTAAAAGAAACACATAAAAGAAACACACATTATACATGATACACAATAAAGCAAGAGAAAAATAAAAAAAAGCAAGAGAGCATGAACACATTTCATACATATAACATCAAGCATTTACTCAAAGGCAATTCTAAACAGATGGGTTTTTAGTCTCGATTTAAAGCAGTTCAGAGTTTCAGCAGCTCTACACTCGTCAGGAAGTCTGTTCCAGATAAGGGGAGCATAGAAACTCAAAGCTGCTTCTCCATGTTTAGTTCTGAGTCTAGGGATGTTTAGTAGGCTAGAGTTGGAGGACCTGAGTGGTCTTGGTGGTTGGTACCATGACAACAGGTCTTCAACATATTTTGGTGCTAAGCCATGTAATGATTTATAAACTAGTAAAAGTATTTTAAAGTCTATTCTCTGAGCTACAGGGAGCCAGTGTAAGGACTTTAGAACTGGGGTGATGTGCTCTACTTTCCTGGTTCTAGTGAGGACGCGAGCGGCAGCGTTCTGGATCAGCTGCAGCTGTCTGATTGACTTTTTAGGCAGACCTGTCAAGATGCTGTTGCAGTAATCAATCCGACTAAAGATAAACGCATGGATGAGTTTTTCTAGGTCGTGTTGCAAAATCAGTCCTTTAATCCTAGAAATGTTCTTCAGGTGATAGAAGGCTGACCTTGTTATTGCCTTTATGTGACCCTGGAGGTTCAGGTCTGAGTCCATTACTACACCTAGGTTACGAACCTGATCAGTAGTTTCTAGCTGTATTAATTGAAGCTGTGTGCTGACTCTTGATCGTTCCTCCTTGGGTCCAAAAATAATCACTTCAGTTTTGTTCCTATTCAGCTGGAGAAAGTTATGGCACATCCATCCATTTATTTGGTCAATGCATTGATTTAGGGTTTGAATGGGTTCAGAGTCACCTGGTGACATTGTAATGTAGAGCTGAGTGTCATCCGCATAGTTATGGTAGCTAATGTCATTGGTCGCTATAATCTTGCCTAGTGGGAGCATGTAGATATTAAATAAGAGGGGCCCCAGGATGGAGCCCTGGGGCACCCCACATGTGATTTCTGTTTGTTCTGATGAAAAGTTTCCTTTAGTCAGCTCTATATAAAATTCCCCTCTCGCACACGGCGGGTCTTTTTTCCCATCCATTCCAAGCTCAGGTCCTCTACTAGAGGCCTGGGAGCTTGAGGGTCCTGCGCAGTATCTTTGCTGTTCGAAGTACTGCACTTTTCTGGACTGAGATGTCTGAGGTTCTTCCAGGAATCTGCTGTCTGGGGTTCACTGCCCCGAGTGCTCTAATGACCACGGGGACTGCAGTCACCTTCCAAGCCTTCTCTAGCTCTTCTCTAAGCCCTTGGTATTTCTCAAGTTTCTCATGTTCCTTCTTCTTGATGTTACCATCACTTGGTATTGCCACATCCACCACAACGACTTTCCTCTGCTCTTTATCACAATGTCCATTTGGTTCGCCATTACTAATATATATATGTCTGGCCATGTCCCATAGACAGTTCGGTCCTAGGGGCGGAATCTATGGTTGTCTTTCAAGCTGTCTCTACACGCAATTGGACAATGATGCGACCAATCAGAGCAATGGACAACGTGAACAACATATTCATAGCGACGGAAATTAGTCAACAGGGCAGTCTGCAATACACCGTCAAAAAAAAAGACTTATGTGCCTCTATCTGTTCATCTGTCAAGAAGCCCAACTGTAAATCGTCCAGAGTTTATGCCAAAGGCGTTTTAATCAAGCATTCGTGAGCTGCCACTGTCTTTGTTTTGCTCCATCGCAGCTCTGCTGTCATCGTAAAAAGAAAAGAAAAGAAAAGCTCAGCTGTAATGGTGCTAAGCCCACCCAATGTCTTTCTACAAACATTGAGCACTGTGATTGGCCCGGCCTACATGTTGCCAAGTCAATGGTAGACCTGCTGAGGCTACAATAGAGCGTGGTTAGACCGACCTGCAGAGCAAAATCTGTTGCTACTGCTATGATTTGGCTAGATTTCTAGGCTAAAATAAGCTTGTTTTTAGTGTCCAGTGTCTGTTTATTTTTATACCCGTTAGTGACTCAGTGCTACACATACTGCTTTTTGATATGAGACCTGTACCTCTGAAGTCCGTGTATTATATGTTATAGCCTGCATGCATTCTGTGCATTGTTTGGCGCAGAGGGTTACTTTTGTCCATGGCTGTTATTTTTATCATGTGCAGCAGTGTGGAGCAAATCAGTTTGTCTTTCCACTAGGTTACAGTGGACCCCTGCCTATTATCAGATTTTTCTGTGGAATGTGGCTCCACTTATTAATCTGCTACATTACATTTTATGGTGCACACTACTCAAAATAAGCCCATGTTTATTATTAGGACTTCCTACAGACCCTAGGGGTTTATGGCGAAATATGGAATATACTTTTCTATTTCCTAGATCTCCATAAGCATAAAAATAGGGTCTATAAAGCAACTGTCTGTGCTTTATTCCCCATTCAGTTTCATTAAAGTAATCAAAATCATAATCATAATAAATTAATCAAAGGAGTACAAGGGTTTTATAATGGTTGTATACTGAAGTAAAATAATGGCTGTCATGAATCCTATTCTAAACCATTGAGTGAAATATGTGGATTGTATTTGCACAAGATAAATGTGTTATTTTAAAAGCAGCTTAAAGGAGTGATCCAGACTATGGCTCAGTCTCTGCTCCGCTGGATGTTTCTCACAGGTCAGCACCCCATTGGTTCCAGCATCCACCCAAGAGAAGGCTAAGGACAGCGACCAGTTTGAGTGGGTGACCATTGAACAGTCAGGCGAGCTGCTGTATGAAGCCCCCGAGTCTGTTGCTGCCGAGCCGCCTCCCGTCAACAAGCAGCAGTCCCAGTCCTCCTCATCATCATCTTCATCCTCGGTGCAGGCCATGTCGCCCATTCCTGCTCATTCGCTGGCAGCTTTTGGCTTATTCCTGCGCCTGCCTGGTTATGCTGAGGTGCTGCTGAAGGAGAGGAAGCACGCGCAGTGTCTGCTGCGCCTGGTGCTGGGCGTCACAGACGATGGAGAAGGCAGTAAGTCTGAAAACAGTTCCTGCTGCTGAATCCAGCCGCCTATACAAACACACAGTCCTACACTCGTGTTTACCTACAAATATGGCCAGTTGTGTTTTCAAAAAGTCTTATTTCAGGCCTTTGATGTTTAATTTTTATTTCATTTCTTTCAAATCTGATGTTTGTTAATGCTGTATTCCACATTATTTACTAAGATCAGACCTTAAGCTTTATTTAAAGTAAAAAGAATCTCCCAGATGCCTTCTAAATCCAAAATGCCTCCTGTTAACTGAAGTAACATTGTTAAAAAGCCCCATAAAACATATTTGTTGCAAAAGCATTCTAGTCCAATCTGACTGTCGATGTTTTCTTATCTAGTTTCACTGTGAAGCACTTTGTGACAATGTGTCTGTGAAAAGCGCTATACAAATAGTTGACTGACTTACTTACTAATCTTCTGTTAGGTCATATCCTGCAGTCTCCCTCTGCTAATGTGTTACCCACGCTGCCATTCCATGTCCTTCGAGCGTTGTTCAGCAGCACACCTCTGACCACCGATGATGGAGTACTGCTGCGCCGCATGGCTTTAGAGATCGGCGCCATCCACCTTATCCTGGCCTGTTTGTCAGCTCTCAGTCACCACGCCCCTCGTAACCCCAACGCTAACAGCAACGTCTCTGAGGTAGGACCCACAGTTCAGAGCCCACACACACAGTTTGTCTCCTTTTAAGATGGTCGGGAGCATTCTAGTTCAATCACTTTTCACATTGTATGTAAATATGTTTACTGAAAGCTTTTCAGACAAGCTGTATTTATTAATTGTATTAAACTTGTTTTACTTAACAGATGTAACTAAGCCATAATAGCTGCAAAGGTGAGTTTCTCAGAAAACCACGTCCAGGTCTGTACTGATGGTTGTGCTGGCTAGTGCCCACTGTGGCACTGACAACCAACTATGTGGTTTAGCTAGATGAAATCACAGATTTTGTCAGGAGCTGGAGGTGTGGTCATAGAAAACAACAACCAATCAAAATGTTTTAAGCGTCATACTTAAAACTCAAGAGTTAGTTTCAGTTCTGCCTCATTTAGAACACTGAGGTTCAGCAGTGATGATGGTATTAGTCGCAGAATACTCCGAGCTCACGGTCTCTGATCTTTGATTTGTTTGAGTGAAATGTGGGTCAAACCCCCACTTGGACCTTTACTCCCAACTTTGACCAGTTTTTTTTCCCTCTCCAAATCCATCAAAACATCTTTCAGAACTTATGGTGCTCCCACCCAGTCCTGAGGGGTTTTCTTTGTTTAACCTCTTAAGCCCCAGGGTCTCTCCAAGCTCCTAGCTCGAATAGGACATGCCCAACATTTAGGTTTTCTCTGCAAAAACATACTCTGTGTAAACAATTTTGGTATCAAAATGAAGCCAATGCTTGTGCGATTTAATCAGAGGTGTAAAAATTACAGCCTATGTTACTGTGCCAAAGTAATTGTAGATTCTTTATTCACGCCTAATTTTTTTTCTCATGTTACAGTATATAAAGCATTCAAAATATGCTCCTGTAGAATATAAACTGCAGATAATCATAAACCAACATGTGTAGATTACCTGTACCAAGATTCATGTTGATGAAGTGAAGTGGAGCAAAGTTACAGAGGCTTTAGTGAAAAAATTGCTAGTTTTTTTGCAGTTTGGCAAAATTCGGCACAATTTGGCACAAACGGTGGAAGTTTCAATTTCTCAAATCCTGATCTACTGATTGCATTCAAGTTCAATTATATGCCTGAAAACAAAGTGTTTTTTATATTTTTGGTAAAATATCCAACATATTTATCACCCTATTTAAATAACACTATAACACAGAGTTAGCCTTGACTCCAACTGAAGAACATTTATTCAAATTCCAAATACAACAAAATTGTGAAATATACATATGAAATGGATAACAAAACTGTTCACAACCCCCTCCTCTCATCAATGCAAATGTTATATGGATGGTAATGTGCTTTGCATGCAGTGACAATATGATCGTAGAGTGGCCTGATTTTGCACAGACGACTGTAATCAGGGGTGGTTTTTGTTTCTTTTCATTGTCCTCATTCACAAAGCTGAGATGCAATGACCACAAGATTGCCTCAAACTGGTTTCTCTGCATAGTGTTACGGGATAATTTAAAATTATATGACCACTCACCCAGCAGTCAGCCACAACTCCTGTGTATATAATGATGGTTTGGAAAACATATAAGTCTGTTACAGTGAGGGGAGTTCAAAGGAACTTTCTGCCAGCCTCATTCCTTTTTGTAGCATTGGTATTGTTGATGATTGTCCAAATTACAAATGAACTGAAGAAGAGCTGGAAGAGAGAGAGGGGAGACCATGCTGCTGCTTGGTCAAATGTATGTAGGGCCCGGTGGCCTCGTGAGCATGAACCTAAAAGACTCAGGAGTGCTGTCCTCCTCACGTCTGTGGCATCTTCACCCACTGGAGTATCAGCAGACCTCTTTGGACAGCCGTTGCCTTAGCTTAGTTGAAACCCATGGAGGTATTTAGTCTTCATCCTCACTAAAACAAGATAACTGAAAAATAGAGAAATTATAAATATATGTATACACATCTACATATAAATGTCTACACACACATATATACACACACACACACACACACACACATATATACATACATACATACATACATACATACATATACATACCTACCTACCTACCTACCTACCTATCTGGCAGCTGTGTCTCTCTGTATGACGTTCCAGCAGTCTGCTTGAGCATGGTGAAGCGTTGATGAGTAAGCTAAGGGTGAATGCCGAGGTGACTAAAAGAATATTATGACAGAAAAAGAGTTCGGAAAAAAAATACAGAAACTACAAATACAACCCAAAAATATTATAACACACATCTCTGTACACATATCTACACATAAATTCACAAATCTCTTTCTCTCTCATTCATATATATATTATATTTATTCAATTCAAAAATACTTTGTTGATCCCAGAGGGAAATTAAGTTTTATATATATATATATATATATATATATACACACACAGAGGCACAAAAAGATGTGAACAAAATATTTACAAAAACTGTCTATATAAAAAAATCTAAGAACACACACACAAAAAAAACCATCTATATAAAATGGCTGACAGAGCTATTAGCACTAGCTAGTTGGGTCATACCTCTCTTCCTCCAGTAAAATCAGGTTTTCATCTTCTTATGACGAGTCTTCAACACAAACCTCTGATGAACTATCATTCCAAATAATCGCCAGGGCTTCGTCAGTGATGATTCTCTTCTCTTGAAGCACCATTTTCCGAACGCAAACAAAACAGTCGAATCTGAATCGTCACCTGATCCCCTGTGCGTAACTGCGTCACAGCGCTCGCCCCCTAGGTAAACAAAATATCTGTTTTTAGAATTATGCAGACCTCTAACTCCAGTGTCTATTGGCTGATTTGGATGATTGACATATGGTTAGAATCGTAAGATCCTATAGAATCACGCTGACATCAGAACTTTGAACCAGATTGGACAAAGCAAATGTTTACATGGGGAAAGTCCACAGTGTGCATGTCAGACAAGGTTGAGCTTCCTCGAATCAAATGTAAAAAATAATGGCAAAGGATTAAGTGTTTTTCACTTTATCTTTTCTAAATACACACTGGATATTTTAGTTATTCTGGAAATACAGTCATATCACTGTGGAATATTCTTTTCAGCACAGAAAAAACAAACATTTATGCTCTTGTTTTTCAAATGCTGTACGTATTTTTGGGCTTATTTTGCTGCTCATTTGCTGAAATTTGCACGTAGCGTGATGAAACTTGCAGCTTTAGAATCTGTGAAATTCTGGCTTTCATTGAAGGCAAAGTTTGCTCGGTTCTTTTTGGCAGGGTGACCGACAGGTTCGGTTGAATGTGTTCATGTATAAATCGCAAAATAGCACAACTTTTCCTTTAATTGCTTGTTATTTTTTCTGGGTTTGGAGGTCACAGAAAATATTTAGCTGAGAAACTGAGGTTTATAATGATAGGACGTGCTTAGCAATCAGTGACCAGAGGTCAACTAAATTCAGACATTTCCCCGCCCTTCCCCCACAGTGACCCGGCACCGGGTCTTTGGGGCTTAAGAGGTTAAAAAAAACATACACACACATGTATGTGTATGTATATTTGTATATACACATGTGTATATGTATGTGTGTATATGTGTATATACACACACACACATGTATGTATATATGTATGTATGTATGTATGTATGTATGTGTATGTATGTATGTATGTATATATACATATATGTATGTATATATACGTATGTGTATGTATGTATGTATATATACATATATGTATGTATATATATGTATGTATGTGTATGTATGTATGTATGTATATATACATATATGTATGTATATATATGTATGTATGTGTATGTATACGTATGTGTATGTATGTATGTATATATACATATATGTATGTATATATACGTATGTATATATACGTATGTGTATGTATGTATGTATGTATGTATATATACGTATGTGTATGTATGTATGTATATATATATACGTATGTGTGTGTATGTATGTATGTATGTATATATACGTATGTATATATACGTATGTATATATACGTATGTATATATACGTATGTGTATATACGTATGTGTATATACGTATGTGTATATACGTATGTGTATATACGTGTGTGTATATACGTGTGTGTATATACGTGTGTGTATATACGTGTGTGTATATACGTGTGTGTATATACGTGTGTGTATATACGTGTGTGTATATACGTGTGTGTATATACGTGTGTGTATATACGTATGTGTGTATATACGTATGTGTGTATATACGTATGTGTGTATGTATACGTACGTATACAAGAACGTTTGTGAGACGCAGAACAACTGAAAAGATGCTGGAAGAATGCCTGACGCCATCTGTTAAGCATGGTGGAGGTAATGTGATGGTCTGGGGTTGCTTTGGTGCTGGTAAGGTGGGAGATTTGTACAGGGTAAAAGGGATTCTGAATAAGGAAGGCTATCACTCCATTTTGCAACGCCAAGCCATACCCAGTGGACAGCGCTTGATTGGAGCCAATTTCATCCTACAACAGGACAATGACCCAAAACACACCTCCAAATTGTGCAAGAACTATTTAGAGAAAAGGCAGGCAGCTGGTATTCTATCGGTAATGGAGTGGCCAGCGCAGTCACCAGATTTGAACCCCATTGAGCTGTTGTGGGAGCAGCTTGACCATATGGTACGCAAGAAGTGCCCATCCAACCAATCCAAATTGTGGGAGCTGCTTCTAGAAGCGTGGGGTGCAATTTCTCCAGATTACCTCAACAAATTAACAGCTAGAATGCCAAAGGTCTGCAATGCTGTAATTGCTGCAAATGGAGGATTCTTTGACGAAAGCAAAGTTTGATGTAAAAAAAATCTTATTTCAAATACAAATCATTATTTCTAACCTTGTCAATGTCTTGACTCTATTTTCTATTCATTTCACAACGTATGGTGGTGAATAAGTGTGACACAAAATTGGAAAACACAAAATTGTTTGGGTGACCCCAAACTTTTGAACGGTAGTGTATATATATGTTACAAATTTGCCAAGAAAGTATTGATTACGTTTTGGGGTGATCACATAAAGCAGAGGAGCTGCAGATAACAGAGGGCAAAAAGTACTGGTGTTGAAATGAATTTACGTTGAACTATGACAATTTTCTCTTCTTTTTTTTGCCCTACTTATGTTTACCCTCGATCCGTATCACAGAATTACTTTTTTTCGCTCTCTTGGTAATTACTTTTGGGAAGAACACAATGAATATGAATATGGTTAATTGAGGGGGTTTCTGTATGCAAATGTCTATGAACGGGCACAAGAACTAGGTACACCCATGTGGGATTTTACGAACAGATGATTGGGGAGGACCATGTGTACGAGTAGCCATCGCTTAGTTTGATAAATCTGGCTTTTGACTGTTCGTACAAACATTCTAAATTTCATTTGTAGGATAAAATATAGGACAGTTTCTATGACCGTTTGATAAATGAGGGCGCAAGTCTTCCAACAGAGAGATTCTTTAGTCTCCTCTCGCTGTTGGGGGAAAATTCCACTACGTGGAGCCCCTGCTTGATGCCTAATTTGCGACAATGGAAACTAAAAGCGGTAATGTAAGAGTCACTTGCATCAGACAATGCAAGCGGGTCTTACGCTCTCACCATCGTGTGAAAATGATCATTCATATTTGTGTTCTCCATCACTGGCCACTGGAACACTGTCAGCTTCTCCCGCGAGCTCTCACGTGGACCAGGTGTGTTCTCGTCTCGGTTCCACTTTTCTCATTGGCAGAAGATGATAGCCTTCACTGTGATGTCTTTGAATTTTCCTCTAGTCACTGGTCACATAGTGAACACACGTCTCCTTAGATCCAGTGTAGCTTCCTCCGCCCTTTTGTATATGACCATTCCAAACTGCATGCTCTTTTTGGTATGTGGGGTTTGGAACCGTATTGGGTTCTCTTTGAGCACTTTCCTCACCGGGCCATACTCTTCACTTGTATATTTTCAGCATAGTCGTGGTCAAAGAATATTCACCTCACTGTTATGTCGGTAGGCTATGGTTCCATTGATGTACTCTTTAATGTTAAAATTTGAAATTGTACCACTGTTGATCGAGGAGGTGCACCTGCCTGTGACTGTGCTCCCAGCGCTCTGTGAACTCTCTCTACTCTGACTCTTCTGGCTTCCCAGGTCCACACTGTCTCCAAGCTCAGATATCAACATGCTTTCCATGTACCTTAGCATTGAGGTTCTCCTTCTGTATTCTCAGAGATGCCATATAGCCATATGTTATTCCGACTTTAACATCCCTCCAAATCTGTAATCTTCTATTGAAGCTGCTTTTGTTTATTTACCAACTGAACAATGGCCTCACTTGTTCCAATGTCCCATTTCTCCTTCCCCACCATATTCCTCCAATTTTTCCAGGCACTTACCAACTTGCTCCTGCTACTAGGGTGATAACCTGGTGGTTTATTGTTTGTAAGCTCAGCCATTTGGACTTTCATGTCCTCCTTAAAACTCTTTCTCACTTGCAATAGCTCCTTTTTAATTTCTGCTTTAAGGTCCTGCATGCCCTCTGCCGCTGACTTCCTCACCACCTGTCTCAATGAGCTGAGCGTAGAATACGAAGCCTCATCCTCCATCTTCTTGCCTTCTTGTCCCAAGCGTGTTCCACAAGCTTTACTTTCATGTTGTACTTCTGAGCTCCGAGCTGTAACTCACCCCTTCGTGTTTTCATCTCCCCTCATTATTCTTGTTGACAAAGAGTAACTTTTAGCACGTTACAATCTCGAATTATGGGTTATTTTTATCTATCGATACAGGATCGCCTGTTTATGCTGCCATACTAGTCGCCATGACACCGGAAGCCATCATTTAAAATATGTTTTTAGACATATGTGCTTTTGTTAGTTTGTTTATGATGGGGTGCTTGTTCACATAATGGACCCTACCGTTTTGTGGACTATTTTCCTTTTAATTTAATTTGTCACATTTGTCTTCTGAGTACGTGTTGGCATCAGGTGGCCCATTGTTTACACCAGGAATCACTTGTTAGCTCTTGGTAAACACCGCACCGCACCCCCCCAACCCCCGTACTTCCTCCAAATGAGCGGAATTATATTCCCTGCGAGCCGAGAAGGAAGAGATGCGACACTAATGCTGGCATCAGGCAAGATATAGACCCATCATCCTGTCCATCGTTATGGGTAACTTCAGATCTCTTCCCAACAAAGTGGAGAAGCTGGCAGCTCTAACCTGCCATCAAAGCACCTAAGGGACAGCAGCCTGATCTACCTGACCGAGAAGGGGCTAATCGCTCTAACTCCGGACTCACACATAAGAAGGCGATTTTCATCTGCTCTGGGCCGACAGAACCAAAGAGAGGAGGGGGCCTGGTTGTGTTTGTAAGCGATAGATGGTGTAACTCAGGCCATTTATCTATCAAAGAGACACTCTGCAGTAGAGACATTGAGCTGCTGTTAACATTAGGCCATACTATCTACCGCGGGAGTTTACACACGTTATCATAATAGCTGTGTATGTCCCCTCTCTGCTAACTCTGCTGCAGCCTACGATGTCCTCCACACTGTGACCAGCAGACTCCAAACAAAGCACCCCCAAGCCGTTTTTCTGATCTCTGAAGACTTTAACCACATAACCCTGTCCTCCACTCCCTCTGCCACACCAGAGACAATAAACACACTGACCTTATTGTATGCTAACACAAACTAAGCATGCAGCTCATCACCTCTCCCTCCTCTGGGGGGATCAGATCATAACCTGGTTCATCTCCAAACTGTGTATAAACCTGTACTACACAGAGAACCAGCTGTGACATGCACAGTGAGGAAACGGTTGGAGGTGACTGAAGATGATCTATCGCACTATTTGAGTTCTGCTATGTGGAAAGACCTCTGTGCCCCTCATGGTAATGATATTGACAGCTTCACTGACTGCATAACAGACTATATCAACTTCTGTGTGGACAACTCGGTGCCCATCATAAAGGTACAGATGTTTTTCCAACAAGAAGCCCTGGATCAACTCTGAAATAAAGGCTCTTCTCAAGGAGAAGAAGAAAGCATTTAGAAATGGAAACGAGGAGGAGTTGAGAGCTGTACAGAAGGAGCTGGGAAGGAAAAACATCTACAATCTCCCAGCCATCACACACACCCCATGCTTCAGAGGACTCAATCTTACATCTTCCTTCCCCGACCCCCATCTTGTCCCTTTCAACACTTTAGGTGAGGAACGAGCTGTGAAAGATCAAGGTGCGAAAGGCTGCAGGTACAGATGGTATCAGCTCCAAGCTTCTGAGGTGCTGCGCAGATGAACTGTGTGGCATCGTGGAGTACATGTTCAACCTGAGCCTGAGCCTGGGGAAAGTATCGCAACTGTGGAAGAGACCTCCTGTGTGTTTATGGGTACCCAAGACTACAAAGGATCTCAGCAGCTACAGGCTTGTAGCCCTGACATCGCATCTGATGAAGACACTCCAGAGGTTATTTCACAACCATCTTCACCCCCTAGTGAGGTCTTCATTGGATCCGCTGCAGTTTGCCTACCAGCCTGGGATCGGGGCAACTACCTCCTACACCGAGCTCCAACTCACTTGGAGAAGCTTGGAAGCACTCTGAGAATCATGTTCTTTGATTCCTCCAGTGCTTTCAACACCATCCAGCTGGGACTTCTGAGGGAAAAGCTGGAGCTTTCAGGAATGGACCAGTGGATACTGGACTACATCACAGGAAGGCCTCAGCAGTGACGGCTGGTATCAGAATCAGAAAGGATTTTATTGCCAAATGTTGGGTAGGTTTACAACATTAGGAAATTGCTGCGGTACTTTGTGCAAACATACAAGAACAAACAGACAAACACTTAAATAAAAATAAAAATATAATATGCTAAACTGATTGATATATACATGAGTCCAGGTAACGATCGGTGCAAATCAGACAGGTGCAAAAAACCACAATATGGGTCATGTAACTGAGCGGGTGGTGGGAACAGTCTTAGGGTTATTGTTCATGAGTCCAACAGCAGAGGGGAAGAAACTGTTCTTATGGCGAGAGGTTCTGGTCCGAATGGACCGGAACCTCCTGCCTGAGGAGAGCAGGTCAAACGGTCTGTGTCCAGGGTGAGAAGGGTCGGCTGTGATCCGACCTGCACACCCAAGTGTCCTGGAGGTGTACAGGTCCTGCAGAGATGGGAGTCTCCAGCCAGTCACCTTCTCAGCAGAGCGCACAACACGCTGCAGTCTCTGTTTGTCCTTGATGGTGGCACCAGCATACCACACAGTGATGGAGGAGGTGAGGATGGACTCGATGATTGCAGTGTAGAACTGCATCATCATCCGTGTTGGCAGGTTGAATTTCTTCAGCTGCCTCAGGAAGTACATCCTCTGCTGGGCCTTCTTTATGACGGAGGTGATAGTGGGCTTCCACTTGAGGTCCTGGGTGATGGTGGTACCCAGGAAGCAGAATGAGTCCACCGTCAGTCAGGACGATGGGGGGGAGTGGGGCTGTGTGCTTCCTAAAGTCCACAATAATCTCCACTGTCTTCTGGGCGTTCAGCACCAGGTTGTTGCGGCTGCACCAGGACACCAGACATTCAGCCTCCACTCTGTAGGCAGACTCATCCCCGTCCGAGATGAGTCCAATAATGGTGGCGTCATCTCCAAACGTAATTAGTTTGACAGACTGGTGATTGGAGGCAAGGTCGGATTATCCAATGGGCATTATGGGCACAAGGGCCCACGCCCACTGGGGGGCCCACAGTTTTAAGGAAGAAAAAGAAATAGTCTTTATATTTCACATATGGCAGAGATCGGTGCTGGCGGAGATAACCAATAAGATCCACACCGTTTTTTTTACACTAACAAAGTTACATAGTCCCTCAGGCGCAGTTGTGGAAACCATGGTAACATGCCACGCCCCTACCCCAGCAAGTAGCGCTCCGCTGACCGTCACCGGACAGTAGTAGTATATTAGAGAATCTAAAATGAGCGGAAAAAGGCGGTTTCAATAAATGAAAGAGAGAAAGATGAGAAGAAGACGTTTTTATTAGGAAGTCTGTCATCTACTGACACGGAACACAGCCCTGAGGGGAGCCGGTGCTGAGGGTCTGAGAGTCCGAGACATTCTTCCCCAGCCTCACATGCTGCATGTATAAACGGGCTATTAGGGCTAATGGTGCTTTCTATTTGTCTTGTAAGCGCGACTTGCAACTCGAGAGTGACGTCACATCCGTGTTGGAAAACAAGTTACAGCGGGTTTTTGCGTTCTGTTTTGCACACAACACGACAGGTCAGAGAAAAGATGGATGCCTCCAGGAAACTTGCTGTTGGGCTAGCTCTGAAAGAGTACAGAGAGCTAATATAAAAGTTTGTGGTTCATCATCAAAATATGGAAGAAGATGATAGCAAGTGGAGAATGTAAGTTAATGTTTATCTTATTTGATTGTAGTCTGTTAATGTTTTAACCGCTGTTTAAGCGAAAATTCGGTAGCTCAAGACTCAGCATTGTTGTCATAGCAACATGGAGCGTCTCTAGCCAATTTAAACTGCACAAGCTACAAAATAACTTATTAGACGGCACGCAATAAGACTGTAGCGACATGCCTATAGGTAACCGTATACACTGCTATGTGTGCGACATCTACATTTGATTACAACAAAGACAAAACTGCTTAAAATAGTAGAAAACCACTATTTTTACTCATGTGTGATGCTCGTGGTAGCCATTTTGGAACTGATCTCGGGGTCCTCTGAGCCTCGACGAGTTGACGACCTGTATACGACCTCGGGGGCGTTCTATTTGCAACTTCCGGTTTGTAATTTTGGAAACCGACTTGCAATCCGAGTTCGGTTGACAAATAGAACGCACCATAAGCCCTCCCATGTTTAGTAATAAATCAAATTTAAAAAATATAAAATGGGTATCCAATAAACACAAATTAAAAATATTGTTTTACACTGCTGGTGCCCAACCATCACAAGAAAACAGTAAGATCTCTCCACAGGGCTGACTTTTCACAGCCCAAACAGCCCCTTTAAATTCTATGTAGTTTGTGGTATGGAGTGATTGAGTGGTTGCTAAGCACGCCCCCTCAATTTGCTGCTTATTGAGGCTAATTATGTTCAGCCCAGAGTCAGACCAAGGCATCAGGCTTAAGCCAACTATGATGGGCGTACGACAACATGCAGCCGTTACATACAGTTATTGAACTGTTAAGTGCCCTTGCACTTGTTCTTGGTTCCATTGCAGACATTTCCTTAAAAATGTATTTAAAATCTGTCAACATTTTGAGTTATTCTAGAATTGCGCTGCTCTGGGTGGCTGCATGTTGGAGTGGCTCTGTTGGCTACATATTAAGTTTTGGTTTTTTGTACATTGGTTCCTCTTTTTTCTTAAAGAACATTGGATTTTTTTGACCTGTATACTTTCTAGTTTATGGTGCTGTGAAGCTGGACGGATTTTTGCTGTAAATTTTTCCCCTTTTGACAATTTGTTATGATGCGTAACAATGGCAACAATGTGGTTTACAGCCGGGAGCAGCTGATTAACATCGCAAAGGCTGAAATAATACCTCAACTGAAGCCACAAATCCCTGATGAGTTGATAATGAGGAGACGTGGATGCAGAGCAGGAGCGAAAAGGAGACAGAGGAAGAAGTTCAAGCCATCTCTTCCATCGATCATAATGGGCAACGTAAGATCACTGGCTAACAAGATGGATGGACTCAGCCAGAGTACCGTGAATGCAGTGTTGTGTTTTACTGAGACATGGCTACTGGATCATATCCCCGACTCCAACGTCTGTCTGCCAGGCTTCCTGACTCTACGAGCAGACAGAGATCTGAAGACGAGCAGAAAAAGAAAAGGTGGTGGAGTAGCTTTGCTTGTCAACAACAGATGGTGTCATCCAGGACATGTTGCTGTGAAGTGTCGTCTCTGCAGCCCAGATGTCGAACTCTTGGCAGTGAGTTTTCGTCCATTGTATTTACCAAGAGAGTTCACCAGTGTAATTTTGGCAGTTGTTTACGTTCCACCTTCAGCCGTTGCCGACACTGCATGTGATGTCATCAGTTCCGTTGTTGCTAAGCTACAGACACAGCAATGGCAATATCTGGTAATTTTAATCATGTCTCGCTCTCTACTACACCTCCAACATTTCAACAGTTTGTCAGCTGCTCTACAAGAGAAAACAGGACCTTGGATTTGTTTTATGCAAATGTAAAGGATTCATACATGTCCAAACCAAGACCTCCTTTGGGACAATCAGATCACAATCTTGTTTTTCTCTGTTCAGAATATAAACCACTTGTTCAGAGGCAACCTGTGACAAAACGAACTGTGGGAAAATGGTCACAGGAAGCTGAAGAAGCCCTGCAGGGTTGTTTTGCAACCACAGACTGGATGACTCTTTGCCAAGCACATGGAGAGGACATCAATGCCATGACTGAGTGTGTGACTGACTATATAAACTTCTGTGTGGACATCATCCCCACCAGAACAGTGAAATGCTTCCCTAATAACAAACCCTGGATCACCAGTGACCTGAAGGAACTGCTAAACAAGACAAAAGAGCCTTCAGGGAGGGAGACAGGGAATTACTGAGGAGTTATACAGAAGCAACTTAAGGTCAAGATCAGAGATAGCAAGGAGGCATACTGGAAGAAGCTGGAGAACAAACTACAAAGGAACCATATCAGAGATGTCTGGTCAGGAATGAGAAAGATCACAGGTTTTAAGGACAGGAAGGATTGGATAGATGGAAGTCTGGACAGAGCCAATGAACTGAACATATTCTTCAACAGGTTCAGTTCAGGAACTAGCTCAGCATCCCCCTCTCCTGTTCCCAGCCAAACACACATCCCACTCTCCTCTGATCAACAGCTTTCCTGTTACACATCGGATGTTTTATCCTTCACCTCAGCCATGGACTCTTCTAATTTCACAAGTTTGACTTCAACCAAGTTAGGAAATGCTGCTACCCCCTTTGCCTCCCCCTCCCACTTGTCTGTCTCCAAAAGTCAGGTGAAGAGGCAGCTGGAGAAACTGAACCAGAACAAGGCTGCAGGTCCAGATGGTGTCAGCCCCAGAGTCCTGAAGGCCTGTGCAGATCAGCTCTGTGGGATTCTGAGGCACCTCTTCAACCTTAGCCTAAACCAGGAGAAGGTTCCAGTGTTGTGGAAGACATCCTGCCTTGTTCCAGTACCCAAAAGAACTCACCCATCAGTCATCAATGACTATAGACCTGTTGCCCTGACATCCCACATCATGAAGGTCCTGGAGAGACTCCTGTTGGCACCCCTGAGTAAGCAAACAAGAACATATCAGGACCCACTGCAGTTTACTTAACGCTGTGGAGTTGGAGTTGAAGATGGCATCATCCACCTACTTCAACCAACCCACTGTCATCTGGACAAAGCAGGCAGCACTGTGAGGATCATGTTCTTTGATTTCTCCAGTGCATTTAACACAATTCAGCCTGATTTGCTTTGTCAGAAACTCCTGAAGACACAGGTGGAGCCCTCAACAATCGGCTGGATCAATGACTACCTGACCAACAGACCACAATTTGTGAGACTGAAGAATTGTGTGTCAAACCAGGTGGTCAGCAGCACAGGAGCACCACATGGGACCGTACTCTCACCATTACTTTTCACTCTGTACACCTCAGACTTCCAGTACAAATCGGAGACCTGTCATCTGCAGAAATACTCAGATGACTTTGCAATTGTCAGGTGCATCAGAGATGGACAAGAAGCTGAATACAGAGAGCTGGTGGACTGCTTTGTGACATGGTGTGATAACAATCGTCTCACCTTGAATGTGAACAAAACAAAGGAGATGATTGTAGATTTCAGAAGAAACAGGGATAAGTCAAACACTGTTTCCATCATGGGAGAAGAAGTGGAGGTGGTTGAGGAATATAAATACCTCAGAGTTCACCTTGACAACAGACTGGACTGGAGACTGAACAGTGAAGCCGTCTACAAGAAGGACAGAGCAGACTGTACTTCTTGAGGAAGCTTAGGTCCTTCAAGGTTTGCAGCAAGATGCTGGAGATCTTCTACAAGTCTGTTGTGGAGAGTGTAATCTCTTCAGCCGTCATCTGTTGGGGTAGCAGCATCAGAGCCAGGGATTTAAAAAGGCTAAACAACCTGTTGCTAAGTAACAGACAAACCCTGGCAAAAATATATCCTCCTTGATGGAGGTCAAAACCTCTTTCCAATGTGTGTTTTGTTTGATTTATTTTGTCAGTGCGATTAGTAATTCTGTTGAGGAGTGTGGTCCCGTGTTATGCTAAGTTGTTTGACAGAAAAAAATTAGCGTAAGAAATTATTTTTCAAACCCTAAATGAGGAGCATTGAAGTATTGGACAGTTGTGAGAAGAGGTTTCTGTTTTAGCTTGTTTTTGGTGTTTGTTGTGATAAAAAGGGACATGTTTTTAAGCAGTTTTTCTCCATTTGAAATTATAACAACAAATATAACCAGCAGCCGCCAGTGGCCCACAGTATGTGAGGACACAGGGCTGTGTCTCCGATAGGCTGGTCTGCAGTACGGGGCCCCGCAGGGAACTGTGTTGGTACCATTCCTCTTCAACCTCTACACTTCATCAACTACCCATGCTGACGGTTCATAGCTGACTAAATAAACCTGTAAATAAAATCTGTAAACTACAGGCTACGGCTTGCCTGATGCAGTTTCTGTAATGTACAGTGCAACCGGAAAGTATTCAGACCCTTTCAAGTTTTCCACATTTTGTTATGTTTCAGACTCATCCTAAAATGGATTCAATTAATTTTTTTCCTGATCAATCTACACACAATGCTCTTATAATCCACAGAAAAAAACTGGTGTTTGGAGTGTTTTGTAAATTTATAAAAAAAAAGGACTGAAATAAATCATTTACATAAGTATTTAGATCATTCACTTAGTAAATCACCTTTGGCAGCAATGACGGCCTGAAGTCTTCGTGGGAATGAGTCTACAAGCTTGGCACACCTTTCTTTCGGAAGTTTTTCTCTTTCTTCTTGGCAGAATCGTTCAAGCTTAACCAGTTTGGATGGGCAGCGCCGGTGCACGGCCATTTTCTGGTCCCTCCAGAGATGCTCGATTGGGTTCAGGTCTGGACTCTGGCTGGGCCACTCCAGGACTTTCACAGAGTTTTCCCGAAGCCAATCCTGTCTTCTTTGCCATATTCTTCGGATCGTTGTCTTGTTGAAAAGTAAACCTTCTCCCCAGCCTGAGATCCAGAACACTTTGGATAAGGTTTTCACTCAGGATTGCTCTATATTTTTCTGCATCCATCTTTCCTTCAATCCTGACTTGTCTCCCAGTCCCTGATGCAGAAAAGCATCCCCACAGCATGATGCTCCCACCACTGTGTTTGACTGTAGGGATGGTATTAATAAGATGATGCTCAGTGCCTGGTTTCCTCCACACACGTTGTTGGACATTGTGGCCAAATAGCTCAATCTTTGTTTCATCAGACCAGAGGATTTTGCTTATAATAGTCTGGGAGTCTTTTAGGTGCTTTATGGCAAACTCCCGGCGGATTGTCAAATGCCTTTTAGTGATGAAAGGCTTCCGTCTGGCCACTCTACCATAAAGGCCTGATTGGTTAAGTGCTGCACTGATGGTTGCCCTACTGGAAGGTTCTCCCATCTCCTCCAGGGAACTCAGGATGTCTCTCACAGTGATCGTTGGGTCCGTGGTTACCTGTCTGATCAATGCCCTTCGTCCCCGACTTGTCAGTTTGGGTGGGCGGCCAGTTCGAAGAAGAGTGTTTGTGGTTCCAATTTTTTTCCATTTCAGGATGATGGATGCTACTGTACTCTATAGCACTTTCAGCGCAGCAGAAATTTTTTTGTACCCCTCCCCAGATCTGTGTCTTGACACAGTCCTGTCTCTGAGGTCTGTGAACCATTCTTTTGATTTCTTCGCTTGTTTTCACTCTGACATTCACCATCAACTGTGAGACATTATATAGACAGGTGTCGGCCTTTTCTAATTGTCTAGTGAATTCAATTAGGCACAGGTGAACTCCAATCAAGTGAAGGAAGCATCTCAAGGACCATTGATAGAAGTAGGATGCACCAGAGCTCAATTGCTAGTGTCATGACAAAGGGTCTGAATACTTATGTAAATTTAATATTTCAGACTTTTATTTTTTATAAATTCACAAAACACTCCAAACACCTGATTTTTGTGGAGTGTTGGAGTATTGTGTGTAGATTGATGAGAAACAAAAGCAAATTGAATCCATTTAAAAATGAGTCTGAAACATAAAATGTGAAAATCTTGAAAGGGTCTGAATACTTTCCGGTTGCACTGTATAAGAGTAAAGGAATGAACAAAATAGGTTTTGGGCTGTGCTGTAGAACATCAATGCGCATGGTTTGGATTGGGGAGAATAATGCTGTTTCACCTGGAGGAATCTAAAGCAAATGAGGTTACTTTACTCTAAAGGCTCTATTTAAATTATCTGATGAAGAACAAAACTTTTTCCCCTTAACCCCTTTCATTACCCTGATTTTGTCAATATTGTAAATTGTTTGGAATATAGCTACCATCAAAGCCATTCCACGGAAAATGTATTTTCCGAGTCTGGAAAGATTTTTTTCTTACTGTTTAGTTCTTGTTCTGCTAAATATTTATAAAACAGTTTGAAAAATCAGCAAGAGCAGGCCTTTTTAAATGTCATGTTTATCATTTTCAATACACCTTTGACATCCGTTTGGCTGTTCCAGGAGTACTTGATCAATGATGGCAAATCCCAGTTAATTTTGAGCGTAGCTGTCTACGGTAGAAAAGTGAATGTGAAGACGAGCTATACTACAGCTACTAAATATGGCCTAGTTCCTCAGGTTGTTTCTGAACCAGTTTATATCCTGGGTAAAGGTTGACTGAGGGCCCTGCCCTCTGTGATTTTAAAAGGTCAGCAAGGTTTTTCATAAATAAAATTAATTCTATTAAAAATAAAATCATTGGCATCCTCCCAAACATGATTACTTCTTCCTCAGTAAATGAGGCAGTATCGGAAAGAACTGTAGAACCTCAGTTGTGCTTAGGCTGTTTTGATTCAGTCGCGCTTTTGGAATTATCAAAAATATTAGCCTCATCTAAACCTTCGACTTGTATGTTGGACCCAATTCCAACCAAATTATTTATAGAAGTGTTCCATTTGGTTCCTGGCCCCATTTTGGATATGATGAATCTATCCTTAGTAAACGGATACGTACCACAAGAATTTAAAATAGCTGTAATTAAACCTTTACTCAAGAAACCTTCCCTTGATCAAGATGACTTAGTGAATTACAGACCTATATCTAACCTTCCTTTCTTATCCAAAGTCCTTGAGAAAATAGTTGCTAATCAAGTCTGTGAGCATCTAAACAGTAACGAGCTGTTTGAAGAGTTTCAGTCAGGTTTTAGAGCTCATCATAGCACTGAAACAGCACTGGTGAAGGTTACTAATGATATTCTCATGGCCTCAGATAATGGACTTGTGTCTGTTCTGGTTTTGTTAGATCTCAGTGCTGCTTTTGACACAGTCGATCATAATATTCTCTTAGAAAGGCTTGAACATGTTGCAGGGATCAAATGAACAGCACTAGGCTGGTTTATATCAAATTTGTCTGATAGATTCCAGTTTGTTCATCTAAATGATAAATCTTCTTCACTCTCAAGGGTTACTTGTGGAGTTCCACTGGGTTCTGTGCTTGGACCAATTCTGTTCACCATATATATGCACCCAATTGGTAGAATCATTAGACAGCATGGGATAAATTTCCACAGCTATGCAGATGATACACAACTAAATTTATCCATAAATCCTGATGAACCCAGTCAGTTAGGTAGATTACAGGCATGTCTGGAAGACATAAAAACATGGATGACCCTAAACTTTTTGCTTTTAAATTCTGACAAAACAGAAGTTGCTGTCTTTGGACCCGAAGTTCTTAAACAGAAACTGATTAGTCAATCACTTCATCTGGATGGCATTAAATTGGCCCCCAGTAATAACGTAAAGAACCTCAGCGTTATTTTTGACCGAGACTTGACATTTAAATCCCATATTAAACAGGTTTCTAGGATTTCTTTCTTTCACCTCCGGAATATTGCTAAAATTAGAAACATCCTGTCCAGGAGTGATGCTGAGAAACTAGTCCATGCATTTGTTACCTCAAGGCTGGACTACTGTAATTCTTTACTATCAGGAAGTCAACAAAATGCCATTAAAAGCCTTCAGTTGATCCAAAATGCGGCAGCAAGAGTTCTGATGAATATTAAATAGAGATCACATTTCTCCTGTTTTAGCTTCCCTTCATTGGCTCCCTGTTAAATCCAGAATAGAATTTAAGATCCTTCTTCTTACATACAAAGCCCTTAATAATCAAGCTCCATCATACATCAGAGATCTAATTGTTCCTTATGTTCCCAACAGAGCACTTCGCTCTCAGACTGCAGGTTTACTTGTAGTTCCTAGGATTTCTAAAAGTAGAATGGGAGGCAGATCTTTTAGTTATCAGGCTCCTCTCCTGTGGAACCAGCTCCCAGCTTTAGTCCGTGAGGCAGACACTCTGTTTACTTTTAAGGCCAGGCTTAAAACTTTCCTTTTTGATAAAGCTTATAGTTAGAGTGGCTTAGGTCATCCTAAGCTATCTCTGTAGTTATGCTGCTATAGGCTTAGACTGCTGGAGGACAGACTTACCAATTTTCTTCACTCTGCTACTTCCTTTTCTCCTACGACTCTCCAGTTGTATTACAGTACATTCTGTTATTTCGACTGTTAACTTTGTTTTCTCTGTGTTTTTTTCTCCATAGAAGATATACCTGGTCTGGTATCCTGCTTGGCTGCAATGCCCTGTTGGACGGGGGCATCGACTGGGATGATCCTCCCAGTAACTGAACAGCCACTGTGTCCTGTTATCAACTTTTTACTTTCTGTAACATAGAAAGTTCTCTTATATCAGATCTTCTGTTCCTTCTGTGTCTCTGCTCTGTCTTCTCAAACCCCCAGACGGTCGTGGCAGATGGCCGCTCCTACTGAGCCTGGTTCTGTTGGAGGTTTCTTCTTGTTGAAGGGGAGTTTTTCCTCTCCACCGTTGCTACATGCTTGCTCAGTATGAGAGATTGCTGAAGGATTGCTGTGGTTGGAAAGTCTGCATCAACGGGGCCATACCTCACGCCAATGACTGATGCAATCTGCTGGGATTCCTTAAATAGGAAACTTTTTAACTGATTGGAATGTTTGTATAAATGTATTGAAATGACTTCTTGTTAAGTGCCTTGAGATGACATCTGTTGTGAATTGGCGCTATTTAAATAAACTGAATTGAATTGAATTGAAAAAAAGCTTCTTAAGACTGCAGTATAGAGTCTGCAGAGCAGACCCTTTAAATGGTTATGATCATTTTGCACAAAGATTTGTAACAGTGTTAAATTTCATTGGTCAGTAATGTAGAGGGGAACTCAAGTAATGGAAGAGGAATATAAATAAATTATCCACCTGTCTGTAGTTCAACTCTGTGTGTTTGTGTGTTTGCAGCCACAGATGTCTAGTTGTCACAGTGGTGGTACCAGTGAGGAGCAGCAGCTGTACTGGGCTAAAGGAACTGGGTTTGGTACTGGATCTACAGCTTCCGGCTGGGATGTAGAACAGGCCCTAACCAAACAGAGGTTAGAAGAGGAACACGTCACCTGTCTGCTCCAGGTAAATATCAACTTCCCCTCTGCTGACCTGTGTCTTTAATGGGGGGAATTGTTCATATGTTATAATGTAAGTCTTTGCCTTACATGACCCAGATCATTGATACTGAAAGAGCTTCCTTGTTGGGATTAAGAATGCAGTCATATTAAGCAGCTCGAGCTGCATTCATGTCTTAGACCCACACATGCACACATTGCTTAAGCTAGGCTGAGTTCAGGTCCATCCGGTGCCACACTGAAGGATCCCTTACTGACCTGATATGACTCAGTGCCTGCAGCGCTGTCACCGTCAACATTATAATTGGATTCGGTCGCTTGCTGAGCCATCAGACGGCAGTTGTTGCTCTGCCGGTAATAGGGGGTGGTGGATTTCGGCCCACTGCGTCACCCGGCCGGGGCATCTGTCTGTTCTTGGTCCGGGAAGGTATGTCGCTGGGGCTTTGGGCTTTACGGTTTCTGCCTGGGCACCATACCATATTTGTTTATATAGCACTTTCAAACGAAAAACAAAAATGTTGCACAAAGTGCTGACTGCCTTGGGCTCCGTGGGGCTTGGTGGTGCTGCAGCCATGGGCCTCGGGTTGGACGTGCCAGAGACGTGCCTTTGGAGTCAGTGGAGGAGCTGGCTCTCTTGTGTCTCCACTTGATCTCCTGTTCTGCATGTTTTGTTCTCAGTCGGTTCATTAGTGGGTTTTATTGACCTTGGTTGGATGCTTGGTCTTGGTGCTCTGCGGTCCCTCTTAACGTTGTCACATGATGTGCATTAGCTAATGCACAGTTTTAAGCCTACATCTTAAACTTGGACAGGTTTTCCTCTGTGTGTGTGTGTGTTAACTGGAAATGACATCATCCATGAAAGTGAACGGGTTTCAGACTGTTGAAAGTCTGCAGCTTTAAACTGGTGCCACCCCAATCTGAGCATGTAAACTATAATCAGGTCTTCCTCCAGGTGTTGTCTGAAACTTGCCATGGCAACGTAACAAACTCGGTGAAAGCATGAGGGCAGTGAAGCTTCTTAGCGTCTAAAACGGTCAGAGCTATCTGTGTGTACAGAGAAGATAATTGGTCCTTAAAGATGAAATGAGTTGTTTGATGCTCATTGATTAAAGGTGGGATGTCACACAGTGGTAATCATGTTGGTCTTTCACTTGCTTTGGGTTGACTGCAAGCATCAAACCTGTGATTAGTTCAATATTTTGGGTGCACTGCCATTTATCAGTATTAAAATAGTTCAGCTGATGGTGATAAGTGAGTTCCTTTGTTATCAGAAGGTATTGGAATAAGTCATTTCTGCTAGATGGTTGTGATAGGTTACCACATGTAGCTGGAAACAAAGACAATCCCAGTGTGGATCTTTTCTCACACATTGTATTCTTGTGTCTGTTTAACTGAAGGGGGTAGTATCTTTATGTAATGTCTCCATGTTGTCTTTGTTTTGTCCACAAGGTTCTGGCCAGCTACATCAACCCAGCGGGTTCCAGCAGCTGCCACAGCGCTGAAGCCTCAGCAGACAGCAGAGGCCAAAACAGCTCAGCTCTGCCAGCGGTGCTACAGGAGCTGCTGAGCCAGTCCTGCCTCATCCCTGCCATGTCCTCCTACTTACGCAATGACTCAGGTAGGTACCATGTCTTACCAGATAAAGGCCAACACAATGACTTATTGTGTTAGTAGGAAGAGAATATTTTTTGTAACATAATCTAATAAAACCTGAGGCAGTGAGAAGAACATGTTGTCTGGTTATGTGGTGTATATACAGCTTTCAGCTGTAATCTATTCACTAAGATATAGTTGATGTAGGTCCCAGGATTACTTCAGCAACATGCTTTTGCTTCATAGCAGACCTAAAATAATATAATGGATGCCATATTCATGTTTTCTAACCCTAACCCACCTCTAGGTAGGCACAGATCCAGAGAGCCATGGGCTGGAGAGCAGCTAATCTGGCGCACAGTTTTTCCCATCGATTCTCAGATTGCAAGACGCTATGCAATATGAACAACACTATTATTAGTAAATTAAGAGTTGTAAAGTGTGTTAGGTCATCATAATAAAGGCCCAAATTCCCTCATATAAACAGAAAACATTTAATTAATCCTTTTACATAAAACTAAAGAGACTTTTGACATTTAACCCAATAATTGTTAGTGCTAACGTGGTCTAAAAGTATTTTTGTTATCCAGTGATTGAAGGTAAACATGCTGCAGGCAATGTTGGTTATTATTAGCCTTCTGGTTTAATGGTGGCCTGCAGAACATTGGCCAATAAAAAGGTTTAACTCATGCATCGTAATCTGTGGTGGCTGGTGGTTATATTTATAAGGTGGGCCTAAAGATGTATATTAAAATGCTACGGTTCAGATTCCAACAAAGTAAAGCCTCCTTTTTCAAATGGAGAAAGTCTGCTTAAAAGCAGCAATATGTCCTTTTTTTATCACAACAAACCAACACCAAAAAACAAGCTAAAACAGAGCCTCTAGTCACAACTATCCAATACAGATCACCATCTAGGAGGTAGGGGTGAGACTGAGCCGCCTTGTTGGAGCTCTGTGCTCTTAGAGTGCTTTTCTAGTTTTTAAATGAGGCCTACCTTACTTAAAGAGAATCTCACTCCAACGACTTTTCTGGGATAACCGCCTTGTGTGATTGAAATTATTGGATCATTAACTTAGAGGCATTATTTATCTTAACAAGGATTAGAAGATTCCTTCTGTGGTCCAAGAGTACATTCAATTTGTCTTGTTAATTAACAAGAAGCATCAGCACACACCGAGCGTTGTATGAATTGACCCGGACCCCCATTCTAAACATCCATTTTATACTGGTTGATAAACATTAATTCCTACTGAAGATCCTCCCATGAAGTTTTCTGTCTCCTCCAGAAAGACTGGATCAAAGACATGTAAACTAGGGATGAGCGAGTACAGCATTATCTGTATCTGTATCTGTTAACCATATGAATTATCTGCATCTGTACTCGGATTGGGCGGGGCCTAACCCGGATGTGGGTGGGGTTTAACCAGGAAGTGGGTCGAGTTGTCTGAAAATGGGCAGTGCTTTAACCGGTATGTCATTTTAAACATGCAATTGATATGTGTTCATCAGAAGTTGTTGTATTTATTGCAGATTAGAAAACTATTTACATGACAGCATCAGCATTGAGCTTCAGATCAATAGTTTTGATCACGATAACAGCAATGAATACAACACATGTGGTTGCAATTATGAAGTAAAATGTAATGAACAAGAGTTTTCATCACAACATTACTTTCTTTTTTTTACTTTTAACTTTTTTATGATCAGTGTGGTAAAAAAAAAATAGGGTTCTTTTTTATTTTCACACCAGGTATGGGTGTCTGTGTGTGTGTAGCTTAATTTGTAGCCTAATATTATATATACCTTTTATATTTTTTATAAAATACAGCAAGAAAGTGTCACTCAGTGCGTGAAGTAAAAAAAAAAATAGTTTGAACCAGCTGATGGTTAAAAAAAAGAAAAGAAACTCAGATGACCGGCAGAGAGAGAGAGAGAGAGAGCGAACGTGTGTAGCCAATTAATTTGTAATATGGTTTTATACCACTACTTCCTTTTTTAAAATTGTGTCAGACACTCAGTGCGTGAAGTAAAAAAAAAACTGGTTAGAGCCAGCTGACTGTTTAAAAAAGGAAATAACAAATCTTCGACAGGCAGAGACGCGAGTCGCATTCTAGCAAGCAGCACCACGTCTGAACAAACTTCACGTTTACCAAAACGCTAGTGGTTAATAGGTAAGTAGTACTACAGTAAAAAACAAACGCGGCAGAGAAAGAGAGAGAGCGCGTCCCTGACACTTACTCTACCAAGTCGACATCTTGAGGGACAAAAACATAACAGAAAATATTATTATTATTAAAACCCTTGACTTTAGATTTAGACATAATTTTTCCACATCACTCGTTAAAGTCAGGTGATTTAGGGATGCCAATCTTGCCTGCCGCCATAGTATCTGCTCTGCCTGCGCAAGACC
Organism: Valencia hispanica; assembly: GCA_963556495.2. Lineage (NCBI taxonomy): Eukaryota > Metazoa > Chordata > Actinopteri > Cyprinodontiformes > Valenciidae > Valencia > Valencia hispanica. The sequence continues at coordinate 55,837,675 of OY747711.1, forward strand.
CCACCCACAGACACTCACGATAGGGGCTCGTAACGGTTCAATAACTGTATGTAACAGCTGCATGTTGTCGTACGCCCATCATAGTTGGCTAAAGCCTGATGCCTTGGTCTGACTCTGGGCTGAACAGAATTAGCCCCAATAAGCAGCAAATTGAGGGGGCGTGGTTAGCAACCCCTCAATCACTCCATACCACAAACTACATAGAATTTAACGGGGCTGTTTGGGCTGTGAAATGTTAGCCCTGTGGAGATATTTTACTGTTTTCTTGTGATGGTTGGGCACCAGCAGTGTAAAACAATATTTTTGATTTGTGTTTATTGGATAGCTATTTTAATTTATTTGATTTTATTATTATTATATTAGTTTTTCTAAGAACAGGGGAGGGGTTGAGCCTACTAGCCCACTTATACCAGCCTTCCCTGATCGTAATCATTTGTTTTTTAGTTAAACTCCCATTAGCTCGGTTTTACGTTAGCTCTGTGCCTCGTCCCTCACGTGCTTTTTCTCTGGATTCCATTACTAGGGCTGTATTCATATAGTGCTGTATATGTATTAACACACAGAGGCTGGTTTCTCTTTGATGCTAGTACTTAAAAGAATATTTCTTGTTGGGGGAGGGGGGAGGCACCTTATCTTTAAACATGGTGTTATTCAGAGACATACTGTTGCAGCCATTGTTCAGAGAATCATTTTGTTTTTGTTCATTTGTGCATTTTTACATCCAGTAAAAGGAAATCAGACTGGTGGAATGATTTTGTGCGTCCTTTAACATTGTGTTTTGTGGCTTATTAGACCAGAGCCAGGCAGAGCTCTGTTGGCTGTTGGGGTTTCCAAGCAGATTCATGCATGATGCATGTGTGCTGGTGTCTATTGCTGTCACTGCTCTTATAATTAAATAACTTCTGATAAAGAACTATTGTGAGCATTGTAACTGTTCATTGTTGAGTGAATACCTCTGTCACACAGATGCAGGCTACTATATGTATAGAATTTAGAAACAGTCCAGTGTTCTTAGTTCCAGTGTTGCCACACGTTGTTCAGCCATAGCTTTTATGCTTTCTTTTAAACCAGCCCCCCATGTAAGTCACCTATGTATGTGTACCAAATGGAAGCAGTGCTAGCTGGCCGTTATGGCTGCATCGTAGAACATCTTACGATGGTAGTAATTGTAAATACTGCTGTGATGATTTTTTTCCCTTCTCTCTTTCTCATCTGTGCTTCCATCACTCTCACCGGTAACATTTTGGGTTATGTCATTTATGTCCTCCCGGCTAAATATTACATTGGGATGTAAAATATTTACCAATAATAATAGTGTAATGATAGTATATTTGTGATCTATTGTGCAGCCCTACTGGCCGTCACATGACATAATATGATGTGATGTCCAGTTACCTGGAGGTTTGGGGCTGTTTAACAAACAAAGCAGTCAACCTGTGTCAGCTGCAGTCACCCTAAAAGGACAGACTGGATGAAACTAGTTGTCCAAGGGTGTATGTCTGCTGTAATTATGGTAAAGTGAAACTAAGGTTTTCCAGAACAGCGGGTGACAAACTCAGCATCTATGTCCTCAGTGGGTGGCTATCATTGTTTGAGGCTGGTGGATATAAAAGCTGCATTCACATTAATGTTGAATATATCATATATCGGGATCAGTTGTGTTGCACCCACATTTTACTTAATTCAACATCAGGGACATTGAGAAGCCATTAAACTGGCCAAGTATTTTATGGTTGTGCATGTCAGGAACATAATACCCTAATTATCACTACCACTGACAGTAAAGCTGTGTGAAAATCAATTTGGAGAAGATTGTGACCTTTAAAAGCTAAAAATCCTCTGAGTGAATTCTCTGCAGCCTCATTGTTAGCTAAGCTCCCATCCAGAAATGTATCATTCCTCTGACTATGGTCAACAAGTTTCATCTGCCTCACCTTGTAGGCCTTTCATTTCCTTTGTCAGGGAGCTCTGCAGCCCATTCAGCTCATTGCAACCTTCCACATTAAGCAGTACTGTTCTGGAAAAGCCTTTAAGGATGTAATATCATTTCCTGCCTTTTCCCTGCAGTCTGTCACAGGGAATTAAGCCATTTATGAGAGGTAATACCTCTGAATTGCTCATTTATCTTCATTGACTATCAGATTTTTCTTCATATTCTCTGGGTTCCTCGATGGATACCACATAGAATGTTCATAGTTTGCTCCATCTTGCACGAAGGCCTTTCTTTCATTCTCCCTGCACAGGTGGACATTAAGGGGGCGGAGCCTCTTAATTTAAATGATTGGACCATTTCATGAGTGAACTTAACCATTAGATGCAATCAGAAGATGGTTGTCATGTTGGAAGCTTGTGGGTGGCATATTTATTCCAGCAGCAGTTTATAAACGGTGACGATAAAAAAACTTCAGAAACACCTCAGGGACAGAAAGCCAGCTTCTAGACAGACTCCAACGATAACCAGGTGATTTCCCATTGGCCCATGCAGCACCTTAATTCATTTACACCCTATCCCTGTGGATTTAGAATACTCATTCTGAGTTGCAGGGGATTCATTTTACTGAATGCTACTGCCCACCACCTGTGAGTCTTCTTTTCTACATCTCTCTTCTTCTTTTTTACCAGTAAAGCATCAGGGTATGTAGTAAATGGCCTATTGAACTGTACATGTACACTTTATTCAGATATTCATAAAAACAGCATCGGTAAAATTGAGAAAAGATTATTGAAACTAAATCTAAAAAAGTAAATAAAAAAATCCCTCCCCCCCACATTTTCAAGATGAATCTTTCCTATTTTATCAACTGCAGATTTTGAACAAATTTAATCAGAATTACAGCATGAGGTTGGTTGTATTTCTCTATAAATTTTTGTCACAATTTTGTCCTCATGTTAAATTTTTATCCTCTGAAATACAAAAATAGCTCCATTTGGGGATTTGTAAATCTTGGAAATGTTTCTCTTTTTCCAAGAACAAGAACTGTCTTGTTTTTGTTGAGAAATCCATCTTTATGAGGACATTGAGCTGTAGTGTGAGTTCTCCTGAAATGAGCCGTGAAACTGTCTTTATGTCAGGTTATCTGGGTTGTTTAGGAAGATGGGAGCTCAACACAACCACAGTGTTGCTTGAGAGCGGCCATGATAAATATCCTGTCCAAGCTTTACTTTTCATTGTTGAGAACTTGCATTGAGAGTTCTGTGAACTTCAGATTTAAAATGAGTTCAATGGAAAGGCATCAGATTTGTCCTCAATGCTTCTTTACATTTGGTGGAGCAGTCCAAGACACTGGAGGCCAGAAAGCGTTGCCTATTCCTTTCAGGTCACAGAGCATTCATTCCTGTTTTCCATTTGGCTCGTCTCATACTGGTTTGGAACAGATCCTTTGTTTTCTGTCCAGGTCAAACACGTCATGTGGCAATATGGCTTCTTCTTCCTCATCCTCCGCCACTTTCTGGTGTCTCCTCCATCTATATCTGGGATAGATGTTCATGTCAGACTCAAGTTTTTCCTCATGTCTGATCAGGATCCTTCCTCACAGTGTCGTATAAATGTATACAAAAACTATTACAAAGAGGTTGAGGAAAGTGCCAATGATGCCCAGCAGGGCCAGGATGGACTCCTCCTGTTCCTCCTTGGCCTCCAGAGCTTGCACATCATCCAGCGTGATGACAGTGGTGCCCATGGTCCTGATGCTCACCTCACCTGGGACAAAAGAGAGGCCATGTTAGAGATCCAGAGCAGCAACATGCCTCAATCATAGTTCAGCTCTGCTAATCTTCTCCTCTGCACATGATGCCTGTATACCAGTGCATTCTAGTTCATGGACTAAAATTAATTCTAAATATTTAAACAACAACCAAACTGGATTATTTTCTGACTGCTGGGGTTTAAGATGTGGAACACCCAGCGCTAGATGTCGGCACGCTGTCAGGCTCAAAGCTTTATCCGCACTGAAAGTGTTAGAATGACAACAGCGATGCTCGGTGGTGTTTCCCCGTGCTAATTTAGAAGCCGCTGCAGCTGGCTGTTATTGATTGACATCCTCCAGTTGCTCTAAAATAGTTGCTTCAAACAAATACCCAAACTCTCTGTTGGAAGATGTCTAAGAATATTGTGTGAAATTGACTCATCTCCTGTAATACTGGAGATGAATCTACTACATTATAGTTTTTGTGTGGACAAAGAGTTGCACAGGATTTGTTTTCTTGTATTTGTTTCCTTATCATTTTGGATTTTATTGCTGTCCTTGGAAATGAGTTCAGATAATGAAGATGAGGGGTAGAAAGAGAGTGGCTTACCTTAAGGTGTTTCAGGTTTAAAACATCCTCCAGCATGCTGTTTGGGTCCTCAGAGAACAACGGTAAGTGGAAGATGGTCCAGGCAGTGACCCAGGGATAAACGGGGAGAGACTGGATCTGTGATGGGAGAGAGAAGCCAGCAGCACGTCTCACTCCTTTATCCTCATATTCCTCAGCACTACCTGCAGAATTAGTCAATCCCCCGCCTGCCTTCCTTCCTTGACTTCACCCTCACACGTCTCTGTATTGTTTTCAGTCTCTGCTGCTCAGACACTGGCAGCATCAGTCTCATCTACTCCATCCCAGCCCCTCTGGCATTCCTCTCATCTTTTTCTCTGCTCAGTCTTTTCAGTTCTCTGCTACCTGCTCTGCTTAAACTCTGCCACAGAAACCCATAACCTTCTTTCACAGCGGATCCATAGATTTACACATCCTCAGCACAATGCTGCTGCCTTTGACTTCCGTGGCTGTCATTGGAATGTGTGCACTATACAGCAGCCCACTATTGAAGCCCCCATGCCAGAGCTTTGCATGAACATGTCTGTCGGGGGAGCTGATGGTGTGTCGCTGTCAGCCAGCCTCCAGTGAGTTGAGTGAGAACAGACAGGTCCATGATGAAGAGTCTGGGAGAAATATTCCAGTAGAAACTGCAGAAAGAGTAAAATTCCAGGATCCAGCCGTCTGAAGGGAAGCAAATGCAGCCTGATGCTTGTCTCTGTGGCTCAATAGATTTGCAGCAAGCACCAGTGACAGCAGTGTTACGGTAGATCTCAAACACCAGTTAGTCACTGTGGAGGACTGCATTGCATAACAAAGCAGGATGATGGTAAGAGAAGGAGGATGGGTCCTGATGGCAGCGAGAGAGGAAGAGAGAGAGGGAGGGGGGGCTTATAGTGGTCTCCTCCTCTCCCATTGCTATGGGGGCTGGTCTAGCACTGACACACATCCACCAGAAAAGGCAAATGCAATAAAGGGGAAAAATCCAAAAATGAAGGGAAACCAACCCCACTGCCTAGCATCCCATTCAGGATTCAACTAAGCCCCCCATTAGCCATTATCATCGGGGCAGAGAGTGGAAGAGGTGGTGGAACAATAGGAGACAACAGGGAAATAGAGGAAGAAAGTGGCTGACTGGAGAGCAATGATGAAGACTGCGGGGAAAACAGGTGGTGGTCTGTACTCATGCTTCTCTTGGAGGCCTCCTGACAGAAACCCTTCATGCCTTCATCTAACTTCTCTAACATATTCACTGCACTTCCAGCGTGTGTTTTATGTTCCTCATATAGCGGGGGGACTTTGTGCCCTCTGCTTCTCTGCTTGAAATGTATGTCCCTCTCCATCCGCTGGGTAGTAACGTTAATCATATTTTACGCTTTCAAAAGATCTATACTTGTTTTGAAAACGTTTTTCACATTGCTTGTTAAAACTTCATTAATTGTGTTTACTTCTAACTCTGTATGTCTAATTATGTGGGAGATCCTGTCAGTCACTGACTCCCTCTGAACCCGTTTTCTGGGCAGCTTATCAAGTCAACATCACCATGTTTGCTTTGATGGCCTTTAATTAACCTCCTGAAGTAATATGTACATTTCCTGAGTTGTCAGGATGGTCCTCTGAGAAGGGTTGTCCATGACCATCTATGCAACCAATGACACCATTCTCCCAAGTTCTCAGAAACAGAAATTCTCCAAACATTGTCAGACGTCCAAGTATGTCTGGAACAAGCTGATCCTTTTCATGCTTGTTGATAAAGTCATTATTACAGTGTAATAAAGTGTTGCATGCGAACAGATGCAGAGTTGCCAGTCAGAGCTTAGCAGTCATAGGCAAGGTGTAATGAAGACGGGTGCATAGTTTCACTCACTGTAATAGTCCAGAAAGATTCAGAGATGCATAAGCTGAAAATACAGAGATCTAAATAAATAGAGGAACAGATTACTAAATATATCATAGATTTTATTCCGACAAATGTTCAAACCAGCACTCCCAGTGATTTCATTTCCAAAGAGGTGGTATAGCATCTTTAGACTGTTGGCAATAATAACCTCACAGAACCTCACTTCTAAAAACTGAAGTAACCTTTAAGTCCGTAAAAGCCAATTATAAGTGATATGCAGGTTTTCATCACATCTATTGTATTTTAGTACTCTTATATCTTGAGCTTTTTCTATTTTTTTCTCATTTAGTGTACTTTTTGCACATTGTCTGTAGTTCAAGTTAATTTTATTTATATGGCACATTAGGGTAAGCCTAATAGCAATGTTGACCAAAGTTCTGCACAGAAGTAATAAAAACACAACAAACAGACATACAAACTATATTAAAAGCTACAACCCTAAACACTCGATCACCTCTGTGAACCAGCCTTGATCGTGGTATGGCTAAAAGCAAAATATCAATTGGTGTAAGAGCTCTAGAGGGCGCATAAGGCTGCAAGAGGTTAGAGAAATACCCAGGAGCCTGTCCATTCAAGGTTTTATAAGTCAACAATAACATTTTAAAATCTGTCCTGACGCGAACATTGAGCCAGTGAAGAGAGGCAAGCTCCTGGGAAATATATTTGTTTTTAAAAGATAGAAATGATTTCACCTTGGATAAAAGCCTCAGTTTGAAAAACGACAACTGAACTAATGAGCTAAGGTTTTTCAGAGGTGAACTTATTGTCAAAACCTCCAAAGTTTTAGCGTGCAGCCTAACAAAAGGCTCAAGGCTGCGTAGGTTAAAATGAGAAATGCTGGGATTACCACTTGTTCCAAACATTATCACGCAAGTTTTTTTTCCATTAAAATTAAGGCTGTTTGAGGCCATCCAGGCTTTGACTTCGAGACACTGGGTTAACTATTCTTGTTAAGCAGAACGCAAAACCTGGACCAAACCTGCCACAACTGTAAACCTTGAGCAGTGAGCATGTGTCAGCGTCAGGGAGTGTCAGTGTGACCCTCCAAGACTCCAAACAAACACTGTTTAAACTGGTTTAAAATCTTTTGTTTAAGACTGGTTTTAACTTATTTTAGCATCCTTAACTTTTTAATCATGGGATACTTTAACGTGGGTGTTTTAATTGGTGGGGAATGCGTGGATTACCTCTTTCCCCCACCATGCCTCCACTTACCTGCAGCCCTGGGTGTGATGGCTGCGCTAAACTTAGCCAGAAGGTTCTGGAGCTGGATCAGAGGATCTCCACACTACACTAAATCCAGGAGCACAAGCGCAACTTGGACATCATCTTAGGCCGGACTCTCGCTGTCGCCGCCAATAGTGCTCAGCTGGCTGACGCTATTCCCATCCAGCCCTTTGGGGCTGTGGAGAGGGAATTCATCGCTGGGTCTCCAAACGGACTCGGGGTGCCAAATGTCCATGTGACCTCTGCTGCAGAGGAGGGCCATTGGTTTTAGCAGGGGGCTAAGCCAAAAGCTCCCATCAGCTCCACTCCGGTCCCGCTGAATTCCTGGACCACAGCCTGGCCCGGTCGCGGTGGGGGTGCACTGAGCAACTCCAACCTGTCTGCCATTGACCAACTGTTTCGGTGCCTTGGCCCCCGTAGCTCCGCAGACTTACAGCTCAACCCCTCCCAGCCGCTGGTGCAGCTGTCCGACTCCCTCAGCCATCCACGTTACGCCCAATCCCGGACCGCAACCAGAACCCGCCGAGCAGTGCTCCATTTCACTCCAAAGCCACAGAACGAGCCCTCTGTGCCGAAAACACATCGCTGCAGTCCTGGGGATGCTTCTCTGTTTAACATCCAGCAAGACCTCTGTGAGAACTGTCAGGAAGCGTCATCTAACCCCTTAAGTGGCTGCAGGTTCTCTGGAAGTTTTTGCTAAGATTCCTCATATTGCTTTACCTGCCCCCTGGGATTTTATTGTCACTGATTTCAATAGTAGGCTTCAGTCCACTCTCGACGTGCTTGCTCCACAAAGTTAAAAGTTCACACTCAAAACTTGTATCACCATGGAGAAATGAAAGCTTCAAAAAACAAAAGAGAAATTGCAGGGTGGCAGAGGGAAAATGGAGAAAAAATAAAACCATCATAAACCATCAAGTATACACAGAACTTCTCAAATCATACAATGATGCAGCAAGAAATGCATACCTTTCCATAATCATTTCAGATCATAAAAATAATCCCAAAATTCTGTTTTCCACAATTGACAACATTTTTAACTGTGCTGCTGATGCGTTTCAGAAAAGTTTGTAGACCACTTCAGAGGGAAGGTAGACACCATCAGATGTAATATTTGATCTTCTCAAAGTAACATGGTTTTAGACAAATCTGATTGTGTGTCTTTACCAGAGGAAACGCTGGACAGTTTTGTCCTGGTAGAAACTGAGATTCTTGATAAAGTTTTCTTCTCAGTGAGGCCCACCACATGTCTTTTGGACCCAATTCCCACCTCTTTTTTTAAGCAATTTTATGGATCTTTTAGAGATGAGATTTTAACAATGATGAATTGCTCCCTTCAGGGGTCTTTCCTGCGGCCTTTAAAGGGGCGGTGGTGAGGCCCCTGTTGAAGAGCAATTTAGATTGAAATGTTTTTAATAATTTTCTACCAGTATCTATCTTACCGTTTTTAAGCAACATCTTTGAAAATCTTGTTTTAATCTAAATTAATGATTTTATTAATGAACACAATGTCCTGGATAAATTTCAGTCTGGTTCTAGGGTGAACCGCAGCACTGAGACGGCCCTTTTTAAAGATTTTGAATTATTTCAGATTAAACTATGATGCACAGAGGGTGACAGTGTTGGTTCTACTTGATGTAAAAGCTGCCATTTATACAGTGGACCACACTATTCTTTTAACCCGGCATCTCTGTACATCTCTGTCTCCCGATGACACGGCCAAAGGATGCACTTTTTAACAGCAGTTTAGACATCAAATCCTGGATGAAAGAAAGCGTTTTCCAGCTCAACCAGGACAAAACTGACGTTTAAGTCATCGGTCCTGAGGCTCGGAGAGAAAAACTTTAACCACAACTACAATCACTGTCATTTACAGGTGCTGGTCATAAAATTAGAATATCATGAAAAAGTTGATTTTTTTCAGTAATACAATTTAAAAAGTAAAACTTGTATATTTGATTAATTCATTACACACAGACTGATAAATTTCAAATGTTTATCTCCTTTAATTTTGATGATTATAACTGACAACTAATGAAAGTCCCAAATTCAGTATCTCAGAAAATTAGAATATCATTTAAGACCAATGCAAACAAAAGATTTTTTTAAATGTTGGCCAACTGAAAAATATGAACATGAAAAGTATGAGCATCTACAACACTCAATATTTAGTTGGGGCTCCTTTGGCCTGGGTTACTGCAGTAATGCGACGTGGCATGGAATTGATCAGTTTGTGGCACTGCTCAGGTGTTATGAAAGCCCATGTTGTTCTAATAGTGGCCTTTAGCTCTTCTGAATTGTTGGGTCTGGCGTATTGCAACTTCCTCTTCACAATACCCCATAGATTTTCTGAATGAAATATAGCTCCATAAAGTTGGTCAGCAGCAGAAAGCATGAAGTGCTCTAAAACTTCTTGGTAGATGGCTGCGCTGACCTTGGACCTCAGAAGACACAATGGACCAACCAGCAGATGACATGGTACCCCAAACCATCAATGACTGTGGAAACTTTACACTGGACCTCAAGCAACGTGGATTGTGTGCCTTTCATCTCTTCCCCCAGACTCTGGGACCTTGATCCTCACATTAAAAACTTTACCAAAATAGGTTTTTATCATCTAAAGCAATGGTCCCCAACCTTTTTTTCTCGCTACAGACCGGTTTAATGTCAGACAATATTTTCACGGACCGGCCTTTAAGGTGTGGCGGATAAATGATAACTGACGGTATAAAAACGGTTATTTTTAAAATTATAACAATAGATGTAAATCCAATGTGTATTCGCAACTTTATTAACAGCGTCCTCCTAACATCGAGCAGACAACATAACACAAGTAACCTAACACTCAGTCCCCTAACGCTCTCTGGTCGCCATGGTAACATGTAAACGTACCTTTAACAATTCAAGATTTAACACAAAAACAAATACAAAATGCATGAAAGATGATGATGGTGTGTGCATGAAAACTACCGGTAGTGTCTTGTTCGGCGCATAATCTTTACCCATGTCTGTCTCATTTTTGCTCTTCCTGCTATAGTGCGCCCTGGAGGCCTTTGGCCAGTAAAAATCTATAAACTACCCTCATCGTTGTGTAGGACGCAGGGTTAAAAGGGTGTGAAAAAAAGTGGTGACTTACAGTCAAAAAATCACGGTTCTTGTAAAAAATTACATAAACTATCATACACTGTGAACTGATATCCCTGTCATTAATAATTTAAAAAAGCTGGGGAAAAAATCCAACACGGGTTTTATTTTTAAATGTAGCGTCTGGATCTCGGTGGCTAACTTCTCACTTCCTACCTGGCTCATGTAATTTCTTTAACTTCACTGAAATCCACATGCTGAATCCGTAAACAATAGACTTCCTTTGCATCTGGATCCACACCACAGCGCAGCCGGTGAGAATGCTTTAAATGGACTCTGTTTTTTCCACTTTCCAATTTGATGCATCTGTGCACACACAGATGCATCAAAACATTACAAAGCATATAATGTGAAAACAGCAGTAAAGCATACACAAAACACGATACATCAAAGTATTACTCAAAGGCAGGTCTAAACAGATACGTTTTTAGTTGTGATTTAAAAGAACTCAATGTTTCAGCAGCTTTGCAGTTGTCTGGAAGTTTGTTCCAGATTAGAGAAGCATAGAAACTGAAAGCTGCTTCTCCATATTTGTTTCTAATTTTAGGGATGTTGAGTAAACTGGAATTGGAGGACCTGAGTGGTCTGGGGGGTTGGTATATGTTAGGTTAAAAAGTGGTTGACCTACAATGAATCACACACAAAGGGTCGGAGAGAATATGGAGTCAATAAGCTCTGCAGAGATAGATGTGGATAATCAGTTCTGCAGAGGGAGACCAGGAAAATACCATAAGAATTGAGCCAACCGTGTCTGTCTGTTCTCAGCCTCCCAGTGTCATGGTCTCTGGTCTCTGGTCTCAAAGAGCACCCCCTCTGCAGTCTCTCTTTATTTAGTCACACTTCATTAACATATTAAAAGAACAGGATGTCATGCAAATGAGCATGTGACTGAAACCAAAATGACATTTAAAAAGTACATTAGAAAGACACCCTAAGAAAATAATAATACAACATTATTATTTTACCTAACATTTCCCCCCTGAAATGTGGTTTTTAAATGTGATCACGAACAACAAAAAGTTGTAAAATAGGTAACAACTCCAATAATGTAAAAATATAACAATCATAAAAACCAGACAACAAAAGGTTGCAAAATAAGTAGCATCCCAAATAAATAAAAAATAATAATAAGACATACAACAAAGAAATTGCAAAAGTAAGTAGCAATTTCAAAAAGATATTAATGCGAGCTTCACCTAGACATCATCCAATTAATCGCTACCTGAACAGTAGTTTAGATTAATGGAATCATAAAAAGGTTTTTACACATGTTAATTACACCCCATCTTCTTCTTCATTTCTGTCTTCATCTTCAAGCCTCTGATTAAGAAGAGAGTATTGGACCATTGTGTTAGTTATCATCTTATTCATCATTTGTTTTATACATGGGAGAACACAACTAACAAAAATGCAGAAAAGTATCAAAATTACAATGAATGGCATAGCTATTTTTAAAAGAACCTGATACCACCTGCCAGTTGTCAGCCAGCCCATGAGATCCCATTGTCCATTACTGCTTTCTTGTGATTGTAAAAAGTCAGTTAATCCCTGCACCCGGTCATGAATGAGAGTCCAATTATCATGTGTACTAGGAATGTAAGTACAACAGTGTTCACCAATTACAGTACAAAGTCCACCAAACCTCGTTCATCCGTTTTGTCAGGCTTGCAACTCCAACAGGTGGGAACATGGTGTGGAAGATTCCTTTTGCATCACTGTAGAGAGGTTTTCGTCCACCATTGTCAGAGAACGGGTTGAACACTTGTGGAGGGTTGAATTCGCGTTTATTCAGCTCTGTAGGTTTAGAAGGTGCTCCGTTTTCTGTTATGATGTATGAGGAGGGTTGCAGTCGAGCCAAACTGCATGTGCCACACCATTCCTTAGGTAGGTATTATTTAAGGTGGTTGGGACAGCAGTCATCGATGAGTGTGGGATCCATGAACAGACATAACAGCTGGTATTGAAACCTAAACGTTTTGCAGTCAAATTAACTATTTGGTACCAGGTGTTCTTGAACGGATGGTGGGTTAGAATTTTAGCTCTTCTTTCCTTTGATGTCTGGGCGTCATCAGGTGTGAGGAAAAAGCAGTGGAATAGAGGCAGGCAAACTGCCAGACAGGAGTGGAACCAAACTAGTTTCATGTTGGCTAGAGGCAAATAAGAGGACTAGCCCTCCAAAACAGAGGTTTGACCACTAAGGGGACAGGGATGCTGTTCTGCTGGGTTTGAGACCAGAGCCCCTATTGGTCACTCTGTCCTTTGTAGCCCAGACTTCCCCACTGTCCCGGGTCTAGTCCCCTAATTGCCTTTGCAATTTGCAGTGTGAGATGTGTATCCACGAGGGTCTCTCAGCGATTTTCACAGCCGTGGGCGTGGTCAGCAGGACTTCAAAAGGTCCTTCCCAGCGGGGACTCGTCCATTTAATCACCTTGATGAATACCCAGTCTCCAGGTTTGATTGGCTTTTCAGGATCCTGCAAAACAGAAGGAGAGATAGGCAGATTGTGTGCGTTTTGCACTTCTTTGGTTAGGATAATTTTCCTCATGTAATCAGCTAATGTGAGTTCCTTGTCTGCTTTTGATGGTCCCATTATGTCTTTCTACTAAACCTGCACTTTGGGGGTGATAGGCACAATGATTTTTTATTTGGATTTCTAACTGTTTTGCCATATTTTGAATAACCTCATTCACAAAATGTGGTCCATTATCTGAATATATTACTTGTGGAATACCATGGTTTGCAATGATAGTTTTACATAGTGCTTTTGCCACTGTTAGAGCATCATTCTTTGCAGTGGGAATTATTTCCGGCCATTTGGAGAAAGCGTCAATTATTACTAAGCAATATTTGTATAAGCCGCTCTGTGTTAGTTCAATGAAATCTATGTGGATTGTGTGGAATGGGTAGGCTGGTTGAGGAAATTGGCCTCGCTTGGGTCTCATATTCCCTTGTGGGTTGTGTTTGATACATGTTAGGCATGTCTTGCAAAAATGTTTTAAGTATGTTTCAAGGTTGTATGTTGTAAAGTGTTGCTGTATCATTGATACCATCCCCCCTGTGGAGACATGGCAAGGCCCATGGCTCACAAGCGCAGCAGCTTTAAACAGTGATTTGGGTAGGATGGGTTTATTACAAACTTCATAAAGTCCATTTTCGTTTAGAATGGCACCTTTTGTTTTCCATTAATTGTAACACAACTCCGGCAGCATCTCTTCCTGTGTAATTTCCTCCTACATGGTGCCAGTCTTTTCCCAACAATGCAGCCATAGCCTGTCCTAATTCATGACCGTTTAACCGGTAGGATTTGACCACATCAACCATATCCTCTGTCCATTTTTCTGGATCCTCCTTATGGCTGGTGATTTGTTCTACAACCTCTTTAACGTCTTTAAGTGACCATGGTCTAACAACATATCTCGGAGTGCCATCGGCAGATGGTACTTGAATAATAGGGTTAACATCTATTGAGTCCTCTGTTTCACTCTCATATGACTTATCCTCAGATTTTTTTGGAGCTGACTTCTTTGTAATTCTAAGTCTTTGTTTTATTGTGGTACCATCTGTTTTTTCTTCAATTGCAAATTGATCTCTTGGAACAGGAGGATATAGACCTTCCCCTAAAGCCCCCGGCTGGTCTGATGGGGGTGTTGGTGGAGGTGCATAACGTACTCCTCCAACAGCCCCAGGGGGGTCTGTCTGGGCTGTAGGTAGAGGGGCATAAGGAGGAGGGCACAGTGTGAGTTCGTCACCAAGCTTTTTCATAAGAAAAGCCTCATCTTTAGAGCCTTTGTTGTTGTTTTTTTTCCTGTTTTATATATTTTGCTTCCTTTTCTCTGTTTCATCAGCCCACACACGTGCTATTTTTAACTGTTTAAGTTTTTTCTTTTTACCTTTAGCGATAAGTGTTTTTGCTTCGAGAACACATACCAGTTCTTTCCATTGATTTCCTTTAAGTTTCCCGTCTACTTTATACTTTTTGCGCCATTTTGTCAGAAACTGAAGATTTTCGGGGTCCCTTTTATGCATATACTTTGAATCTCCCTCTAATTTGTTGGTGGAAACATCGTTTCCCATCTTTGCGTTGTTTGTATATAAACCTTAATGGGTTCTATTAATTGGTCTGGTAAAGTCTAGTGTTAGAATACCAAATCGTTCTAGGAGGATAACGGCAATTATTAATATTAAGATTAAGGTGAATGAAAAAGCAGTAACTATTAAATTAGTCTGTCGATGAGTTAAAGTTAGTCATTTATTCTTTAATTAATTAAAATAATTTTTTGGTCATTTATTTGAGATATTTAATTGTAATCAAATTCTGCTAAAACTGGATCGTATAGTTTTTACTCTAAGTGTCTCTTTTGTGCAACTAGATTGAGCCGTTTTATGGCTTTCTTAATCTAAGGATGTGTTGTGTAACCTATAATTCCGCACAGAACGTCTCTTGTAGTGCACGTCAAACCGTACGTTAACACAGTTAGGTTTCAGGTTGGACTGGCATACATAAAGATTATGTCCTGTGCCTATCTTACTCTACCCACCTGGGGTACGGTATATCGTTTTGATTCTGCTGTTTGTGTTTTTACTCCCATACACTGGCGTGCTTTATTTCCCAGCGAGGTGGGTTGGCTCGCAAACCTAACCCGTTACAACCGTTTCCCAGCAAGGTGGACCGGTTCGCAAACCTGGTCCGTTACACCCTTTTTTGGAGGTGGACAGGTTCGCAAACCTGTACCGTTACACCCTTTTGCTGTAGTAATTAACGCATTTATCACTTATGGATCAACACCTGATATTTTATCAGAGAGGCTAAAGCGTCCTTTATGCCCAAACAGCAGAATATACCCTGACTATCTTAGAATTGTTTTTTTTTTTAAATGTTAAGGTGCACAAAAAAGACGTACTCACAATCTCCCCTAAGCGAGTGGTTCAAACCGAATCGATCGCACGGGAGCACGCGCAAGGGGTCCTCGTGGAAGTTATGCAGCCGGCCAGTGCAGCAATTCAGCGATCTGGACGTCAAGAACAGCCCTTCGACGGAGACCACCAGCGGGAGTGCTCCGTACGTCGAGTCACGGCACCAAGATGTTAGGTTAAAAAGTGGTTGACCTACAATGAATCACACACAAAGGGTCGGAGAGAATATGGAGTCAATAAGCTCTGCAGAGGTAGATGTGGATAATCAGTTCTGCAGAGGGAGACCAGGAAAATACTATAAGGAATGAGCCAACCGTGTCTGTCTGTTCTCAGCCTCCCAGTGTCATAGTCTCTGGTCTCTGGTCTCAAAGAGCACCCCCTCTGCAGTCTCTCTTTATTTAGTCACACTTCATTAACATATTAAAAGAACAGGATGTCATGCAAATGAGCATGTGACTGAAACCAAAATGACATTTAAAAAGTAAATTAGAAAGACACCCTAAGAAAATAATAATACAACATTATTATTTTACCTAACAGTATAGTAACAGTATATCTTCAACATACTTTGGTGCTAAGACATTCACTGATTTATAAACTAGTTAAAGTATTAGAAGTCTATTCTCTGAGCTACAGGGAGCCAGTGTAAGAACTTTAGAACAGGGGTGATGTGCTCTACTTTCCTGGTTCTAGTGAGGAACACGAGCAGCAGCGTTCTGGATCAGCTGCAGCAGTCTGATTTACTTTTTAGGCAGACCTGTGAAGACTCTATTGCAACACCTTGTAAAATCACCTTGAATCACCTTGTTGCTGAAAGTGTGGTAAAAATAAAATTGCCTTGCCTAATTGAATGCCCTTGATCCTGCAGTGCTCCAATCAAGAGATCACAATGCTGTGGTTAACGGTATCAAATTCAGCAGTCAGGTCCAAAAGCAGAAGTACAGCAGAGTCTCCAGGTTCAGTGGCCAATAAAAGATCATTAAAAACGTTTAAACCTGCAGCCTCAGTGCTAAGAACTGAAACAAGAAGATGGCAGCTCTATGAACCTGAATATTTTTTTTGATTAGAGCAAAGAGCCGCAGGCTCTGTTTTTTCATGTTCCACATGCTTCTGCTTTGCTGCACAGTTTTTCCAGTGTCTACTGAGGCAGACAGTGTGGCGGAGACATGCCACAGCCGGAATAGTGGAGCGTCTCTCACCTGTTTCTGTGCCCTGGAAGCGTCAGAAAGACCTGACACTGTGCAGGCATGAGTCACAATATAAGCCACCCACTCAGTGCGACCTGCACACTCAATACTGTCTCAGCCTTAAGAAATCAACACACATTTAGCCTGCTACTCCCTGCACCCACTAAAGTTGTTGAAAATGGCTTGGCTTTTTGTTTGTTGACTGCCATGGTGAAAATGTTGCTCTGAGTGGTATGGGGTATGCTATGACCAGCCCTGTTTGCTCAGTGGGTTGGGACCTACCCAGACATTGAGAAAGCACAGTAGTGGTTTAGGATTAAATAGTTAGGTTATGTTTTTTGGCAACGGTTCCCTGAAGGAAAGGAGTGAGGTACCACGTAGTTACTATGGGACATCACGCCCTTGTGTCGCTTGTCTGAAGACACTTCTAATCATGTCTGGGAAGGCAAATGAGTGTGATGTCAGGTGGTGGCCTCGCCTAACAACCTACAAATACCTGCCATCGCCCTCATATTCTAGTTTGATAGCCACACTTCACCGAGCTAGGCTGCGATGCGGGAGGACTTGACTCTGTGTCTTCGACACGCGCCCTAAGCAACGGGTTTGCGAACAAAGGGGAACTGCTGCCACCCAGTGGAGCAGAGGGCACAGCCATTCTTGTTTTACTCTGCTTGACTGGTTGCAAACAAGGTTTATGTGTAAAATTGAGCTTTCTTCCTCCAGCATAGTTGGGGAACTCAGCTTTATACAACTGATATGAGATGTGTGTCTGACACAAAAAAATCCATATCCTTTTAAGTCCACACAGCAGTCTTTATGTTAACACAGTGCAAATCTGTCACAACAGAACATTTTTTAGCAGTCATGGGGGGGTAAACATTCCCTATTGGGACTGGGAGGCTGACCAACAGAACATGTCAGTCTTAGCACCCTAAAACTGGGGCTTGAAAGTCTCAAAGAGTCCAAGGATGGTAAGTCTAAAACATGGAGACAGAACAGAGGGCACAGGCAAAGTTAGCCTGAGCCTGATAAATCTTTTCCAGCTGTGCTGCAGAAAATCTGCACTGCTGAGACAGTAGGATAGCCGGTCCACTTAAACCATTGTTGCATGGTGGGGCCAGATAAGCTGCCAGGGTGGGCTCAATGGGAAGAAGGCTCACTAGCCCAGCCTTTCCAGTGAATTCAGGTCAATTAACTGTCTGTAGCCTGGCACCACAATGCAAGTGGACAATGGCTATCCTCTGCAGGACGTCAACTCCACAACAAAGTCCGGGAATAGCGGTAGGTGGTTTTTAACCTAAGCAGGTTCAGAGGGGAGGAGGCCGCAACCTCTTGTGGGCTGGAGGAGAAGAGATCAAAGATGGATGTGGTGGCAGCAGCCGCCACTCCCCAACTGGAAACCCCTCTTCGTCCTCCGTCAGGTCGTGGCTGTCGACGCAGATATCTAGCACATCGTCATTGTCCTCCGCCGGAGGCTTGAAAGGGAACTAAGACATCTCCAGTTCGGATTCGGTGAGCCCATCTACCATCTCCATGTGGTCCAGCCAGCTAATAGCAGGGACTTCAACCAATAAATTGTCTGACCCAGGACAGCCGCTTGGGAGAACATCGGGTCCTGCTGCACCACAACAGTCACTCCCAAGAAGACAAATCTCACGTGCCTTTCGAGAGTAGAGCAGCGGAGCTGGCGACAGAATTCCATTTCTGTCAGCGCTCTCCTGGTTGAAAGGATCCCCAGGCGGACCGGGCATAGCTCATTCAGGTCTGTCTCTTGAAGAGAGAAACAGCAGCCCTGAGGACAGGGCAAAGAGCACACTACTACTTGACCGACTTCAACCCTGTTCTTATCTAGAACCACAGAGCAAAGCAGTGCAGAAGTGAGGACGCGAAGACCTATGGTAGATAGCCAAAGCAACGGAAAATAGCGCTCAGTGGGCAGATAAACTAGCCTGTATGCAGCAAAAGCTAACGCCAGCGAGCAATTGATCTAATTATTCGTTGCAAACAGCACTGTTAAGGATGTGTTTTTAGCAAGGTGAAGAGCTCAAGAACGGAAAAATGCAGGTGAAAGGGGCCACCACCTGGCATCATGCTCATTTGCCTTCACAGTCGTGATTGGAAGTGTTTAGGCAGGCCACACGAGGGCGTGATATCCCATAGTACCTACGTTGTACCAAGGGAATCGACTGAAAGGGAACAGCCTTTTTACCCAATTAGCACAGTCACTTGACTCAGAAAAATAGAAAACTTCAGAGCAGCCAACAAAGTGATTTCTTTGACAGATTTGAGCTCTCTGCACATGTAAACAGGAGATCATGTCTGGGGACGATGTTTATCAGTTCAAATGTTGGTTGCTGTAAATGCAGAGCATTTGATCTATGTTTAGATGCTTTGTTGAACATACAGATATCAGTGATGTTTTAGGCAAGGTAATTTTATTTGTATAGCACACTTTCAACAACAAGATAAGTCAAGGTGTTTTACATGATTGGGGAATAAAGTAAAAATAGCAATATAACACAAAGCATATGACACTTAAAAATATAACAAGTAGTAGTATAGTGTATGTGTGTGAATGTAGTGTGAAGCACTTTAGGGTTCTATGGACTAGATAAAGCACTATACAAGTACAAGCCATTTACCATATAGCAGACAGGGATTCGCTGTGTTCATCTGTGCAAGCTTTATTAAAACATGCTGACGTAATCACTGTGTAAAGGAGTGATTTTCCAACTGGAACCAGTAAAGGCTTTATTTAAGCGGAGAGAATTGTATACTTGTTTGGCTGAAGGTATTCAGCAGGTTAACTGTTACTAGTCAGGAACTCTGCATATCTAGACTTGCATTCTGCTGTCTAAAATGCGTTTTTCATATCACACAAAGTACTTCACATCTTTTCTTTGCCTTGTATAAAGGTCACTGAGAAACCACATTGGAGCATGGGGAAGTACCGTTAAGCCTAAAATTATTGACACCCTTGGCAGAATTTCCATTCAGTTTATTTATGTAGCGCCAATTCATAACAGAGATCATCTCAAGGCACTTAACAAGAAAAGTCATTTCAATACAATCATATAAACATTCCAATCAGTTTAAGTTACTATTTAAGGAATCCCAGCAGATTGCATCGAGTCACTGACTTGAGCTTGCATCCCGTTGATGCAGACTTCCAACCACAGCAATCCCTCATACTGATTAAGCATGTAGAGATAGTGGAGAGGAAAAACTCCCCTTTAACAGGAAGAAACCTCCAACATAACCAGAACCAGGCTCAGTACGAGTGGCCATCTGCCACTACCGTCTGGGGTTTGACAAGACAGAGCAGAGACCAGAAGATCTGAGTATTTTCTATATCAAAGAAAGTAAAAAGGACACAGGGGATGTTAAGCAACCGAGACCATCATCCCAGTCAACGCCCCCCTTTCAACAGTGCAGTGTAGCTATGCATGATACCAGACCTGTTGTAGCTCCTATTGAGAGAAAAACACTTAGAGAGAATAAGTTAACAGTCAAAATAACAGCATGTAATGCAACGGGAGAGTAGTAGAAAAGGAAGCAGCAGAGTGAAGAAAATTGGTAAGTCTGTCCTCCAGCAGTCTAAGCCTATAGCAGCATAACTACAGAGATAGCTCAGGATGACCTAAGCCAATCTAACTATAAGCTTTATCAAAAAGGAAAGTTTTAAGCCTGGCCTTAAAAGTAAACAGAGTGTCTGCCTCATGGACTAAAGGTGGGAGCTGGTTCCACAGGAGAGGAGCCTGATAACTAAAAGATCTGCCTCCCATTCTACTTTTAGAAATCCTAGGAACTACAAGTAAACCTGCAGTCTGTGAGCAAAGTGCTCTGTTAGGAACACATGGAACAATCAGATCTCTGATGGAGCTTGATTATTAAGGGCTTTGTATGTAAGAAGAAGGATCTTAAATTTTATTCTGGATTTAACAGGGAGCCAATGAAGGGAAGCTAAAACAGGAGAAATGTGATCTCTCTTTTTAATATTCATCAGAACTCTTGCTGCATTATTTTGGATTAATTGAATACTTTTAATGGCATTTTGTGGAGTTCCTGATAGAAAAGAATTACAGTAGTCCAGCCTTAAGGTAACAATGGACTAATTTCTCAGCATCACTCCTGGACAGGATGTTTCTAATTTTAGCAATATTCTTGAAATGGAAAGAAGGAAATCCTAGAAACCTGTTTTTAATATGGATTTCGAATGTCATGTCTTGGTCAAATATAACAGAGGTTCTTTACGTTATTACTGGAGGCCAATTTAATACCATCCAGATGAAGTGATTGACTAATCAGTTTCTTTTTTAGAGCTTCTGGTCCAAAGACGGCAACTTCTGTCTTAGAATTTAAGAGCAAAAAGTTTAGAGTGACCATGTTTTTATGTCTTTCAGTCATGCCTGTAATTTACCTAACTGACTGGGTTCATCAGGATTTATGGATAAATTTAGTTGTCATCATCGGCATTGCTGTGGAAATGTATCCCATGCTGTCTAATCATTTTACTAATTGGAAGCATATATATGGTGAAAAGAATTGGTCCAAAATTGGTTCCAAAAAGGAACTGAAGTAATTTCATCCTCAACTCTGGGTTCTTGGACAACATGTGCATTGTTGAACTTCTATTCTTGTATAGGGCACAAGCCCGTTGATGTTCGGCCATCTTTGCTGTATAGGAAAACTCACTTCTACACGAATTCTGTGGGGGCGTCTCAAATGGGAGAGCTCATGAATAGTAATGAGTAACGAATCACTTCCACGTCAAACTGACGAGCTTTTCGAATTGGCCTAATTTCTCCGGTTATTTCGTTTTATTGGCTGGAGCTGACAGAGGATGTAGCAGTTCATTTTTACTTTCACGACATAACTGTGGTGGAAAATTGTTATGCAATTAGGAATTAAGTGTATATTCTCTGTTTAGTGAATGTATCTAGGGTAAAATGACAAGGTTATTGTTCCAGCTTAATGTTATAAAAAAGCTATATGTGTCAGGTCACCAGAGAGACAGACACCGGGGCAGTAAGATAACAGTCTGGCCTTCGGATGAGCTGCTTTATGCGTTGATATAAGACTCGCATGAAGCAGTTCTCTGGAGGCGGGGCGTGAACGTTGGAGAAGACATCTACAGAGATAAACAATGATTGCTGAATACTATTTAAGCGGTTAGTTAGAAAGGTTGGTTAGGGTGATGCACGAGTAACTCTGTCTCCTCCATGTTCTGGCCAGACATGTTTGAATTAAATACTTAAACGCCTTCTTGGACTCAAGTCTTCTTTATAATGGAAACTCTGAGATACTATTTTTTGCCATTACATAACACAAACACATATGGACTTAACACATTTCAAAAAATACAAGTAAAAACGGTTTTGTGTGGCAGGGCACCTTTAAAGGTTTAGATGAGGCTAATATTTTTGATAATTCCGAAACCTCGGCTGAATCAAAACAGTCCAAACACAAATGAGGTTTTACAGTTCTCTTCGATGCTGCCTCACTTACTGAGAAAGAAGCAATCATGTTTGGGAGGATGTCAAAGATTTTATTTTTAATAGAATTAATTTTATTTATAGAGAATCCCATAAAGTCATCAGTACTAAGAGGTGGGGGAATAGTTGGCTCAACAGAGCTATGACTCTGTGTACGTTTGGCAACTATACCAAAAAGAAACCTTGAATTGTTCTTCTTCGCCTCTATTAATGATGAAAGATATGCTGTTCTAGCTTGTCAAAGGGTCTATTTATACAGCAGTAGACCATTTTCCCAGGTTAAATAGGAATCCTCTGGTGTGTACAGTGCCACTTTCTCTCTAATTTCCTAGTATTCTGCTTTAAAGAATGCAACTCTGCATTAAACCAGGGAGTCAGCCTCCAATGGCTAATTACTTTCTTTTTTAAGGGGGCTACACTATCTAATGCCAAACACAATGAGCAAGTAACTCCATGAACCAGACCATCAATTTCTGAAGGGTTAGAGATTAAATTGCTGCCCTTCACTGTGTTACCCTGAGACACTGAGGAAAGTAAGAATGGAACAGATTCTTTAAAACTTGTTACAGCATTGTCTGATAAAGCTCTACTATAATGAAATGTTCTTTCAGATTTTAGATGGTCATTTAAAAGTTAATTCAAAAGTTATCAAAAAGTGCATCTGACAGAACCGGGTTATGTGGGTGGACTGTTATTTCCTCACACTCGATACCGTATGTCAGTACAAGGTCCAAAGTGTGTTTACCCGAGTGGGTCGATCCCTGTACTTTGTGAGTAAAGCCAATTGTGTCTAAGATGGCATTAAAGGCTGCATTTAGATTTAGAAATGATTTGTCATCCATATAGAAGCTTCTTTTCTAATTGTAAACAAGAGAACTTTATGGGTCAAGCTGGGGATTGGTTAAAATAAACGGCTACTTCATGTTATGGAGATATAAAGCTGTAAACAGGGTCTTACAGTTTATTTTCATGTTGAATAATTAAATAACTAAAATCTTTATTTCGTGTCATTTCTGTAATTTAGGTTAAAGATGATTTAGATTTATTAATTACAAAGCCTTCAATTATTTACAATGTAACAATATAACTTGGTTAATTTACTGTAATATTCTTCATTACAGTTGTGCCAATAAGTTTACACACCCTGGTGGATTGTTTTTTTGTGTGTGCCATTTCTCAAAGAATATGAATGAAAACACACAAACCTTTTTTCACTCATGGTCAGGGATGTTGTGAAGCCATTGATAGTTGAAAATAATGTGTGAACTCATTTCAAATCACCCTAACAAAATAAAATAATGACCCTGTCGAAAAGTTTATATACCCCAGTTCCTAATACTGTGTTTTGCCCCTTTTAGCATCAATGATGGCTTGGAGTGTATTGTGGTAGTTATGGAGAAGGTTCTGTATATAATCTAATGGTAAAGCAGCCCATTCTTTTTGGCAAAAAGCCTCCAGTTCCTGTAAATTCATGTGTCGTCTGTCATGAACAAGGCGTTTGAGCTCTCCCTACAGTGGTTCAATGATGACGTCAGGAGACTGAGATTGGCACTCCAGAACCTTCACTTTATTCTGCTGAAGCCAGTGGCAGGTTGACTTGGCCTTGTGTTTTGGATCATTGTCTTGTTGAAACATCCAACTACGACCCATGCGCAGCGTTCGGGCTGATGAGCCCGAACGCTGCGCATCACTCCAAATTATTTTGTTACAGAAATGTTGAGGCTCAACTATTGTAAGCAAGATGCTTTGTGGCATTTGCGTAGTAATTGCTCTCTTCTGGCAACTCGGATTTGTAGCCCATTTTTCTTCAAGTGCATCCTTATTGTGCTTCTTGAAACAGCCATACCACTTTGTTTGAGGGAGTCCTGAATGTCAGCAGAAGTTATTAGAGGGTTTTTCTCTGCATCGAACAATTTTTCCGCAAGTTGTTGCAGAAATTTTTGTTAGTCTACCTGACAGTGGTTTGGTTTCAACAGAACCCCTAATTTTCCACTTCTTTATCAGAGTTCTAACACTGCTGATTGGCATTACCAGTACCTTGGATATCTTTTATATCCCTTTCCTGCTTTATAGAGTTCAATCACCTTTTCTCGTAGATCTGGTGACCATTCTTTTGCTCTCCCCATGACTCAGAAACTGGAAACATCAGGGCAGCTCTGGATGGAAGATGCAAGGGTTTGTTAGGAGCCCAAAAACTCACACCTTTTAATAATCACACACTGATTGCAAGGAAAAGGATCACAGGTGAGGATGCTTACCTTTAGCTGCCATTCAAACCCATTTGTGTCAAGTTGTCTAAATATTTCAGCCCAAAATCACTGGGGTGTGTCAACTTTTCGACAGGGTAATTTTGGCATTTTATTTTGTTATAATAATTTGAAATGAGTTCACACATTTCGTTCACAATAAATGGCTTCACAACATCACTCACCATGAGTGAAAAAAGTTATTGTGCTTTCATTCATTCTTTGAGAAATGGCCAAAATGTAAAAAAAAAAAAAAAACATCCATGTGTGTAAACGTATTGGCACTACTTTATATTATTGCATTTTCCATTGGGGTATTTTTAAGGAAATTATTTTCACTGTCCTGCTGAGCATATATAGGCAGACCTTTAGAAATCGAGCAAGTTAAACAGACAAACCAGTGCTTTACTTTAGCTTAGCACCATTTGCTGCTGGGGACAGAGTGCTACTCCTGTTTTCTTCTGCATCAAAATGAGGACAGAAATATCTTTAAAACCCCTTACATACAGCATACAGTAGGAATGGGCAAAATGAACTCACTTCCATTAATAGGAGTTTATTGTTGTCTTGTTAAATCAAAGCTCCTATCATAAGAAGTCCTTCACAGTAACAATAAATGCCCATCCTTGGCATACAGCTATATTAAAACCTTTGGTGGTTGAACTTTTTACTTTCTGTAACATAGAAAGTTCTCTTAAATCAGATCTTCTGTTCCTTCTGTGTTCTGCTCTGTCTTCTCAAACCCCCAGACGGTCGTGGCAGATGGCCGCTCCTACTGAGCCTGGTTCTGTTGGAGGTTTCTTCCTGTTAAAGGGGAGTTTTTCCTCTCCACTGTCGCTACATGCTTGCTCAGTATGAGGGATTGCTGAAGGATTGCTGTGGTTGGAAATCTGCCCAACCTCACGCCAATGACTGACGCAATCTGCTGGGATTCCTTAAATAGGAAACTTTTTAACTGATTGGAATGTTTGTATAATTGTATTGAAATGACTTCTTGTTAAGTGCCTTGAGATAATATCTGTTGTGAATTGGCGCTATATAAATAAACTGAATTGAAATAAACTGAATTGAACTGTCCCTGCCTTACGTTCTACCTTCTCCTTGGATGTGCAGCTAGACCAGGGCCCTGCTACCTTTAGACCTTCCACACTGGCTCCTAATAAATTTAGCTACAAATTATAAAGGACCAACTAATGTTTAATATACATATCACAAATTAAGGTTTTAGCACTTATTTGTTTTGTTATGGAATAATTCCTTTACAATTTCATAACAGAATGACACTAAAAGTGCCAGGAAAAATCTTTTAGATCTATTTTTGTTGTCATTAGGTTGGAAGCTGTGCTTTTGTTTTTACATGATTTTTCACAAATATTACCATCCCATAGAAGATGTATCCATTGTTTTTTGAAAATGTTTAGTTTTTCCTTTTTTTACAGCCTAAAAATTGAAATAAAATGGTGGTTCTTTAAAAATGACAACACATTTCCTTTAGTAAATGTCACACAAAAAATAGATTTTTTTTCTTTTTCTCAGAAGGTCGGATAACATTTGTGACTTGGGTTTTATTCAGCTGGACTGAGGGCAATTATGGCTCTCTGTCTTGTGAAGGCTGCAGACCCCTGAGCTTTTGAACAGCACAGCAGCTGAATACAGTTTTAATGGTAATCTCATAGTGAAACTGTAGTACTGACCCTAGGAAGTAGTGAAAAGTAACTTTTCGCTTAAAAAAGATCCAAATAGGATTGAAATATTGTCGATAAAATCCTTTTTTCCATTTACATGTCAGCTTTAATGGCACCATAGCCTATCGGTGTTCCTATAACTACCTTGCTGTGACATAACTGTGTCATCCCTGTTTTTCGGCCCTTATCCCTGCAGTTCTGGATATGGCACGCCATGTTCCACTTTACAGAGCGCTATTGGAGCTGCTTAGGGCCATTTCCACCTACACCGCACTGGTTCCACTGCTTTTACCTTTGTCTGGGGATCCTGGGCAGGAGGAGGAGGAAGAAGATGAAGAGCATTCTGAGGGACAGACTTCTGTTGGCATGCTGCTGGCCAAGATGAAGACATGTGTAGACACATATACAAATCGCCTCAGGTAAGACATGATGCAAAATGGTAGTTTGACATATTTATCTATTTGCTTCAATTGAACCATCATGTCATGTTGAATAGTCACACAGATGCACACCTTCTTTTAGAGACAGAGTTGGGCTCAAACATTTGGCATCTTGACAAACTTCATTGTTGGGAAAGACATTACCCCCCCGGGGACTCTGTAGACTCATTCAGACTGTCCCTGAAGATCTTCTTAGCAAGGCATCAATATTAGGGCAGAAAAGGGTTTGGGCTAAAGTGGAATAAATTCACACTGCTTCTTCAACTTCATATCAAGAGGCTTTAGAGGTCAAGTTCATATAAAATTATATAGAATTAATTTCTTAACAAATTCGGTTCATATCAGTCTAGAACATTCCAAACAGATTCAGATGAAATTACATGTAGTTCAATTTCAACCCATGTTAAGAGAATATCAGCTCTTACTCATCTGACATTTAGTTTATCCTAAATTAGCAGTTGGTTAAAACAACAAGTTAAATGAAAATCCTGACATTAGAAATGGTCAATGTTAATGAATAATAGGTTGTTGCAGACGTCAGACCTGGGTTATCGATGGAGAGAACGTTAATTTCAACCTGTTACATCCAGGATCATAATGCATGTCTCATAGAATAGAATAATCCTTTATTGTCCCACAAAGGAGAAATTCAGCTTTAACAGCAGCAAAGTGACAGGTAATAAAAGCATTTAGACTAACACAAGAAGAGTAGAAAAGTATAAAAACAGAATTAAGAATATGTGCATTGAGGACAAAATTACAAACCAAAGTACTGTCCAGTTATTAAAATAAAGTGAGCAACTGAGTAGAATAATTTAAAATATTTACAGAATGTGCATTTGTAGTTGTGCATAAAAAAAGTAAACATATAATTTCCAAGAAGTTAACAGAATATAAACTGTGAAAAACTGATGTGCAAATAGCAGAAGAAATGTTAATTGAGTTAAACAGTGCAAATTACAGCAGGGATGTAAACACTGAGTTTGTTGGGAGCAGATCTGGCTGTAGCTGCAGGGAGGAAGGACCTGCAAAAACGCTCCTTCATGCACAGAGGATGTAGCAGGATGTCACTGAAGGTGCTCAGCAACATCTTCATGCATGGAGTGGGAGACACTGTTCATCAGTGATGTTATTTTAGCCAGAGTCCTTCTGTCTTCCACCAACTGCACTGGATCCAGGGGCCATCCTAGAACAGACCTGGCCTTCCTGATGACCTTATCCAACCTCTCCCTCTCAGCTGTAGATAAACTGCTGCTCCAATATACGACGCCATGAAAAATGGCTGATGCCACCACAGAATCAAAAAAAGGTATTTAGGAGTGCTCCCTGGACTCGAAAAGACTTCAGTCTCCTCAGCAGGTAGAGTCTGCTCTGACCCTTCCCGTAGAGAGCATCAGTGTTGTGGCTCCAGTCCAATTTATTGTTTAGGTGAACACCCAGGTACTTATAAGAGTCCATCCATCTATCCACCCATTGTCTTCCCCTAATCCGGGGTTGGGTCACAGGGGCAGCAGCTCAAGCACTTCCCTCTCCCCAGCCATTTTGGCCAGCTCCTCAGGAGGAATCCCAAGGCATTCCCAGGCCAGCCAAGAAACATGGTTCCCCCAACGTGTCCTGGGTCTCCATTTGGGTCTCTTCCCGGTGCGACGTGCCCGGAGCCCCTTACCAGGCAGGCGTCCAGGAGGCATCCTGACCAGATGCCCCAGCCTCCTCAACTGACTCCTCTTAATGTGGAGTAGCAGCCTCTCTACTCTGAGCCCCTCCCGGATGACTGAGCTTCTCACCCTATCTCTAAGGGAGAGCCCAGACACTCTACGGAGGAAACTGCTTGTATCCGTGATCTTGTTCTTTCGGTCACTACCCAGAGCTCATGACTATAGATGAGGGTAGAAACATAGACCGACCGGTAAATCAAGAGCTTCGCCTTTCGGCTCAACTTTCTGTTCACCATGACAGACCGGTATCGCGCCTGCATAACTAGAGATGCCCTATTGATGCCCTATCGATCTCCCGTTCCATTTTTCCTTCATTTGTGAACAAGACAGATTCTTAAACTCCTCCACTTGGGGAAGGACCTCTTTCCTGACCTGGAGAAGGCACTTTCCCCTTTTCCGGCTTAAGACCATGGTCTCGGACTTGGAGGTGCTGATCCTCATCCCAGCCGCTTTACAATTGGCCACAAACCGCTCCAGCGAAAGCTGTAGATCCTGTTCTGATGAAGCCAATGGGACCACATTATCTGTAAAAAGCAGAGACCCAATCCTGAGTGCACCAAAACGGATCCCCTCAACACCTTGGCTGTGCCCAGAAATCTTGTCCATAAAAGTTATGAATAGAATTGGTGACAAAGGTCAACCATAGTTGAGTCCAACTCTCACCGGGAACGAGTCCCAGTTACTGCCGGCAATGCGAACCAAGCTCTGACACCGGTCGTACAGGGACCTAATAGCCTGTCTCAAGGGGCCTGGTACCTCATACTCCCAGAGCACCCCCCACAGGACTCCCCGAGGGACACTATCGAGTCTCCAAGTCCACAAAACACATGTAGACCGGTTAGGCAAACTCCCACGCACCCTCCAGGACCCAGTATTCCACGGCCAGGACGAAAACTGCATTGTTCCTCCTGGATCCGAGGTTTGACTATCTGCTGGATAGATCCTCTCCAGAACCCCTGAATAGACCTTACCAGGGAAGCTCAGAAGTGTGATTCCCCTGTAGTTGGAACACACACTGTGGTCCCCCTTGCGCCTGCGGAAGTCCACCACCAACTCTATGGTTTTCCCAGCATTGATCACGAGGTGGTTCTGCTGGCACTAGTCTGCAAAGTACTGAGTCCACTCTCTGTACCCTGATTCGTCCTCAATGGCAGAGTTATCAGAGAACTTCTGAAGGTGGCAGTGTGAGGAGTTGATGGAGAAGTCTGCAGTGTAGAGGGTGAAGAGAAACTATGCCATCATTGTTCCCTGTGGGGCCCCCTTACTGCAGACCAGCCTATCGGAGACACAGCCCTGTGTCCTCACATACTGAGGGCGTCCTGTGAGGTAGTCCAGTATCTACTGCAACATGTAGTGGTCTACTCCTGAAAGCTCCAGCTTGTCCCTCAGAAGTCCCAGCTGAATGGTGTTGAAAGCACTGGAGAAATCAAAGAACATGATCCTCACAGTGCTTTCAGGCTTCTCCAGGTGAATCAGAGCTCTGTGCAGGAAGTAGATGATGGTGTCATCCACCCCAGTGCCAGACTTGTAGGCAAACTGCTGTTGATCCAATGAACACCTCACCAGGGGGCAAACTGGATTGAAAATCAACCTCTCAAGGGTCTTCATCATATGCGAGATCAGGGCTACTGCCCTGTAGCTGCTGAGGTCCTTCAGATGTGGAGTCTTTGGTACCGGTACCACACAGGAGGTCTTTCACAGTGATACTTTCCCCAGCTTCAGGCGTAGGTCGAACATATATCCCATTAAGCCACACAGTTCTTCTGCGCAGCTCCTCAAGAGCCTGGACCTGACGCCATCTGGATCTACAACCTTTCTCACCTTGATCTTTTGCAACTCGTTCCTCACCTGAGGTGTTGAAAGGGACAAGATGGGTGGTTGGGGGTCTAGGATGGGGTCTTTAATAGCAGGGGGGGTTGTGATGGCTGGGAGCTGAGAGGTTTAAAGTTCTGAGAAGAAAAGCAGGCAGTCTGAAAGATGAGGGGGGTTGCAGCAGGGGAGACACTGCTCGGGGAGGAGTGGGTGACTGGTCAAACTTGTTAAAGAACTGGTTCAAGTCGTTCACCCACCCTAAGTCTTCTGCAGCCTGGGGGTTTGGTTTGTGCCCTGAAATATTCTTCAGGTTCTTCCAAACCCCACTGATGTTGTCCTGCTGCAGCTGGTCCTCCATCTTCTTCCTGTGGATGTTCTTTCCTTGTCTAATTTTCCATCTCAACTTTTTCTACACAGCTCTCAGCTCCTCTTTGTCCCCAGATCTAAAGGCTCTCGTCTTCTCCTTGAGGTTAACCTTTATTTCAGGGTTGATCATTGGCTTGTTGTTGGAACAACACTGTACCTTTATGATGACACAGAAGTTGATGTAGTCCATTATGTAGTCAGTGATGCTGTCAATATCATTACCATGAGGGGCACAGAGGTCTTCGCACATAGTAAAACTGAAACAGTCCCTCAGAGGCTCCTCAGTCTCCTCTCACCATTTTCTCACTGTGTGTGTCACAGCTGGTTCTGTGTGTACTAGAGGTTTATACAATACAGACCCTTTCCAAAAAAAATCCTAATTTCTTTCTTTTTTCCCCCACAAAAAAATGAGAAGTAAATGTTGATTTCTTCACAGTATTCTAATTTATTGAATTTCTGATTTTGTGGGTTTTATGAGCTGGAAGCCCAAATTATGTGCAAATAAAAAACTATAAACAGTTGTGGGCCCTGAATCTAAACTATGGAAAGTTGACTTTTTGAATGGAATTAGGGAAATTATGGAAATAAATAAACTTTTCCATGATATTCAAATTTTTTGGAAAAGGTCTGTAAGTCCCGTGTTTTATTGTCTGTTGTGCGGCAGGTGACCATAACCATAGATAAGATCCCTAACGTAGACAAACTAGTAGAGCATGGTTTTTGACTTTGCTCTCTTTTCACCATGACATACTAGAGCAGTGCTGTGTTCAGAGGAGGCACCATACTGTCTATTTATGTCCTTTTTCATCCTACCTTCACGAATGAACAAGACACGAAGATACTTGGAAAATCTCTGCCTGAAGCAGTGACTCAACCTCAACCAGTAGAGAGCTGTCCAACGTTTTCTGTTTCTGAGAACCCTGGCCTAAGGCTGAATGTCATTACCCAAATGACTGTCCTTTTGATATTTTGGATATGATTTGGGAAATGACCTAAATCTTACACAAAAAATGAAGATGACTTCATGAAGGTGCCCAAACCAGATGCAATCTCTTCAACACATTTATGCCTGGAGATCCTGAACACAACAGATCACATGATCAGTAACCAGCGGCGACGCTGGTGGGATCTTTCCATCCTGGGGACGAGCTTGATGTAAAGCTGAGAATCCAGCCACACGTCTCACTAAAAACCATCCTCAGCTAATCTGTTAGGGTAGGGATGTGATCAAGAAACAAGGTGAAATAAAATGATTTGAACTGATGTTATCTGGTGAAAGTAAGAACAGCTAAAATAGGTTGTGTCTTCATTCCAGTTGCTCCAGAAGTACACATTGAGTCACCCATTTCTGTGTGTTCCAGGTCAAAGAAAGATAAAAGTAAAGGTGTGGTCAAACCAGATGGCTCTGACCCTGAACCTGAGGGTTTGACCTTGCTGGTGCCTGACATCCAGAGAACAGCTGAGATAGTCCATGCAGCTACTACCAGCCTACGCCAAGCCAATCAGGGTACGTATGTTCATAAAGAATCAGTTCTGTTTATTTATGTAGTGCATTTTGTTAAACGAAGCATTTATCTGTAGAGCCTGAGTTTTAACTTTCTTACTCCATTTTAGACTAATACCATAATTTCCTAGGATGGTCTGGCTTTGTGTTTCCAATGTGATGCAACAACACACCAAAGAAGTCTGCTAAGACTGTTCTTGACCTGTAGCTGAAAGTTCAACTAGAATGTTGTGATGAAAAACTTTTACTGGTCGCTTTCGCACTATAGGAACCTTTAGGAGTTCCAATAACCTTTTCAGGAACTAGGCTGTCTTTTGGCGCGTTCTGAGAGCCGGTGAAAAATCCCTATCAAGGTCCCCACTTATGTGCGGACGCAAAATGGAAAAGTCCCCATGGGGAAGGGTGGTTCCTATAACTAAACTCAAGGCGGGTAGTTCTCAGGACTGTGTTCCTAGAACTGGTATGTCCAAATGCGGCTAATGTCTCTAGATTTTTCCCCAGTTCTGATAGTTTATTTGGTTAGAAGCTCTGAAATCTGTCAATAGTTTAATAGAAAACACCTATAATCTGTTCCTCTTGTTTCTATTTGGTCTGTTTCTTTAACTGGAAAAAAGAGTCAAGAGAAAGTTATAAAGTTCAGATATGTAATTTTTAAAGTAGAATTTCACCAAATGTTACATTGTCTGATCTCTGGGTTTAGAAACTTCTTGTTGCAGTCCTGCCCCCAAAGATGTCTATTCCAATAGTATACAATGGCATAAATGCAACATAGAACAATCTGATTGGATAGTTGTTGGGGTGTCTCCAACCCCTTTGCCAGCTTTCTGGTTTTGGTCCACCTTCTTGAATTTATCCTTTCTAGACTGATCCTGGGGATGTCTCAGATTCCTCTCTGAAAAAGAAAAGTTAGTACACCACTCTGATTCTCTTCCTGGTCCAGCTCCATAAACTTGTCTTACCTTCTTACATTCCTGAGTCCTGCTTCTACACCCTAATTTACAACAGCAGTCCTATGGTGTTTCCAGTAGATCTGTGGTCACACAGAGGCGAACTTTTAATGAATAAAGTCCCATTGTGAAAGTAGTCTGCATGAGATCACAATATAAGCTTAAATACCAGTAAAGAACGGTATGCATTATATTATTAAGCTGCACACACATGCACTAAGCCTTGTAACAGAAAAATGACTTATCATCCACAATTTACAATAATGGATAATATGTAAACCAGTTGCTATATGTCTCAATTGCTAAATTAAATTTACATCCAACATATCTAAAGATTGATTAGAAAAACTATAAAGTCCCAAACAGACATGCTGAAACTGGTTTTAGACATGGAGTAATACGGATAGATAGATTCTTCAATCTAGTCATTAGTCACCTCAAAGAGTCAGAGCCATCGATAAAACGTACCTTACATGATGACTATTACTCCTTTTACCTGACCTTGTACCTTCCCAGTACACAGTGCTAATGCTCCCCATTGCTCCTATTACTTTAAGCTCCCACCAGAGGATTCCTATGCTTGGCCTACAGAAATACTTATCTAGCTGAGCACCTGGGTGTCGACTGCTCCATTAGACATAATGGAAGTCTACATGTGAGATAAAATATACAGCCAAAGATCATTGTCATACCTACTAATGTGGAAATTTCTCTGTGATAAGGCCTTTGGTATCCCACATCATGAATCAGTCAGAGCTGGCAACACTGGAGATGTAACAATGTTTAACCATTTCATTTTAAAACCAGTCAGAATTAAAGCTGTAGGAGGAGAGGATTATTGACTGAGGTGAGGAAAGGACAGCTGAGTATCTGTACTGATATTCAGTTCAAAAATACCTGATTAATCCCAATAACATCTAATTTATCTGTTCATATGTGCTATTTTTACTTTTCTGTGGTTGTCTGGAGGAGTAAAGCTGCCATGTTCAGCTCAGTATCCCTTGCATATTGACCCTATAGAAATGCTAAAAATTCTAAATGCTGAGGTTTTCTAATTTATTTCCAACTTACTTCAACTGGTTAAAGAAATAGGACTTTAATTGCTGAGTAAAACTTATTTTTAAAAAAACGAGTGAGTGTCATATGAGTGTCATATATTGCTATCTACATGTCTGGTCATTATTTTTTGTAATTTAGTACATTTTAGTAAAAATATTAATTTTTTTTACCAAAAACCGTTAGTGGGGTGCCCTCTTCAGGTTAATACATTAAACTGCACTTAAATTTGAGTCGAGCATCGCTACTGGCTCAGCTTGGGTTTCTGACGTCAGCGGGGGAAACTGACGCCAGCCTTCCTGCCGCTGTGGAGTAGAAAACAAGCCCAGTCTAGGCCACACCTCCAGTGAGTGTTTACAGCGTTTATCAGGTTAGTGATTTGTTAACTTAGCATTTAGTTAGATTTTTTAGCACAGCCTTTTCTACTGACATCTGCGCATGACAAAGGAATGAACTGATATCAGTAAATGGATAATGAAATCAGGTCTCAGAGTTAATTTTTTAAGTGCACTCTAATTTATACCTTCGGCACCTCTTTGCAACATACATTTTCTGTTGCAGACAACGAGGTGCAGTAGCCACAGGTGCACCTGTTGAGGCAGAGTCACACGATTTTACTCCAGATAATCTAAATTTTGCCTTAGCTTTGGCTAACAACAATGTACCACTCAGAGATGGGCCCCATTCTATGCCGCAATGCCGCTGCAGGCTCGGGACCTGTTGCCCCGGGCAACTCAAGAGCCATCGGCTCAGAGCCGCTTGCCTCCTCCACAGAACCTTCCTCCCTTTCCTCTCTTTCTTCTGGTGAAGGAGGTGTAGAGAAATCCTCAACTTCAAAATTTCCCCCCTCTGAGGCAATGGAGGTTTCGTCGCTATTACGCTCCATCTTTCTGGCTGTCTGTGTGCCACACATAGGAGCTGCAGTTGTAGCAGCTCGGCTGTCAACATGTCAACCACAGCGCAGACCACGCCCAGCCCTCCCACTTGCTGGTCCGCCAGGCATTTTTCAAACAGGAAATGTGGGTGGAATTTTAACTGTGATAGGGAATGAGTTACACTTTAAGGTAAAAGTTTGTGCTGGATGACTAGATATCAGTTTGTGTTTTTATTCCTGTGCACCAGATGGTGATACTTTTATATCAATTCAAACATCCACTCTCGCTTTTAAAATAACTCTGTTGATTTTGGATGTTGGTTTATGTGTGTGGGGGAAAAGGTGTGTATAATATATTTTATGAAAGGTTATTTCCATATTTCGTTCTTTTGGCTTTGTAAATATATTGGCCTCCAAAGGGTTTTGAATATAGATATGTGATATTTAAGTAACAATGGATTTTGTTCCCCCTTTATTCTCTTTATCAGAGAGGAAATTAGTCGAGTCCTCAAAGAAGACGTCGAGTAGGCCCAAGCCGCTGTCTGTCCTCCGCTCCTTAGAGGAGAAATATGTTGCTGCCATGAAGAAACTACAGTTTGGTGAGTTTTTATCTTTGCCCCTGTAGTCTACAGGCAGACTCTCCTGCTGTCTATATGCTATGTAAAGGCCATATGATATCATGTTGTGATGGAGAGAGACGCAGAAATCCTGTTTTTTTTTTCATGTCTTACATGTATTAAGTAATTACTCTGGCCTCTGCTGTGCAGGAACTCATGCAGCTGGATGTTGAGGCAGTTGACATGATTAAATGTGCATCTGTGTTCAGTGCTCCAACATCACTGACTAATCAACAAAACTGTTTCAGGGAAATGTCAGTTTTGTGGGGGGGTGGGGGGGGTTTGCTTTTAATGTAATAAGAACTACAGAAATGAAGTTGAAACTATATAAATATAATATTTTCTCTTTAAAACCGAGTGTTTGGCAGTAAATAGTTGAAGCTACCTCCAGATCTGTTTGTAGGGGCTGCAGACTGCAGCAGAAACATTGCAGACGCCCCTTGCTTTAGGCTCTGGTCTAAACCTGTTTACGTGAGGGACTTTCAAGACCACAGGTGACCCAAGGATATCTTCAAGAGGTGTCCTATTGGTGGGAAGTATCTGCCCCAGCTGATTGTCCTAACTGAAGGCGACTGGACTCATTCTCTTGTTTCACATCTCACCCAAAGGCATCTGTATTTCTGATCAGGTTTATGGGGTGAGCTTTCCAGTGGTTGTTCAGATAATCGATACGATTTCCAAACCTTGAGAGACTAAACGTGGTGATAAAAAAATAGTGGATATAACAGTTTTGGTCCTACAGTGTGTGGTGTGCAGCCACACGGCAATGATGAGACACCACACACAAACTAATTGTACTCACCAACATTCCCATCTCAGACAGGAAATCTCACAAAACCTCATGAGAAAAAACATGACTTCAGAGTAAATCAACAAGGCGGCTGAGAATGAGGCATCGCTAATAGTTTGTGGACTAGTTTTAACAGAAAGAAAGAATGACTCAAGAAAAAGGTGTAACTAGTGGTGGGCAGTATAAAAGGTAGAAGGTAGCCAAAGGTAGAGATTTTGACTATACTAGCCTACCGTGATTGTGCATTTTGATGATGTCATCAAGGAGGATAAAAACTGATGTTCAGTGTTTGTCTTTACACTACATATTGCAAGTTTAAAATTTGTTACTTTCCATTTAACGGGAAAAAAACCTGTTGAACTTGAAGCATTTTTTATTCAAAAATGTACAGCTTTATTTTTGTGCGATATTAAATTTATAAATAAGTAACCAGGAAAGCAGACAATTTAGATTTGTAAAAAAAACAAAAAAACATTTAGCTTTTAATTTATTTAAGATATCTTCATGTTTATGTTGTGTGAATTTTTGTGTGGCATTTTTTTTGGGCAAAAAGATTTTTATATTTTAATGCATTTTGCACAATACATGTTCTTTAAATAGCATTCTGAACTTTTTTTTAAGTTGTTGTTCTGCTGCAATGTATCTGGAAAGTGAGAATGTTCATAAACTGTCATTTTGACATATAAAGAAAAGAAAAGAATATATCGCAATAGATATTGTTACCGCACATGCTTTAGATTATATCTCAATATAGATTTGAGGCCATATCGCCCAGGCCTAGGAGAAACATTGTTTGTCCTCAAAACATATCTCACACACACTGCGATATCTGGCCAGGACAATCCAACATGTTGAATTTCCCCAAAACAGGGTCATGTGACTGAAACAGAGCGGGTGGTGGGAACAGTTTTAGAAGTATTCTTTCATGAGTCCAACAGCAGAAGGGAAGAAACTGTTCTTATGGCGAGAGGTTCTGGTCTGGTGCTGGACCTCAATTGACATTAAGTCGAACTCTTCACAGGTTTGATGTGTAGGTCAGGTAATCATGTGACCTTAACAGGCCTCTTTGTTTGAGTGTTTGAACGTAGAAGTCGCTCCCCAGTCAGAACTCTGGAAGGATTTTGGAGAAACATTAGGGAAATGGGAACAGACTTGTTTATGCGGACAAATGAGTGAGTCCATCAGGCTGGTCTGATTCCACCCCTCAT
Organism: Valencia hispanica; assembly: GCA_963556495.2. NCBI lineage: Eukaryota > Metazoa > Chordata > Actinopteri > Cyprinodontiformes > Valenciidae > Valencia > Valencia hispanica. Next base: position 55,875,095 of record OY747711.1, read on the forward strand.
TGTTGGCCATTAGCCTTAGGTTTCTAAGGGATGGGGTGGGACAGCTAAGGGGAGCAACCTTGTAGCCCTAACAAAGGGGGACCAGGAGCAAAGAGGTAGGAACTGTACTTCCAATTCTACTGATGATGGTAAATAACATTAAACAAAATATGACATGTCATATATAGGCATTTAGAACACATGTCTAAACTTAAGTATTTGACATTTTGCACTACATGTGATAATAATCAAAGATTGCATGTCTAACAGCAACACAACAACAACAATATAATGGAACCACTAGTGCGAAACATAAAGCTGTTCTTTGGCATTGGTCATCCTTTTAATATTAGGCTGCAGCTGACTCACCGAGAAGGTGAGGATGTCCTGTAGGTGTGGGTCAGTCCGAGTGCTTTTGAGCCTAGACTCGTTGAAGTTCATTACTCTAAAAGTCTTTTCACAGATGTACAGTGGGGCAAAAAGTATTTAGTCAGTCAGCAATTGTACAAGTGCTCCCACTTAAAAAGATGAGAGAGGCCTGTAATTTTCATTTTAGGCATACCTCAATTATGAGAGACAACTCTGTGGCTTTCCAGTGGCTCAGCCACCTCACTTCTTGGTGATAAAGCACATCCTTGTACTGTGAATCAAACTCCTCTATATTCAATTCAATTCAAAAATACTTTATTGATCCCAGAGAGAAATGAAGTGTTGTTGTAGCTCATATAATTAATTCTTTAAGGAGTTGTTGTAGATGATGATGGCTGTGGGCAGGAAGGATTTCCTGTAGCGGTCTGTAATGCAGCAAAACTGAAGAAGCCTCCAACTGAAGACACTCTGCTGTTGTATGGGACAAATTATATTCTACTACAAATTTCTAGATATTTCTTGGCGGGCCAATATAGATGATATGGTGTGCCAACTTTGGCCCGTGGGCCCCACTGTAGGCACCCCTGCTCTAGTGGGAACACTAGGATGGGGGAGATTTAGTGGGAACCCTAGGAAGGGGGAGATTTAGTGGGAACCCTGGGAAGGGGGAGATTTAGTGGGAACCCTAGGAAGGAGGAGATTTAGTGGGAACCCTAGGAAGGGGGAGATTTAATGGGAACCCTGGGAAGGGGGAGATTTAGTGGGAACCCTGGGAAGGGGAAGATTTAGTGGGAACCCTAGTAAGGGGGAGCTGTAGTGGGAACCCTTGGAAAGGCAACTCTAGTGGGAACCCTTGGAAAGGCAACTCTAGTGGGAACCCTTGGAAAGGCAACTCTAGTGGGAACCCTAGGAAAGGGGGACCTGTAGTGGGAACCCTAGGAAGGGGGAGATTTAGCGGGAACCCTGGGAAGGGGGAGATTTAGCGAAAACCCTTTAGAAGGGGGAGCTCTAGTGGGAACCCTTGGAAAGGGAACTTTAGTGGGAACCTTCTAACCTCTTTTTCCTCCCTACACAGACACGTTTGAAATGGTTTCAGAAGACGAGGAAGGAAAGCTGATGTTTAAGATCAACTACCACTACATGTCTCAGGTTAAAAATGCCAGTGATACGAACAGTGCAGCCAGGTCGCGACGTCTTGCCCAGGAGGCCGTGACCCTGTCCACATCTCTTCCTCTGTCGTCTTCATCCAGTGTCTTCGTCCGTTGTGATGAGGAGAGACTTGACATCATGAAGGTAAAAGTGTTTTTTCGCTAATTGTCAGTATGAACTCATCCAGTAAGCTGGGTCTGGTGTTTGTGTCATGGTCTGTTTTTATCATGCAACAGCTTCACTGACATTTAAATGCATTTCCCTCAGCCCACTCTGATCGATGGCTGAGTCTTCCTCTCGTTAATGTCAGAATGTCTCCGTTTGACTCAGTCCTGGCAGCAGAGCATGTAGAAGACAATAGGTTTGGTATCACAATAGAAAGGCATGTTTGCATAGAAACATCAGTATAAAGACAAAGATTATTAAGGCTGGCTGTGAAGGTGTTTTGTACTGAAATGTTGATGACTTCCACGATGCAGTGCAGATACAGGAGGAGCATGACTGTAGATGCTCTGATCTACGAGGGCCAGCTGTAGCTAATGTGGAAGGATGACAATCAGGAGGTTGTCCTGTCAATTCCAGCTTCCCCCACCCTGGTGTCCCTGGGAAGACACTGAACCTCATGTTACCTCTGATACTGGGTTAGTAAGAGGAGGAGAGAACATGGGTGAATCTAACAGGGATATCCTGATCACAATACTTACCTAAATTATTTAAAAGGATAGAGTCAGCTCAGTGGGATTTAATGACATACCATTTTTCATTGCCTGGAAACTCACTGACTATCCAGTGTGGTAAAATAATAACTGCGTGTCATCAGATTCTTCGAATGACATTCTGACCATTCTCTGTCTGCGATTCTTGATCCAACAGAAATTTAGTCCCAACCAAACATTTTCAGATCAGCCTCTTAAGCTGCCTGAAAACCTGTGGCCTTGGTCAAAAAAGCTACTATAACGATGTGAAAGTTTGTCACCTACAGCACTCATTGTTTGTTTGATTATTTATTTCTAAACATTTTTCTGACTCAACTTGTCCAATCAGGTCCCATCTTGCACCTGAAGATGACATCGACTCTCAGTTTACTGCAGCTTCCAAACAAGGCTTGTTCTTCTACAGGAAGAACTTGGAGCATGTCTTAAATCAAACACTGACTGACTGGTGTTTGAGTTGCTCTAAGCAAAATTGTTTTCATCTGCATGTTCCTGAGGGCAGCATCAGGTCACCGTCTGAGGAGCCTGCAGCCTTTCCTAGTCTAGATTCTCAGTGTAAAACAACCTAACAATGTAGACACACCGATCCTGTTTTATAAGACTTCCATATGAAAGTAGGCAGGGCTTGTTAAAAGCCGGTTCTGCACATCTGGCTGGGCTGTAGCTGAAACATTACAGACAACTACAGGCATCAGGAGCCAGGTCTTATCAGGGACTACCAATGCCTGTTTTACATAAAAAGCAACTTTAGTTTAATACCTGGGGTGGGATCGAGATATTCTTTGTGTCCAGTAAGACTAAACAAGTTCAGTAAGTAATTTGTTCATCTTCCCATTGGTCCCCAGGCAGCCCCTCCAGCTGTCCATCCCTGTCCTGCTAGCTCCGTCATTGTTAAAGTGCTGCTGCCTCAGATGGGCTGTCAGTGTGTGGGGTGGTGGTGGGGGGGTTATCTGTTGTCAAGTCTGAAGGTGCTTTGGAATAAATAGAATAGAATATGTGCCTCATGTTATGTTCATGATGATCATCACTGTAATCATAGGTTTTTCATAAGCCAGATGTACACAATCCTGGTTCTGAGCTGATCCTGCAGGGTGAACGTTAGATAATTACTATTGCACTTAGTTTCTAGGAGCCCTTTTGAATAGGTTTTTACTTTAGCCTTATCCATATTTTAACCAATTAACAGTCAGTATCCAGGCCATCATATTGGTGACATTTCTTCAGTAAGTTGTTGTTTTGCTGCTGGGTGGTCTTTGTAAAGTTGGTTTCTGCTTCCTGTGGTTCCAGGTTCTCATCACAGGCCCTGGGGACACCCCATATGCCAATGGCTGCTTTGAGTTTGATGTGTATTTTCCCCAGGATTATCCCAACTCCCCCCCCCTGGTCAATCTGGAGACCACAGGCGGACACAGTGTGCGTTTCAATCCAAACCTCTACAATGATGGCAAAGTAAGTGTCAAAATAAACATTCATTTATGCCATTGAGGAGGATATTTTTGAATTCTACTGGGACATTTACGATTCAAATCCTTATACTTCCTGAAACAGGACTTTTTATATTCACCTTTTTACTTGTTTTGACTTAAGTTTTGGGGTTCTTATTTCTTATGAAGATGCTTACTATGCAAAAGGAAACCAAAGTAGCACCAGATGTCATGCATTTCTAATGACCTCACCAAGTCCTACTGCTGTAAAATCTTAATGTTACTTGCGTATCCTTGGTTTTCTGAGTAGCATGAGTAAGTGTCTCACTATGGTAACGCCACAGACGTGACCTCATCAGAAGCTCTTATTACAGTCTGCCTGCCAGGATTAGCTGGAGCCGAGTCTCTCCCCTTAGCAGCATATATAGGGCTGGCCCTGCACTGATAATGTTTTCAAATACGCCCACCTCCTCGGTGCCATCAAGGATACTTATCCTTCAGGACTATTGATACAACCCAATCGCCCGGTCCAATGAAGCGCTGCAGAGATGTATGATTGAGCATCCTGAACTTGACCTGAGGTGCTTGTTTAGAGCCCTTAGGTTTAAAATCGCTCTCATCCTGCAGCTGCCCTTCTTTTGCACGAGGAGTGTGATCAGGAGGGACCGGCCTTATCGCTCTTTTCTCCAATAAAGAAGAAATCTCTTCCTGTAGGAAATGAGCTGCTTTTCCCTCTGCATGTGACTGGCACGGCATTGTACACTGGGGACCGGGAACAGTGATGGACGGGAGAGCAAGTCCAGCTCGCTCGTCCCTCCACCGTCCACCCTGCATGGAGGTGGGTGGCGGTTCCGACCATGCAGGCTCAGATCTCTCTTGCCACAAGCTCTTTGCTGGTGCTGCCCTCCACGGACCCTGGCGACTCGCCGATTTAGGCAGCTGTGGGATCCTGAAGGCTGGAGGCAAGCGACCTGCAGCCTGGGCTGGAGCTGAGAGGCTGCAGCAGCTGCTGGGACTCGGCTTGGCAGGCACAGCTTGAGAGCTTCATTCTCTCGTTTCTTTTCCTCACACCTCTTCTGCATCAAGGCTTACAACTCCTACAAAATTCAGCAGCACGTGTCCTGACAAAGACCAGTTACACCTGTTTTAAATTCACTGCATTGGCTCCCCATATTTTTAGGATCGATATTAAGGTTCTTTTAATGGTTAAGTGTCTTAATGGTCTTGGGCTTTCATATCTATCTAAACTGTTTTTACCATATGAACCTTGGCGGTCTCTGCGCTCCTCTGGCAGCCGTCTCCTTGTCATCCCTAAAGTTAGAACACACACTCATGGTGAGGTGTCTATCCATTATTTTGGCCCTCACCTCTGGAACAGGCTGCTGGAGAACCTCAGGACCGCAGAGAACCTTCATGTTTTTAAGAGCAGGCTCAAGACTCACCTTTTTAGCCGAGCTTTTAACTGATTATTGCTTGATTATTTTTTGAGTATTTTATTGCAGAGTCTTATCATATATATACCATGTTATTTTTACACTGTAATCTGTTATTTTAATCTTCCTGCCAGTGTTTCCTCTATGGGAACCCTCTGCCTCGGGAGTGGTGGTCGGCTGTAGCTGCCTGAGTGCTCTCCAGGTGGAGCTTGGGTGGAGGTGGGGATCTCGCTCTGCCTCCTCTGGGCGCCCTGTGTGCCTCGGCTGCTGCGGTTGATCTGCTGCCGCCGGTGCAGGTGGCTCCCTTGATGGCTTTTCCTTACCTGACTCATCTGCACTTGGCCCAATGTCCTTTTTATGTCTTTTTTTATTGTTGTTTATAAGTGTTTGTGTGCATGGGAGTTGGGTTGGGGGAAGGGGGATATAACTGTGATCATGCTTTTAAGTGTCTGGGTGAGGGATGGGAATATGGTTTATGTGGGATCATTTTAATCTGTAAAGCACTTTGAGTTGCAACTCTTGTATTAAAAGCGCTTTATTAATAAAGTTTGTTTGATTTGGGTGCACGGTGGCGCAGCTGGTAGAGCAGCTCACCTCACAGCAAGAAGGTCCCGGGTTCGATTACCGCCGGGGACGCTGTGGGTGCTGTTTGTTCCCCCGCATCATCGGCACCCACACCCTGGGTGGGGTTGGCAAAAGGGCCTTTCTGTGTGGAGTTTGCATGTTCTCCCCGTGTTGCCTTGAGCCGCTGTGTGATGTGAGCTACTCCCACAAAAACATGCACTAGTCCTGGGGCTGTATACTGCCTCCTACTGGCTGCTTTTAGGGTTGGGGAGGATCTGGCTGGAATAACGTGATCCTTCCACCCGCTACGTCCAGCTGGGAAAACCCCGCCCCATCAGGTGAAAAGAAGGGCCTGCCCACTCCCCAAGCATTAAGGAGGCTTGGGTTTCAGTGTAGGGCCCTCCCGGGGCTGGCAGAGGGAGAGTGGAACCCCAGGACTAAGGTAGGAGCACTGGGGTGATAAATAATGGGGGGAAAACCGTGGGAAATAAAAAAAATGACGTTTGTTTGATTGATTGAGATAACAGCTCTCTGGAGAAACGTAGGTAACTTGTGCTTGTAGCGAGAAGAGGATTTTGAATACATTATCAGTACAGGGCCGGCCCTGTATCTGGTGCTATGGGGAGGGGCCAGGCTCCCTCTTCACTGACAGACAAGACTCCAGCCAATCCCGGCTGGCAGAGTGTAATAGGAGATTCTGATGAGGTCACGCCTGGGGCGTTCCCATTGTTAGACATGAAACAAATGCTATTAAATTCAATTCAGTTTATTTCTATAGCGCCAATTCATAACAGATGTCATCTCAAGGCACTTTACAAGAAAGTCATTTCAATACAAACATTCCAATCAGTTTAAAGGTTTAGCTAGTTTTCTGTGTGAGTACTCCAAGCAGATCAAGTCATTGACTGGCAGTTGTGCCCTGTTGATGCAGACTCCAACCACAGCAATCCCTCATACTGAGCAAGCATGTAGCGACAGTGGAGAGGAAAAACTCCCCTTCAGCAGGAATAAACCTCCAGCAAAACCAGGCTCAGTACGAGCGGCCATCTGCCACGACCGTCTGGTGGTTTGGGAAGACAGAGCAGAGACATAGAAAGAACAAAAGAACTGATGTAAGAGTACTTTCTATATTAAAGAAAGTGAAACGTTGATAACAGGACACGGAGGATGTTCATTTACTCGGATCCCCCCTGTCCAACAGGGCATTGCAACTAAGCAGGATACCAGACCAGGTGTAGCTGCTATGGAGAGAGAAACAGTGGGAAAGTTAACAGTTAACAACAAATAATGCAACTGGGGAGTAATAGAAGAGAAAAATAGAGTGAAGAAAATTGGTAAGTCTGTCCTCCAGCAGTCTAAGCCTATAGCAGCATAACTACAGAGATAGCTCAGAATGACCTAAGCCACTCTAACTATAAGCTTTATCAAAAAGGAAAGTTTTAAGCCTGGCCTCAAAAGTAAACAGAGTGTCTGCCTCACGGACTAAAGCTGGGAGCTGGTTCCACAGGAGAGGAGCCTGATAACTAAAAGATCTGCCTCCCATTCTACTTTTAGAAATCCTAGGAACTACAAGTAAACCTGCAGTCAGAGAGCGAAGTGCTCTGTTGGGAACATATGGAACAATTAGATCTCTGATGTATGATGGAGCTTGATTATTAAGGGCTTTATATGGAAGAAGGAGGATATTAAACTCTATTCTGCATTTAACAGGGAGCAAATGAAGGGAAGCTAAAACAGGAGAAATGTGATCTCTCTTTTTAATATTCGTCAGAACTCCTGCTGCAGTATTTTGGATCAACTGAAGACTTTTAATTGCTTTTTTTGGATTTCCTGATAGTAAAGAATTACAGTAGTCCAGCCTTAAGGTAACAATGGACTAATTTCTCAGCATCACTTCTGGACAGGATGTTTCTAATTTTAGCAATATTCCTGAAATGGAAAGAAGGAAATCCTAGAAACCTGTTTAATATGGGATTTGAATGTCATGTCTTGGTCAAAAATAACAGAGGTTCTTTACGTTATTACTGGAAGCCAATTTAATACCATCCAGATCAAATCAAACTTTATATAACTTTATATAGCACAATTCATACAATAAATGCAACTCAAAGTGTTTTACAAATTAAAATGACCCCATATCCCCACATTCCCTCCCATCCCCAGTAATATACAAGCAATTTGACAATAATACCCCCGCATTACACTCATCTTCTGACACACACACACACAAATACACGTTTAGGGACATATGAAGAAAAAAATAAAATAAAACGCCCTGGGCTGAGTTCAGATGAGCCAGACAACCTAAGTAAGGAAACACCATCAGGGGAGCCATCTGGCCCAACAGCAGCAGCTGAGGCATCGCCACAGGGTGCCCAGGGAAGGGAGGGCGGAGGCCCCCACATCTACCCAGGCACACCCGGAGAGCACCCAGGCCGCCACAGCCGACCACCGCCCCCGGGGCTGAGGGCTTCCACAGGGGAAACACTGGAAAAGGGTTAAATAAGGTTAATATATGCGATGATAAAATTCTGATAGAATAGAACGTATTAAGATAAAATAAATATAAAATGAATAAATGAGTAATAAAAATAATCAGTTAAAAACTAAGCTCAAAAGGTGAGTCTCTAAAATAAAAAAGGAAAAAAAAGATTAAGTGATTGACTAGCAGTTGATTTTTTTAGAGCTTCTTGTCCAAAGGCGGCAACTTCTGTCTTGTCAGAATTTAGGAGAAAGAAGTTTAGAGTCATCCAGGTTTTTATGTCTTCCGGACATCCCTGTAATCTACTTAATTGATTGGATTAATCAAGATTTATGGATAAATATAGTTGTATATCATCGGCATAGCTGTGGAAAGTTATCCCATGCTGTCAAATGATTGTACCAATTGGGAGCATATATATATATATATATATATATATATATATATATATATATATATATATTCAAAATAATTGGTCCAAGCACAGAACACTGTGGTACTCCACAAGTAACCCTTGAGTGTGAAGATTTATCTATTACATGAACAAACTGGAATTTGTTGGACAAATATGATTTAATCAAACCTAGTGCTGTTCCTTTGATCCCTGCAACGTGTTCAAGCCCTTCTAAGAGAATATTATGATCGACTGTTTCAAAAGCAGCACTGAGATCTAACAAGACCAGAACAGACACAAGTCCATTATCTGAGCCCATGAGAATCAGAATCAGAAAGGGTTTTATTGCCAAATTTTGGGAAGGTTTACAACATTAGGAAATTGCTGCAGTACTTTGTGCAAACATACAAGAACAAACAGACAAACACTTAAATAAAAATATAATATGCTAAACAGATTGTTATATACATGAGTGCAGGTAACATTAGCAACCTTCAACAGTGCTGTTTCAGTGCTATGATGAGCTCTAAAACCTGACTGAAACTCTTCAAACAGCTTGTGACTATTTAGATGCTCACAGACTTGATTAGCAACAAATTTTTCAAGGATTTTGGATAAGAAAGGAAGGTTAGATATAGGTCTGTAATTCACTAAGTCATCTTGATCAAGGGACGGTTTCTTAAGTAAAGGTTTAATTACAGCTATTTTTAATTCCCGTGGTACGTATTCATTTACTAAGAATAGATTCGTCACATCTAGAATGGGGCCAGGAACCAAGGGGAACACTTCCTTAAATAATTTGGTTGCACAATTGAGGTTCTACAATTCTCTCCAATGCTGCCTCACGTACTAATAAAGAAGTAGTCATGTTTGGAAGGATGCCAATGATTTTATTTTTAATATAATTAATTTTATTTTTGAAGATTTCCATAAAGTCATTACTACCCAGAGCTCGGAATAGTTGGCTCAACAGAGCTATAACCTGGGTTTGTTCTTATTCGCCTCTATTAATGATGAAAAATATCCTGTTCTAGCTTGTCTAGAGTCTGTTTTATACAGCAGCAGACTATTTTTCCAGGTTAAATAGGAGTCCTCTAGGTGTGTAGAGCGCCACTGTCTCTCCAATTTCCTGGTATTTTGCTTTCAAGAATGCAGCCCTGCATTGAACCAGGGAGTCAACCTCCTATGGCCAATTACTTTCTTTTTTTTAAGGGTGCTACTCTATGTAACACTAAACTCAACGAGGAAGTAACACTATGAACTAGACCATCAATTTCTGAAGGGTTGGAGATCGGTTTACTGTCCTCCACTGTGTTACTCGGAGACACTGAGGAAAGGAACCGAGTCTTTAAAACTTGTTACAGCCTTGTTTGATGAAGGTCTACTATAATTACATTTTCTTTCAGGTTTAGGATGGTCATTTGAAGTAAATTAAAAATTGATCAAAAAAATCGTCAGACAGAACCGGGTTATGTGGGAGGACTGTTATTTCCTCACCCTAATGGCGTATGTCAGTACAAGGTCCAAAGTGTTTTGACCCGAGTGGGTCGATCCCTGTACTTTTTGAGTAAAGCCAATTGAGTCTAAGATAGCATTTAACGGCTGCATTTAGGCTATCATTTTCAGTGTCCACATGAATATTGAAAGCCCCACTATAATGACCTTATTAGTATTTAATACTAATTTAATTAGAAAATGTGAGATCTGATCTAGGAATTGAGAGTAAGGGTTTGGTAGACAATTCAAAACCACAAACAAAAGTGGTCTTAATGTTTTGAAATTTGGATGAGGAAAACTTAAGGGTTAGATATTCAAAAGAACTGTAGCTATTAATTGGTCTGGGATTAATTAGTAAATCAGAACGAAAAATGGTTGCAACTCCTCCTCGCCCAGTACTTCGAGGAATGTGAAAATTTAAATGACTGGAAGGAGTTGACTCATTCATACTGACGTAATCCTCCTGCCGCAGCCAAGTTTCTGTGAGGCTAAACAGATGAATTTGATTATCACAAATCAGGTCATTTACTAACAAATTCTTTGAGGAGAGAGATCTTATGTTCAATAAGCCACATTTAATAGTTTTATTTTTACTTAAAGTCGTATTTATCTTTAGGAAATTTTCATGATTTGCTCTTGTAAGGTAAACTTTTAATCCATTTGATTTTGGCCGTGGGCAAATCCTAAAGGGATTTTCTGATTCCTAAAGGTTAATAATAATTTAAAAAGTTAATAATAATTATTAACTTTTTTGGTTAACTTAACTACTCATCTGGATTGAAGCAGCAAACATTCAGTGTAAGAGTAAAGAAACGATATAACATTATTTATAATACGCTTATTTGATTCACAGCTGCTACATATAGTGTTTTAACCTTGCCAACCCAAATACGCTAGCCTACATTTTACCGCAAACTTGCGACTATAGTTAACTTTCTAAAGAAAGCGTAATGGCTTTTTTGCTAATTGTCTTGACCTACAGCAGTGTTTCTCAAACTATTAGGCGAGCCCCAGAGGTATTGCAGGTGGGGCATGACATCAATGGGATTTAAATAGTTCCCCCCCCCCTAGATTCTGTCGTTGTGAATGTTTCACTGCACTGTAAATTAAATCAACCTGCTCCCCCCTTTCACAAAATTAAACACACTCAAATAAATTAGCAATTGTGATCATCATTGTAAACAGAACCGGGACCTGGAACATCGGGCTGGGAGTTTGACGTTGGAATATATTGCACCAGAACAAAACAAGCTGAAGTAGCCGCATTATCAGAGATTCCATCTACAAAATGTACAAATATCTAAAAAGATCAGGGAACGATTCAGAGTAAGAGAAGTCACACGGTCAACCACGGAGGAAATACAGGGATGAGTATCTTGCTCTTTATTTATTTATTTTTATTTTGTACTTTTGAAAGCTTCGTAAATTTTATAAAACTACAACTTTTATTTTCTCCAACTTGGAGCTGAAGTTCTACATGTAGCAACTACTGACAGCATATATTTCTGAACCAGTTTTATACCAGTGCGCAAACCCTTTTTCTAACTAATTTATACCCTTAAAAACTTGTAGACTAACTCGGCTATTTAAATAAATAAAACACTTTAAGAATCAGGCGTGGTCACCATTCTGTTGGGGCAATAAAAGCATGGGGGGCTTGTGTACGATCCTTTGTCCAAAGTGGGGAATGATAAAAAAAAGTTTGAGAAACACTGACCTACAGTAACATCAACACTCTGAAACTATTGTATTCAGTGTTGCCAACTGTCTCTGACAGAAAGTAGCTTAAGTTGCCCCTGAAAGTCGCTAGATGTCGCCAGATGACGTCATACGCTAATTTGCATAATGATTATGTCATCACGTGATGATGAATGAAACAGAAAGGAGGAAATAATTATATTTAGATTAGGATTACAACTTTGCTGTTTGCTGTCCAGCCATCCTGTTATCCTCTGAAGACTGTCTTTTGCAGCAAACTTGCCTCTGTGGTGTGTACTTTCTTTTCTAAAGGCTCCTTACGCCTTGCTTTCCCTTTTTGTTTGTAGTACATCCTGCTGAGACTGACCCCTAAATGCTTGCTTTTCAGGTGTGTTTAAGTATCCTCAACACATGGCATGGGAGACCAGAGGAGAAATGGAACCCCCAGACCTCAAGCTTTTTACAGGTAAGACATGGTTGGTTGTGAGAGGCTGGGGTTGATCACTGTCCAGCCTTTAGAGTTCTGAGTTCATATGCTTTTCACCCCAACCGCTGACATAAATAATCTTTTTAATTGTGATGTTATTTTTAACAATATATAGATAGACAAATACATACAGAAACATCTCAAAAATTAGAATATGGTGAAAAAGTTTAATATTGGAAACTCTTGGTGTCACATCCTGATTAGTTAATCAGGTCTTGCTCTTGCAAAGGTTTCCTGAGCCTCTCAACGGTCTTCCAGTGTGGGTCAGGAGGACCCAGTCATTGAACAGACAGCTGACTGGACAGATGTCCAGAAGACAGTCATGGACACCCTCCATAAGGAGGGGAAGCCACAAACGGTCCCTGCTAAATAAGTTGGTTGTTCAAAGTGCTGTAATCAAGCATACTCATAGAAAATTGAGTGGAAGAAAAAACTGTGGTAGAAAAAGGTTCACCGGAAACAGTGATAATTGCAGCAGTGACAGGATTGTCAAGCAGAGTCATTGAAGAGTTTGGGGAGCTTCACAATGAGTTGATTGAGGTTGGAGGCAGCAAATCAAGAGCCCCAAACAAATACTGAGAGCATAGAAATCAGAACAAACAGAAATTACATGTGAGGTGCCCCATAGCTCCATCGTTGGGCCTTTCCTATTTAATATCTACATGCTCCCACTAGCCCAGATTATAACAACCAATAAGATTAGCTACCATAACTATGAAGATGATACTCTGCTCTACATTACGATGCCACCAGGTGAGTTTGAACCCAACCAAACCCTAAGTAAATGCATCGAGCAAATCAGTGGATGGCTGTGCCATAGCTTTCTCCAGCTGAACAGAAACAAAACAGAAGTAATTATTTTTGGACCTGAACAGGAACGATCAAGAGTCAGAACACATTTAATTAATACAGCTAGGAACTGCTGATCAGGCCTGAAACCTAGGTGTAGTAATGGACTCAGACCTGAACATCCAGAATCAGAAAGGGTTTTATTGCCAAATGTTGGGTAGGTTTACAACATTAGGAAATTGCTGCGGTACTTTGTGCAAACATACAAGAACAAACAGACAAACACTTAAATAAAAATATAATATGCTAAACAGATTGTTGTATACATGAGTGCAGGTAACGATCTGTTCAAATCAGACAGTGCAAAAACAATTGCAGGGTTTTATTGCAAATCAGACAGGTGCAAAAAACCACAATATGGGTCATGTAACTGAGCGGGTGGTGGGAACAGTCTTAGGGTTATTGTTCATGAGTCCAACAGCAGAGGGGAAGAAACTGTTCTTATGGCGAGAGTTTGTGGTCCGAATGGACCGGAGCCTCTTGCCTGAGGGGAGCAGGTCAAACAGTCTGTGTCCAGGGTGAGAATGGTCGGCTGTGATCCTACCTGCACGCCCAAGTGTCCTGGAGGTGTACAGGTCCTGCAGAGATGGGAGTCTGCAGCCAATCACCTTCTCAGCAGAGCGCACCACACGCTGCAGTCTCTGTTTGTCCTTGATGGTGGCATCAGCATACCACACGGTGATGGAGGAGGTGAGGATGGACTCGATGATTGCAGTGTAGAACTGCATCATCATCCGTGTTGGCAGGTTGAATTTCTTCAGCTGCCTCAGGAAGTACATCCTGTGCTGGGCCTTCTTTATGACGGAGGTGATGGTGGGCTCCCACTTGAGGTCCTGGGTGATGGTGGTACCCAGGAAGCGGAATGAGTCCACAGTGGTAATGGGGGTGTCAGTCAGGACGATGGGGGGGAGTGGGACTGTGTGCTTCCTAAAGTCCACAATAATCTCCACTGTCTTCTGGGCGTTCAGCACCAGGTTGTTGCGGCTGCACCAGGACACCAGACGTTCAGCCTCCGCTCTGTAGGCAGACTCATCCCCGTCCGAGATGAGTCCAATAACGGTGGTGTCATCTGCAAACTTGAGGATGAAGTGAAGAGCTATGTTGAATGCATCATCTACAGACCTGTTGGCTCTGTAGGCAAACTGCAGAGGGTCCAGGATGGGGGCCGTGAGGGTCTTGAGATAGGACAGAACTAGGCGCTCAGGTTTGGAGAGCTTCAGCCTCTGTCTGTACGCGGGGATCAGATGGATCATCAGGTGATCCGAAAGTCCGAGTGCAGCGCGGGGCACTGCGTGATGGGGCACTGCGTGATAGGCCCCGCTTATCGTGCTGTAACAGTGATCCAGTGTCCTCTCCTCTCTGGTTGGGCATTTAATATATTTGGTTACATAAAGGCAATAACAAGGTCAGCCTTCTACCACCTGAAGAACATTTCTAGGATTAAAGGACTGATGTCACAACAGGACCTCAAAAAACTCATCCATGCGTTTATCTTTAGTCGGATTGATTACTGCAACAGCGTCTTCACAGGTCTGCCTAAAAAGTCAATCAGACAGCTGCAGCTGATCCAGAACGCTGCTGCTCGTATTCCTCACTAGAACCTGGAAAGTAGAGCACATCACCCCAGTGCTAAAGTCCTTACACTGGCTCCCTGTAGCTTAGAGAATAGACTTCTAAATACTTTTACTAGTTTATAAATCATTGAATGTCTTAGCACCAAAGTATGTTGAAGATATACTGTTACTATACCAACCCTCCAGAATACCCCGGTCCTCTAATTCCAGTCTACTCACCATCCCTAGAATCAGAACCAAACATGGAGAAGCAGCTTTCAGTTTCTATGCTCCTCTAATCTGGAACAAACTTCCAAACAACTGCAAAGCTGCTGAAACACTGAGTTCTTTTAAATCACGGCTAAAAACTCATCTGTTTAGAGCTGCCTTTGAGTAATGCTTTCATGTATCATATGTTTTGTGTATGCTTCTGAAGTTTAGGTTTTCATCATCTGTAAACCATAATCATCAAAATGACTGAAATAAGGGCTTGACATTTTTCACTGTGTGCGATGAATCTATACTCTCTGAAAGAAGTGAGCAGACTGCCTCTTGGTCCTGCCTGGTTCAGTTCCCTACGGATGGAATGATAATCCCACAGGGGCTACTCTGAATGCTTCATGTGTAAAAGTTTCTCAGCACCTCAGAAATGCCAGAAGTTTCTAAGTCGTCTGATGAGATACAATTGCTCTCTGGCCTTCTTCACTATTGCGCCACTGTTCCAGATCCAGGGTATTTGTGGTCTGCCTTTCAGAAACAGGTAGACCCATCCACACAGGAAAAAGTCAATTCTAGTTGGCCTAGGCACATAAAATTCCTTTTAATTCAGTTTATTTATGTCTCCAATTCCCAACACATCATCTGAAGGCACTTCACAAAAAAGGTCAATTTCAAAGCAGTGAAATAGCCATTTACCACTCTGGTAACTAAGAAGGCAAATTCAGTGTTGTTGTTTCATGATTTATGGAACGAACATTAAAAAGCAAACTACATAAATGTTTTGTTCTCAATGTTCAGAACGTTTGGAATACTGTGGTAAAAATCACCCAAAATCTTGACATTCAAGTCTAGTAAAGCTCAAGTCAGAACAGTCTGCACTTTATTAAAGGTTGAATATGGAACATGAACACTATAGCGACATCTAGTGGGTCTAAGTTGTAGCTACAACAATAGAAAAATATTTCCAGCTGTTGGGTTGCCTGGTTCGCTGCCGATACGCCCAGTGACCAGCCTGAACTGTGTCCAGTGAGGAATGTATTTTAGAGCAGTTTAACTGAAAGCTAAAGTTAGCAAGTGACTTAGCTTACCGATCCAGGAGGAAAGTCGCAGTTTCCACGTGTGTTTGGACATGTTTTATGTGGGTTCATCTAGTGTAGGCTTCCCCTAAAACTACTCTAGTTTCTGTTCTTCTCCGGTCACTCCTCTCCTGAGACGGATAACGATATCTCCTCCAGGGCTCTACTGCTGCTTGACTTGCAGACTCAGCCATTTTTCCCAGTACCAGCCGAGTTGTACCGACCACATAGTTTCTGGCACCCCGCGGCCGCTACTGGCGGTTGGTGTAAACATTATGTCATTGTTGTGCCCGTTAAAATTTATGTTTTAATACTATTTTATTATATTTTAATTCAAATGATTTCATTTTGCACCATTTGAAACCCTGTGGAGGTATTATTTTTTTTTTTTTTTAAATAGCTTTTTATGAAAATGTTACATATTCAACCTTTAAATGATGATGAATCAAGAATTGTCCAACAGTTGATTTACAGCTATAGGGGACTGCTGCACTCTAGTTAATTCAATTCAATTCAGTTTATTTATATAGCGCCAATTCACAACAGATGTCATCTCAAGGCACTTAACAAGAAGTCATTTCAATACATTTATACAAACAATCCAATCCGTTAAAAAGTTTCCTATTTAAGGAATCCCAGCAGATTGCGTCAGTCATTGGTGTGAGGTTGGGCCCCGTTGATGCAGACTTTCCAACCACAGCAATCCCTCATACTGAGCAAGCATGTAGCGACGGTGGAGAGGAAAAACTCCCCTTTAACAGGAAGAAACCTCCAACAGAACCAGGCTCAGTAGGAGCGGCCATCTGCCTCGACCGTCTGGGGGTTTGAGAAGACAGAGCAGAAACACAGAAGGAACAGAAGATCTGATATAAGAGAACTTTCTATGTTACAGAAAGTAAAAAGTTGATAACAGGACACAGTAGATGTTCAGTTACTGGGAGGATCATCCCAGTCGATGCCCCCCGTCCATCTGGGCATTGCAGCCAAGCAGGATACCAGACCAGGTATATCTTCTATGGAGAGAAAAACACTGAGAGAAAACACAGTCGAAATAACAGAATGTACTGTAATACAACTGGAGAGTCGTAGGAGAAAAGGAAGTAGCAGAGTGAAGAAAATTGGTAAGTCTGTCCTCCAGCAGTCTAAGCCTATAGCAGCATAACTACAGAGATAGCTCAGGATGACCTTAGCCACTCTAACTATAAGCTTTATCAAAAAGGAAAGTTTTAAGCCTGGCCTTAAAAGTAAACAGAGTGTCTGCCTCACGGACTAAAGCTGGGAGCTGGTTCCACAGGAGAGGAGCCTGATAACTAAAAGATCTGCCTCCCATTCTACTTTTAGAAATCCTAGGAAGTACAAGTAAACCTGCAGTCTGAGGGCGAAGTGCTCTGTTAGGAACATAAGGAACAATTAGATCTCTGATGTATGATGGAGCTTGATTATTAAGGGCTTTGTATGTAAGAAGAAGGATCTTAAATTCTATTCTGGATTTAACAGGGAGCCAATGAAGGGAAGCTAAAACAGGAGAAATGTGATCTCTCTTTTTAATATTGATCAGAACTCTTGCTGCCGCATTTTGGATCAACTGAAGGCTTTTAATGGCATTTTGTGGACTACCTGATAGTAAAGAATTACAGTAGTCCAGCCTTGAGGTAACAAATGCATGGACTAGTTTCTCAGCATCACTCCTGGACAGGATGTTTCTAATTTTAGCAATATTCCTGAGGTGAAAGAAAGAAATCCTAGAAACCTGTTTAATATGGGATTTAAATGTCAAGTCTCGGTCAAAAATAACGCCGAGGTTCTTTACGTTATTACTGGGGGTCAATTTAATGTCATCCAGATGAAGGGATTGACTAATCAGTTTCTGTTTAAGAACTTCTGGTCCAAAGACAGCAACTTCTGTTTTGTCAGAATTTAAAAGCAAAAAGTTTAGGGTCATCCATGTTTTTATGTCTTCCAGACATGCCTGTAATCTACCTAACTGACTGGGTTCATCAGGATTTATGGATAAATATAGTTGTGTATCATCTGCATAGCTGTGGAAATTTATCCCATGCTGTCTAATGATTCCACCAATTGGGAGCATATATATGGTGAACAGAATTGGTCCAAGCACAGAACCCTGTGGAACTCCACAAGTAACCCTTGAGAGTGAAGAAGATTGATCATTTAGATGAACAAACTGGAATCTATCAGACAAATATGATTTAAACCAGCCTAGTGCTGTTCCTTTGATCCCTGCAACATGTTCAAGCCTTTCTAAGAGAATATTATGATCGACTGTGTCAAAAGCAGCACTGAGATCTAACAAAACCAGAACAGACACAAGTCCATTATCTGAGGCCATGAGAATATCATTAGTAACCTTCACCAGTGCTGTTTCAGTGCTATAATGAGCTCTAAAACCAGACTGAAACTCTTCAAACAGCTCGTTACTGTTTAGATGCTCACAGACTTGATTAGCAACAATTTTCTCAAGGACTTTGGATAAGAAAGGAAGGTTAGATATAGGTCTGTAATTCACTAAGTCATCTTGATCAAGGGAAGGTTTCTTGAGTAAAGGTTTAATTACAGCTATTTTAAATTCCTGTGGTACGTATCCGTTTACTAAGGATAGATTCATCATATCCAAAATGGGGCCAGGAACCAAATGGAACACTTCTTTAAATAATTTGGTTGGAATTGGGTCCAACATACAAGTTGAAGGTTTAGATGAGGCTAATATTTTTGATAATTCCGAAAGCTCGACTGAATCAAAACAGCCTAAGCACGACTGAGGTTCTACAATTCTTTCCGATGCTGCCTCATTTACTGAGGATGAAGTAATCATGTTTGGGAGGATGCCAATGATTTTATTTTTAATAGAATTAATTTTATTTATGAAGAATCCCATAAAATCATCACTGCTAAGAGCTGGGGGAATAGTTGGCTCAACAGAGCTATGACTCTGTGTAAGTTTGGCAACTGTACTAAAAAGAAACCTAGGATTGTTTTTATTCGCCTGTATTGATGATGAAAAATATGCTGTTCTAGCATGTCGAAGGGTCTTTTTATACAGCAATAGACTGTTATTCCAGGTTAAATAGGAATCCTCTAGGTGTGTAGAGCGCCATTTTCTCTCCAACTTCCTAGTATTCTGATTTAAAGTACGCAACTCTGCGTTTAACCAAGGAGTCAGCCTCCTATGGCTAGCCACTTTCTTTTTTTAGGGGGCTACACTATCTAATCCCAAACGCAATGAGGACGTAACGCTGTGAACCAGATTATCAATTTCTGAAGGGTTAGAGATAGAATTGCTGCCATCCACTGTGTTACCCTGAGACACTAAGGAAAGTAAGAATGGAACAGATTCTTTAAAAATTGTTACAGCATTGTCTGATAAAGCTCTACTATAATGACATTTTCTTTCAGATTTAAGATGGTCAGTTAAAGTAAATTCAAAAGTTATTAAGAAGTGGTCAGACAGGACCGGGTTATGTGGGTGGACTGTTATTTCCTCACACTCAATACCGTATGTCAGTACAAGGTCCAAAGTGTGTTTACCCGAGTGGGCCGATCCCTGTACTTTTTGAGTAAAGCCAATTGAGTCTAAAATAGCATTAAAGGCTGCATTTAGGCTATCACTTTCAGTATCCACATGAATATTGAAGTCCCCCACTATAATAGCCCTATCAGTATTTAATACTAAATCAGATAAAAAATGTGAGATCTGATCCAAGAATTGAGAGTAAGGGCCTGGTGGACGATACAAAACCACAAGCAAAAATGGTCTTAATGTTTTGCAACTTGGATGAGGAAAATTAAGGGTTAGATGTTCAAAAGAACTGTAGCTATCAATTGGTCTGGGACTAATTAGTAAGTCAGAACGAAATATGGTTGCAATTCCTCCTCCTCGCCCAGTATTTCTAGGAATGTGAAAATTTAAATGACTGGAAGGAGTTGACTCATTTATACTGACATAATCCTCCTGCTACAACCAGGTTTCTGTGAGACAAAGGAAATCAATGTGATTATCACAAATCAAGTCATTTACTAACAAAGTCTTTGAGGAGAGAGATCTTATGTTTAATAAAACCACATTTAATAGATTTATTTTTTTGTTCAGTCAAAGTTGTATTTATTTTTATGAGATTTCCATAATTTGCTTTTGTTGGCTTAACTTTTAATCCATTTAATTTTGGCCGTGGGCAAGACACTGTTTCTATAGGGTAATGGGTGGGTAACAGTACAGAAGCAGCAGAGGGGTGGGTTAAACAACGACTCTGCTTCTGCTTCCTACCCTGTTAACTACTCTGAACCAGTCTGACACACACCATCACGACTATTGGCCCTGTTTTGCACATAATCCCAGTGTTTTTCCAGTAGAAGTATTGATTCCTGTCCAGGGGAGCAAGAGTATTTGAAAATGGATGGTCTTTCTTTTTTCTTTACAATTCCCCCATTTGCAGAGAGGGTGAGTACAGAGAAATTTCTCCTTGGATTATTATTCCAGTTAGCATTCTGTAGATCAATAATGGAAATGAGGAGGTTGGTGAAGTGGAGACAGGGGAGGGGCTGGGAATCATCCAGGGACAGATATCTGCCCAGAGTGAGATAGGTCCATGGTAGCTTTTTTCTCCATGGAGCTCTGAAGTTCCCTCTGTCCTAGCAGGACTCAGGCCAGCAGGCAGGCCTCCAACTTCGCCTCCAACATCTTAGGCTTGGAACAAACAGAGTGATGACGAAGGACACCTTTAGTCTCTGTGGGACAGGCCAAGTCATCCGTTGGCTTTTAATGAAAAAGGTTTAAAGAATGTAGTGCTTAAATGTGGCCAACTTGTCCACTGCATTTGTCAGATTCTGTTGTACCCTGGCCCAACACTGCTTGCTAAGATAATTTCAGAGTCTGTGACAAAGGTCATCGTCTTCGTGTCCGTTTTATCTCTGTTCCTCTGGAAGCCATGTCAGCAGCTTCTTTTTATCAATTTTAAATATTTTATATTTTGTGGGGGACTGTGGCTCAGGAGTGAGGAGTTAGTCTTGTTACCGGAGGGTTGCCGGTTCGACTCCCCGCTCTGTCTGTCTTGGTCGTTGTGTCCTTGGGCAAGACACTTCACCCTTCTACCTACTGGTGGTGGTCAGAGGGCCCAATGGCGCCAGTGTCCGGCAGCCTCGCTTCTGTCAGTGTGCCCCAGGGCAGCTGAGGCTACAATGTAGCTTGCCATCACCAGTGTGTGAATGTGTGCGTGAATGGGTGAATGACTGAATGTAGTGTAAAGCGCTTTGGGGGATCCTCATGGACTAAATAAAGCGCTATGCAAGTACAGGCCATTTACCATTTACCATTTGTTGGGGAAGTTTAATTAATCTTCCCATGGAGTTTCAAATAACCCTGCCTCGCTTGTGGTTTCTGCTTTAGGTGCTAGTGTCTGTGCAGTCCCTCATCCTAGTGGCGGAGCCCTACTTTAACGAGCCAGGGTATGAGCGCTCTCGTGGCACCCCCAGTGGCACCCAGAGTTCTAGAGAGTATGATGGCAACATCAGGCAGGCCACGGTCAAGTGGGCTATGCTGGAACAGATCCGCAACCCATCGCCTTGCTTCAAAGAGGTAAGCATCATGTTTTCAATGATACATTAGAAAGGTTGAGGAGCCATTGGGTATGAGGCTACAGTGTTTTCTCCTGTTGTTTTAAAGGACAGCAGAACCCGGTTCTATAGAGTATACATTGTAGGGGGTGTTGAAGGAAACTACAGTCCATGTAATCAAGCTGATCCTGGCCACCTGGGTTGGTTTTTAACACATGTATGTTTAATAGTAAAATGACAAAATTTCCTGCATAAAAAGCCAATAAACGGGTTGAGCATTACCATAATCAGCTTTATCCTAATTTTGAACTACAGTAAGTACAGTAAGTTATTGCTGTGAGTGCTTTGCATCTGTATGCAACAAAATATCTCCAACTGTATTAAATCTAGTAAAAATCCATAACTTACTCCATGGCCCTGTCTGTGGTTCCTATGGCAATGGTTTAGCCATGACCTGGGATCCATCATCATTACTGCTGTCTAACAAAGGACCTCATCATTAGGGAAGCACAGTGAATGGAAGTTCTGGACCAGGGTCTGTTTGGATGACTGTCCTGAAGTCTACATTCCTATCAATCTCTGAAAGTGCTTCAAAAAGTGACGTTCACAGACACACATTGAACTGAACATCCTCCACCTTGATAGAGGTCGAGGCTTATAGCATACCTTACTACTTTTGTTTACCGTGGCCTTTGGTATTGATCAACCCTGTCCAGATTAGCGTTCCAATTATTTTTGTGCTTTCAAACCATGCAACTGGGATGATGGAAGTTGTCTGGAAGGGGCCAGATGTTTAACTGTGCAGCATAAGATCGCCAAGTCTGACATCTTCCCTATACATTTCTAAGCACCATGTTGTGATGTTGTTGCTGGCATCCAAAACCAACCAGGGCTTCCAGTACAAGTGGTTGTGCATGATCCTCTATATATTATGGTCTGTAACAAGTTGTGCTGAGCAGACTGAGCATGTTGTGAGGCTGCTCTTTCTTTGCTGCTTTCTGTGCTTAATCTCCTATGACTACACCTTGTAGAGCTTGCGCACACAGACACACAACCAGCAGTCAACCTCCCATCCCGTCTCTGAACTGAGAATAAAAATGAGAATCTGAATGAAAATATGTTGAACATAAGAATCATATCCCAGTATGTTCATATGTATTTATCTATTCAGATTATATAGAAATTGCACTTATTGGTGGATTAATTGTGTGAAGTACAAATACTGCAGCGTCCCCTGCATAATGATCCACAATGGATGATGGCGCTCATTGTAGATCCCGCCACTGGAAACATCTGGATGGGGGACCCGATGTAGATTCCTTAAAGCAGTCCTATTAGATCTATGTGCTGAACTGGACCCGATGTTAGATCTACTGACCCACTGGAACAGTGCACCCCGTCCCCCGCTCTTCTTATTTATATCAGGAACGCTGCTGCATCAACGCTGCGTCACTAGCAGCTCCTCCGTTTGTTTGTGACCTCAAATCAATATTTTGGAAGGATGATACTTTTAAAAACCTAGACTTAAAAACGCACCTTTTCTGTCAGGCTTTAAATATCTAGTTTTATTTGTTTTAATAAAATCTAGTCTTATTGTTGCTACAAGAAGTAATCACATAGGCCTAATTGAAACTTTATTGTTCTTATCTTTTTTGCTTGCTTGCTGCTTTTAAACATTACATTTTTAAATCTTTTTACTCTCTTCTTGTCACACATTTTCTTTTTCAACTGTATTTTTGTCTTTTAATGTGAAGCACTTTGGCTGCATTCGGCTGAGTAAAGCGTTGGCTGATTGAGTGATTTATTGAAATTAAAAGGTTTTCCGTTCCTCTACAAGCCTGCAGCTGTCTCTGTGGAATTACTTTCTCCGCCTCTCGGTTGCCATGGTTACCTGTGAAACGCCCAATATTAGCTGGCTTAAGTTGATGGAGAACATTCACTACACACTTTGCATGGACCGTTTATGGTAGAAAGTGGGTGTGTAGGAGGCGGGATATGATCCCAAAACACCTGCGCACATTTCTAGGGAGAGCGGGATTTATAAAGCGGAAAGTGCATGCAGCTCCAAGTTTGATAGATCGCAAACTTACTAGGCGTAAGTAAAAAAAAAGTTGCTGAGCTTAAGTACGGTTATAGTAATGATTCTACGCAAAGTTTTATAAATGAGGGTTTATAAAACCGGCTTTCTAATGAAGCAATGGAGCCTTTAAAATTGCCCCCATTTGAGTACAAAGAAATGACCATAGGGCACCCACTGATTCAGCGTTGTGGTGAGTTGTATTTTTTGTGTACTTACTATTTTTTTTTAGGTAAATCTTATTTTAAAGGCATCTTTATATGTTACCATAGCAACAAGAGAGCGTTAGGGAGAGGATGTTGCTCATGTTATGTTGTTGGCTCGATGTTAATAAAGTTACTAGCACACGTTGAATTTATTATTTTATTTCAAAAATTATTTCAATTTCATGCCGGCCATATCTTTTTATTTTGTTACATTTATCCGCCACACCTTAAAGGCCAGTCTGTGTGATATTAAAGCGGTTTGTGGCAAAAAAACGTCGAGGACCACTGGTGTAAAGCACTTTGGAGTCCTCTGAGTGCAAATGCAGGCCATTTACCATTACGTTATGCTGTAGTAAAGTTAAAGATGAAGTTTCAGCTCACAGAACCTCAGGGGTAGCCAAGGAAACGCATTTATTTTTGTTGTGCATTCTTCTTCTCGGCGAGTGTCTCCTCCCTTCAGGGTTTATTTGCTCCTACATTGTTGTTCTAAATTCAAGGCTACGATGTGTCACGAACGCATGTACAAAGTGAGCATTCTGGTCACATCCCAACATCAGGTCGTAGCTACAGTGTTAATTATTGAACCCTGCCATGTAGTCGTGCAGTCTGAGCTGCAGCTGAAGACGGTGTATATCCAGCTTTGTCCACTTCTGACACTCTGCTCCCAGGATGTATTTTAAATACCTCTGCCCCAGTAATACACTCACATTCCACTAAGCGGTTTAGCCCTTGGAGGGGAAAGAGGACCAGTTGACTGGATCAGAGAGATCCATAAAGGCCATTTTCCACCGGAGAATATCCATCTATCAGTCTCGGTCTATAGGCCCCTCCCACAACCTGAGATGGGCCCTGTTGTCCTTTCTTGAGCCATCGGAGCAGTTGCCAGAACTTCAAGGGAAAGGGCTTCTTCAGAGCTTCTCCAGTTCACCCCTTGCCTGAGTGTTTGCCTCTGTATCCAATCCAAAATGGCCAGATGAGCTGAAATGCTGTTGGGTTCATAAACTGAGACAAAAGTCAGAACCTCCCAACCTGCAGGTCAGAGCAACAAAGACGAGCTAACTCACCAGGGAGACCTCCAGAACCACTCAACCGAATGGTTGGGAGCATCTGATCACTCGCCTAGATTCCTGACCTCTCAGTGAAGTAGGTGCCATCTCCCAAATCCGCCCAAGAATAAGCATTTAATGTGGTCTACCAGTCATCCTGGCCTTCAAGCCTGACCCTTCCACCAAGGTCACTTTAAAGAAAAACTGAACCAGAACAAGGCTGCATGTCCAGATGGTGTCAGCCCCAGAGTCCCGAAGGCCTGTGCAGAGCAGCTCTGTGGTATTCTGCAGCACCTCTTCAACCTTAGCCTAACTCAAGAGAAGTTTCCATTGCTGTGGAAGACATCCTGCCTTGTTCCAGTACCAAAAAGAACTCACCCATCAGTCATCAATGACTATAGACCGGTTGCCCTGACATCCCACATCATGAAGGTCATGGAGAGACTCCTGTTGGCACCCCTGAGTAAGCAAACAAGAACATATCAGGACCCACTGCAGTTTGCTTATCGCTGGGGAGTTGGAGGTGAAGACGCCATTATCCACCTGCTTCAACCAACCCACTGTCATCTGGACAAAGCAGGCAGCACTGTGAGGATCTTCTGAGGATGTTCTTTAATTTCTCCAGTGGATTTAACACAATTCAGCCTGATTTGCTTTGTCAAACTGCTGAAGACACAGGTGGAGCCCTCAACAATAGCCTGGATCAACGACTACCTGACAAACAGACCACCATTTGTGAGACTGAAGAATTGTGTGTCAAACCAGGTCATCAGCAGCACAGGAGCACCACAGGGGACCGTACTCTCACCATTCCTTTTTACTCTGTACACCTCAGGTTTCCAGTACAAATCCGAGACCTGTCATCTGCAGAAATACTCAGATGACTCTGCAATTGTCGGGTGTATCAGAGATGGACAAGAAGCTGAATACAGAGAGCTGGTGGACCGCTTTGTGACATAGTGTGGAAACAATCGTCTCACCTTGAATGTGAACAAAATAAAGGAGATGATTGTAGATTTCAGAAGAAACAGGGATAAGTCAAACACTGTTTCCATCATGGGAGAAGAAGTGGAGGTGGTTGAGGAGTATAAATACCTCGGAGTTCACCTTGACAACCGACTGGACTGGAGACTGAACAGTGAAGCCGTGTATAAGAAGACAGAGGACAGAGCAGACTGTACTTCTTGAGGAAGCTTAGGTCCTTCAAGGTTTGCAGCAAGATGCTGCAGATCTTCTACAAGTCTGTTGTGGAGAGTGTAATCTAAAAGGCTAAACAACCTGATAAAGAAGGTTCTGGTTTTGTTCTGGGGACAACTGTGGAATCTCTGGAGATGATGATGCAAATAAGGATTCTTCATAAAATCAAAAAAATTATGGACAACCCTGAGCATCCTCCTCATGAGACTGTTATACAACAGAGCATCTTCAGTTGGAGGCTTCTAAAGTTTTGCTGCAACACAGACCGCTACAGGAAATCCTTCCCACCCACAGCCATCATTATCTACAACAATTCCTTAAAGAAATAATTATATGAGGTACATCAACACTTAATTTCCCTCTGGGAACAATAAAGTATTTTTGAATTGAATTGAATTGAATTACCATGCGAGGCGCTCTCAGGGTCTCTAGCCCCCAGGATCATGGAATCCCTCCACCATGCTAAGGTGGAGAGAGGGAGCTCTGAAGGATCAGTTTACTTTCCTACAAGAGTTAAATATGACTGTTGGGTCAACTTTATCTTAACATCATTACGGAGTACATAGCAGTCATAACATGTTTAGTCCTTATTTCTTGAAATAGTAATTAAAGTGAAAGAAAGCAGCCACACAGATGGAGTTGGCCTGCCTGTTCCATTAGCAGTGTCTGACTTTTATCTGTTGTCTTTAAGGGCAGAAGATGAAGAAGTGACGGCTGATGCAGCTCTGCTGATGTGTCCTGATACTCTGTCAAGTCTTTTACTTGTCCAAGCATTTCCTGTCACTCCCCATGAGACACCGTCTTAAGCATTTAAAATTATGGTCCATAAATGTGTCAGAATGATGAGTGGTATTGGGAGACGTCCTCAGGATTATCTTCAAAGCCTCTAGTAGATGTAAAATGTATCCAGTCAGACATTTTATACATGCAGCACACATGGACAAAGTTGAGGGTTTTTTATTGGAATCACTTGTTAAATAGGTTCCACAAATGGTAAATGGCCTGTACTTGTATAGCGCTTTATTTAGTCCTTGAGAACCCCAAAGCGCTTAACACTACATGACCACCACCAGTAGGCAGAAGGGTGAAGTGTCTTGGCAACGGACACAACGACTGAGACAGATGGAGCGGGGGCTCGAACCGGCAACCCTCCGGTTACAAGACGAACTCCTCACTCCTGAGCCACAGTCACCCCCAATTAAATGGCAAACAGACCGATTTGTTATGTAAGGGATAATGCCCTTCGAGGTCCATTATCAAAAATGAATGGACGACGCGGTTGCTTCCGCGAAGTCTTAATTTCTGATAATGGACACCTCGAAGGGCATTATCCCGCTTATACCATGGTCACTTACGAAAGAAAGAAGTATTTAATCAATTAATAATACTTTCATGTGTTTTAGAGTTAAAATCGTGAGGGTTTTTATTTTTTATAAGTCGAGCGCACTATTTAATAGCTCCTGTATACAAGCGTTGCCAAGCAACGTGGCCACAGCGACCCGACCGCAGCAGTTGATCAGTGATGGGAAGTGAGATTGTGGCTTTACCTTACGTTACGTTACCATCCCAGTCTTCAAAGTTGTCAAACTCACCAAATAAGTTAAAAGAAATGATAAAATCACTCATGTTTTGTCTGTCTTGCCGATGCGATGAGTCAACTGTAAAATAACGTTGAGTCTCCGTTGCCATGGTTACCATCTAGCGTTTGAGCCAGCGCAATGATATAGAACTGTCATCAGGCAATTTGACGGGACGCCTTTCCTAGGTGTACATTATCACTTTTTAACCTACACCCTCCAGCCAATCAGAATAGAGTATTCACCCAGCCCATGGTATAAGCACATTAAACTGATACTGAGAAGATCAGGGTTGAAGGGACAGATAAAAAACCATCAAATATACACAGATCTTCTCAAATTATACAACAATGCAGTAAGAAATTCAAGAAATTCATACTTCTCCAAAATTTTCTCGGAACATAAAAATAATTCCAAAATCCTTTTTTCCACCATTGATAAACTTTTTTACAGAGCTACTACTGCATTTCCTAAAACCCCCTCAAACACTCTTTGTGAGGAGTTCGCAGACCACTTCAGAGGGAAGGTAGACACCATCAGATGTAATATTTTATCTTCTCAGAGTAACATGGTTTTAGACAAATCTGAGTGTGTGTGTCTTTACCAGAGGAAACGCTGGACAGTTTTGTCCTGGTAGAAGCTGGGACTCTTGATAAAGTTTTCTCCTCAGTGAGGCCCACCACATGTGTTTTGGACCCGATTACCACTTCCTTTTTTAAGCAATTTTATGGATGGAGATTTTAACCATGATGAATTGCTCCCTTCAGACGGGGGTCTTTCCTGCCGCCTTTAAAGGGGCAGTAGTGAGGCCCCTGTTGAAGAAGAGCAATTTAGATTTTAATGATTATAACAATTTTAGACCGGTATCTAACTTGCCTTTTTTAAGCAAAATTTTAGAAAAAAATGTTTTAATTCAACTTAATGATATTATTAATGAGCACAATGTCCTGGAGAAATTTCAGTCTGGTTTTAGGGTGAACCACAGCACAGAAACGGTCCTTCTGAAGATTTTAAATGATTTTAGAATAAATTATGACGCTCAGAAGGTGACAGTGTTGGTTCTACTGGATCTAAGCGCTGCCTTTGATACAGTAGACCACACTATTCTTTTAACCTGTTTAAAACAGATCGGCCTCTCTGGTGATGTTCACAAATGGTTTACATCCTATCTCACAGACAGGACTTTTATGGTAAGTTTAGATACCTGCTCTTCTAGGGTCCACAGGATTACATGTGGTGTGCCCCAGGGTTCGATTTTAGGCCCAGTGCTTTTTAACCTGTATATGCTCCCTCTTGGCAGCGTCATCAGGAGACATGGAGTTAACTTTCAAAGTTATGCTGATGATGCACAGTTATACATCTCCATGTCTCCCGATGACACACGGCCAATGGATGCACTTTTTAACTGCATTTTAGACATTAAATCCTGGATGGCAGAAAACTTTCTCCAGCTCAACCAGGACAAAACTGAAGTTTTAGTCATCGGTCCTGAGGCTCAGAGAGAGAAACTTTTACCAAAACTACAATCACTGTCTTTTAATCCCTCTTTACAAGTGAAGAAGCTGGGCGTGATTTTTGACTCTGAGCTGACTTTTATTCCACACATAAAAAATATCACTAAAATAGGTTGTTATCAACTAAAGAACATCGCCAGAGTCCGCCCCATTCTCTCTCGGGCCAATACGGAGACACTGATGCTTTTATCACCAGTAGGATTGATTACTGTAATGCCCTGCTTTCTGGTCTTCCCAAAAAGAGTATATCAGGTTTACAACTACTACAAAATTCAGCAGCACGTGTCCTGACGAAGACCAGGAGGCGGGAGCACATTACACCGGTCTTAGAATCATTGCATTGGCTCCCCGTACATTTCAGGATCGACTTTAAGGTTCTTTTAATGGTTTTTAAGTATCTTAATGGTCTTGGGCCTTCTTATCTCTCTGAACTGCTTTTACCATATAAACCTTCGCGGTCTCTGCGCTCCTCTGGCAGCCGTCTCCTTGTCACCCCAAAAGTCAGGACACACAAGCATGGCGAGGCGTCTTTCCAGTTTTATGGCCCTCACCTCTGGAACAGGCTGCCAGAGAACCTCAGGGCTGCAGAGAACGTTCATGTTTTTAAGAGCAGGCTCAAGACTCACCTTTTTAGCTTAGCTTTTAACTGATTATTATTTATCAGTTTAATTGTCTGCATGTTTTATATGATTATATTTTTATCAGTTTTACTATTTAATCTTAGCACATTAATTTACCGTTTCTTTTTATACTTTTAATTTATCTTAATCCCCGTTCCAGTGTTTCCTCTGTGGGAGCCCTCTGCCCTGGGAGCGGTGGTCGGCTGTGGCTGCCTGGGTGCTCTCCAGGTGGAGCTTGGGTGGAGGTGGGGGTCTTGGCCTTGCCTCCACTGGGTGCCCTGTGTCGGTGCCTCGGCTGCTGCTGTTAGTCTACCGCTGCCGGGGCAGCTGGCTCCTCTGATGGCGTTTCCTTGCATGGTTCATCTACACTCGGCCCAATGTCCTTTATAACTTTTTCTTTTAACTGTGTGTGTGCATGGGAGTTGGGTTGGGGGGAGGGGGGTATAACTGTGACTATGCTTTTAAATCTGTGGGGGTGGGAAGGGAAGGTGGTTTTATGTGGGCTCATTTTAATCTGTAAAGCACTTTGTGATGCAACTTCTTGTATGAAAAGCGCTTTATAAATAAAGTTTGATTTGATAATTGAAGCCTAGGCATTCTGCTGATCAACTACAGAACATCAAGATTGATTTACTTTAGCCTGTTCTGTGTCAACTGTTTCAGACCCCTAAAGAAAATAAATAGCAGAAAGTGGTCATCTGTTTGAGTTAAAGCTGGTATTGAGTTGTTCTTCTATATCCTGTGTACCAGTCTATAGTTAGAGAAAATGTTTAGGATTGTTTAACATCTTCCAACTGAATCGAGACACTAGTTGTTTTTAAATGCTCTTCATCTTTCTTCAGCTTAATGAAAGCATAAGAAGTGTTTACAACATGTGACCTTGAACTGAGGGACGGCCACCACAGCCCTTATCTGTGGTGGTGGTGGTGGTGGTGGGTGGAGCAAACAGTCAAAGACGAGGAGACGCGATGACGACTCATAGCAGACGAAGATGCTGTGGACGGAGAAGGAATGTGGATCCTGAAGCTCCGCTTTGCTTCCCTTCTCCTGGTAAACAACACCAGAGCAGCAGCTGCAAACCTATTGTCAGAAAACTCGCTGCATACTGATGGCTCAGGCCTGACGACTGTTGCTAGGACTGGAGGGGCAGTGAAACTGGGAGACCTGAGTGTAGCTGATTGGCATCCTTAATCACAGTGAGGGAATGTCGTAGTGACGGAAGCAGTAAGATACTATTACTGTCTGATGTTACTCAGACCTAATGAGCTACATGATCATTCTATCTGTTGAGTCTTTCCTCTGTTATCCTTGGTAAGTTTTCTTAGACTTCATCGTCTGTTCCTGAAGCCTCGGGAATAAACCGTAGATGGGTCGTTAATGAAGACAATCGGGGATCAGCAGCTAAAATACTGCGGTGGGTGGATACTGTCTAGGCCAATAAAGCCTGCCATTGCTTCATGTTGTTGGATATAAAACTACAGCCTCTATCCCAGAACTGTTCAGCATCAGGTATGTGCTGCGTTCCTGAAGAAAGAACCCTGAATCTGTAGGATGGGATCAACTGGGAAAAGCCTGAACGGTAAATCTCTGATACTTGGTCTTCCATAGTCGTTTCTGTTTAGTCTTGATTGTTCCACTATTACCTTTCCCCATGTTGGCTGACAACTCTATAGAGAACATCTTCTGATGGTTTCTTACAGATATTATTAGGTTTTTCTACTGTGACACCTGCTGGTCAGAGCTTGTCAAGACTAAACTGGCTGCTTGGTTTTCATCACTGGTCCCATTGTCTCTGGTGGAGCGGCTTGTTTAGTACCAATAAATCAGGCTGAGACTCTGAATGATTTTGTAAACCTGCCTTTTCTGTTTATTATCAGCTATATTTCTATAGCAGCGTGTGGATAAAATGTAACCTGAATAAAACTCTGGATCAATCATCAGACAATGTTCATTTCTGACATTCTTTGGAAAAGTAGAGGGAAATATGTTGACAATGGTCTCATGCATTAGTGATGAGATGTAAAAATATTTAGTAAAGCACTGAGATGGTTTTAAAAGTTGAAACCACATGGCAGCCAGTACAAATAACACAGGCCGATGTGTGACTTGTTGAGGGTTAACTACTAATCACTAATGTTTTTTCATTGTATCTTCTGTATTCACTTTAAGGATTCAAGGAACGTTTTTTGTCATACCATCTCATGTTACATGTGATGGTATGAAATTAGGACTCAGGTCCGGAATTATAAGCCATTTAAATTAAATTAGGGGAAAAAAATTATTTAAATAAATCTAATAAATAAATAAAAATAAATGTGCTCTACAGGACACAGCTGGAGTTCAGCAGTCTAACAGCTGCAGGGTAGAAGCTGTTATTGAGCCTGGTGGTCTTGCTCTGTATGCTCCTCAGCCGCCTGCCTGAGGGCAGGGGCTGAAAGAGGCTATGAGCCGGATGGGTGGAGTCCTTCAGGATGCGGAGGGCCCGTCCCCTGCATCGGGACGTGTAGAGGTCCGAGGTGGTGGGAAGCGTGCTCCCTACAGTCCTTTGTGCAGCTTTCACCACCCGCTGCTGAGCCTTCCTCTCAGCAGCAGTACAGCTGCCGTGCCACACGGTGATGCAGGTGCAGATGATGCTCTCCACTGCACAGTGATAGAAACTCCTCAGGACGGAGCTTCCTCAGGAAGTAGAGACGCTGGTGGGCCTTCTTGACCAGACGTGAAGTGTTGGCATTCCAGGTGAGGTTGTTGGATATGTGCACACCCAGGTACCTGAAGCTGGAGACCACTTCCACAGCTGCTCCTCCGATGTACAGGGGAAGGAGAGGACGCTTGTCCCTTCTGAAATCCACCACCATCTCCTTGGTCTTCTTCACATTGATGCAGAGGTTGTTTTCTCTGCACCACTGCACCAGGTTTTCCACCTCCCCTCTGTATTTGGACTCATCGTTGTTGGTGATGCGTCCCACTACTGCTGTGTCATCCGCAAACTTAACTATATGACAGCTGGGGTGTCTCGCTGAGCAGTCATACGTCAGCAGAGTTAACAGGAGGGGGCTCAACACGCAGCCCTGTGGGTGATGGAGGAGGAGATGGTGTTGTGGATCTTAACAGTCTGAGGTCTATTGGTCAGGAAGTCCAGGACCCAGTTCCCCAGCGTGGGACTCAGTCCGAGGGAGGAGAGCTTCTTCACCAGCGTCTGTGGGATGATGGTGTTGAAGGCTGAGGAGAAATCTAGGAAGAGCAGACGGACAAAGGAGTTTCTGCTCTCCAGATGGGTCAGGGCTGTGTGGACCACCGATGAAATGACGTCGTCAGTGCACCGATTTTTCCTGTAGGCATACTGGTGGGGGTCCACAGTGATATCGATGGCGTCCTTGATGTGGGTCATGACCAACCTCTCGAAGCACTTCATGACGACAGGGGTTAAAGCTATGGGCCGATAGTCATTCAGGCTTGTCACTGTGGAGCACTTGGGGACGGGGACAATCGTGGCAGCCTTTAAGCAGGTGGGGACAGATGACAGTGAGGTGTTAAAGATGTCTGCCAGCACCTCAGCCAGCTGGTGTGCACAGTCCCTCAGTACCCGCCCTGGGATGTTGTCGGGCCCTGCTGCTTTGTGAGGGTTGATACACTGAAGGGTCTTCCTTACATCTGCTGTGGTCACACTGATGGGCGTGTCACCAGGTGGTGGTATAAGTTTGGTGCTGGGGGAGACATCAGGGAACTCAAAGCGGGCATAGAAATGGTTGAGGGCATCTGGCAAGGAGGGGTCTCTTGGGCATTGTACATCCTTGGTGTTGTAGTCCGTGATGTATTTAATGCCCCTCCACATGCACCGAGGGTCATTGGTGGTGAAGTGACCCTGGATTTTCTGGGTGTATGTGGCTTTGCCCCTCGTAATGCCCGCAGTCAGTCCTTTTCGGGCCTCTCTGAGTGCCGATGCCTCACCTGCCTTGAATGCATTATCCCTAGCTTTCAGCAGAGCTCTCACCTCAGAGTTCAGTCAGGGTTTCTGGTTCAGATAGCAGCTTATTATCCTGGTGGTGGTGACATCATCAGCACATTTGGAGATGAAACCAAGGACAGATGATGTATATTCCTCCAGGTCCACCTCTCCTTCATGTGTAGCTGCCTCTTAGAATACCTGCCATCCTGTGCACTGAAAACAGTCCTGGAGCACACAGGCCGCATCTCTGGGACACACAGTGATCGTCTTCTTCAAGATGGGGGCGAGGAAAAGCTCTATATGCACCGCGGATGTTGCTGTACACACAGTCCAGAGTATTTTCTCCGCGTGTAGGAAAGGTGACATGCTGGTAAAAACTTGGCAGAGTGTCCGTCAGTTTCACGGGGTTAAAGTCCCCCGCAACCACATAAAACGCCTCCGGGTGCTTTGTTTGCAACGGGCTAATGGTGTCAAATAGCTCCTTTTGATGCTTCGTTGGCATTTGCACCTGGTCGAATGTAAACAATGGCGAACACTGCAGTTAACTCTCGTGGCAGATAAAACGGCCGACATTTCACAGTCATAAGCTCTTATCGCCTCAGAGCAGGAGCTTTTCACAGGTCCACAGTTCGTACACCAACCTTTGTTCACGTACACACAGAGTCCTCCTCCCCCGTGTTTTACCCGACCGGTGGTCGCGGTCCGTTGGGAAAAACTGAAGTCCTTCAATCTGGAAGGCTGAGTCTGGCATGTTGTTGTTGAGCCAGGTTTCCGTTAGGCAAAGAACAGCACAGTTCCTCATCGCTGTAAAAACACTCAGCCTCAGACGTAACAAGTCCAGTTTGTTATCCAGTTAGCGGACGTTGGCCAGTAAGAGAGTTTGTGTCGGCGGTCTCCTAGCCTTTAACTGTGCCAGCGCACCCGCCCGCTTTCCTCTCTTCTGTTTTCGGGCCCATCGTTTCCTATTGCCCGTTGCTTCCCGAATCCGTTGTCCTCAGGAGCCATTGGCGTCCGAGAGCAGATTTAAGTTTTTGTGATATTATAATTACCGAACTGTCCCTGATGTCCATCAGTTCGGTTGAGCTGTACTTCAGCCGTGAATTTAACACTAAATTAGTGCTAAAAGTGCCCACAAATGGCAACAAATTAGGCTTAATTCCAGGAGCTGGAGAAGCCGCTGCAACACCGTGCACCGCCATAGCAACCAATAAACCAATTATTAAGTCCGAACCCAACCGATAAACCAATTATTTACCAATAATAGTGAATATAAGTTCAGGTAGGAACAGGTTAGCATTGCTCTGTTTACCTACTCCCTCTTTTCCTCTTTACTCTGCTATTCCCAGGACTGACAGAGGTCTCCGCTACATGAAACTGCATGTCAGGTCCCTGAATGTTTCCTCAGATGGATCCATCAGTATCGAGTTGTTTGGTTCTGATGACTCATGCTTTGTACAAAGATCTGAGAATGACAGATGTGGCTAAACTCTGTGTGCAGGTGATCCACAAACATTTCTACCTGAAGAGAACCGAGATCATGTCCCAGTGTGAGGAGTGGATCGCCGACATCCAGCAGTACAGCAATGACAAGAGGGTCGGGCGCACCATGTCCCATCATGCAGCTGCTCTTAAGGTAATTTCATCTATTCTGCTCACTGGAGGGAGAGTTCACAGCATTCAGCATCAATGTTCCCTCTAAAATTTCATGTGTCTGAGCAAACACACAAACGCCCTGAGCGCTCCCTTTGACCACTGTGAGCAACATCAGATGTGTGCACTGTGGTCATGCCAGCATCCATCCAGTTTACATAGTTTTATTAAAAATCTAATTACATTTACATTTCTGTGAGAATACTTTTTAATTAGGTACATTATCCCACTTCCAATGAAAATGACAAAGATCTTATTCATGACCTGTGTATTGTGTTAACACTATTGTAAGTATAAATATCTCATTGTAACTGTGGATAAACATGAACTGCCAAGTAAGCCAAGCTAACTATGAAGTTAAATTTTGAAAACACACATAACATTTTTATTATATTTATATTATATTTTATTATTATTTGTTATAAGCATGAGCCATGACAGTATTTAATTATCAATTTTCATAAATGAACATTGTAAATAAATGACACTAGATAAGAACAAATCTGATTAAGGACTTAAAATTTAACTTTATTTTTTCCGTCTGTCCTTCTCACGTATCCAGTGGTTGTACTCGTTGATGGCCTCATCTGCTTGCAGCTTTGACTTTATGCGCATCAGCTGATCCAAATGTTCCACTTCAAGACGATTTCTTGATGCTGTTTTGATATGATTCATTAAACTAAAGCCTCTTTCACAGTCTGCTCTGGATGCTTGAAATGTAGCCCAAATATCGATTGATTAGCTGCATAAATACGGATGTGAATCGCATCATTGGCTGGAGCAGCCAGCTACTGGTCATTCAGTGACATAAACGTTATTGTCTTGAAGCAAAATCTTTTAACCCAAATGCAGAATCAAACACTAAAAGATTGATTAACACTATGAGCAGGTAAACTCTAGCCCTGCTGACTGACAGGAGCAGGAGCAGCACTGCTATGTTCCCATTGCAGGTTAAATGCTCAATTCTGATTTCTTGTTCAAATCCATTTTCCTGTTCAAAATATTTTTCTTTTGTGGCGGCTGAAACAACCCAGTGATAAAGTTACAGACTAAGGGTGTATTCAGACCAGAAAAGTCCTTTGGTCCGCTTGTTTGGTCCGGACCCAAAGCGAACTTAATTTATTTCGTTTGTTGCGGTTCGCATTCACACTGTACAATTTGCAAGTGAACTATATTTTGTAAACACATCCATATGTGTGACGATCAGTGCGGCCATTGGACAGCCATGACTAGGGCGGCGCACAGAACCGGAAATGGAGGACAACATGGAAGCCTTACGCTGCTCTGCATATTTCTGCTGTTATTGGAGCTGAAAAATCACATTGAGTGTCAAGAGCAGCTCATTCAACGCAGGTTTGGCGATGCTCTTTTTCACATTGTGGAAAGGCGTCGGGGAATGCGTTCAGTAACCCAAAGGAGACGATGTGCTCTGCGAGCCCTGACCCACAACATGCTGGCAGCACCGTGGCTAAAACGGAAGACGGAGGATCAGGTATGAACTTACCTTGCTACGGTGGCTTGTTAAGCCCAAAAAGGCACATGTATCCTGGAGTTGGTTTGGATCGACACTGGTTTATATTCACACCTGAAGCGAACCGCACCAGAGTCCGTTTGGAAGCGAACCGAGACCACCTAAAAAAGTGGGTCTCAGTCCGGTTCTCTGATCCGCACCAGGATTCGTTTGTGTGTATTCACACCTTCATA
Organism: Valencia hispanica; assembly: GCA_963556495.2. Taxonomy (NCBI): domain Eukaryota; kingdom Metazoa; phylum Chordata; class Actinopteri; order Cyprinodontiformes; family Valenciidae; genus Valencia; species Valencia hispanica. Next base: position 55,912,086 of record OY747711.1, read on the forward strand.
AAAGGTCCGGACCAGCGTTCAAAAAGAACCCTGGTCCGTTTAAAGTGGACCAAACAGTGCAGGTCTGAATACACCCTAAGACTGACAATAATGAGCCAGTTGAGAGGAATAAAATGAAAACTTTAGATGTTTTCAGAACATTTTATAACGCCCCTTTTTGTTAAAGAGAATTTCACCAAAACACTACAGACCTTTTAAATAAATTAAGCACATTTCACAGCGCACAAACTTGGCGCTATCAGGCGTTTCGCTCCTAGGAGGATCTGAGTTTGTGTCTGGATTAATTTTTTAATTTTTACCTTAGTCTTATTTGCATACCCGTGTCTATCTTTAATCTGTGTTGTGTCAGTGTGCGGGTCTCTGCCGCATTGATATGGCAATAACCATGGATAACGGGTTCGGGCGAGTGTTTGTTTTTTCTCATAGGACCGGTGCAGGGCCACCGCTGGAACTGTAAATCAGTGCATATCCTCATTGATTCATACTGAAAAATAGCACAGAATGAATTATTTGATGTTTTTTAGGGTTTTTTCAATTCAGGTTAGATTTTTTTGTGCGCAGAGCAGATTTTCTGTGTGAAGACCGTCAGCAGTGCTCTATGCGCACGGGCGCAGCTTAGAGTGAACATTGGTCAGCATGTAGGAGAGCTCTGCTCTCAGTCCAGGTTCTGTTGGCTGAATCACTTTAATCGGGTTAACATGAGAACAGAATATGTTTCATATGTTGAAGTGCAGCTGTATGAAATGCACTCAATTTATATTTATATTTCTGTTCAAGCTGACAAGTCAAAGAGCTTAACACCAAAGCCTCTTGCACCGAGTCACTCACAGGTGCACAAACATTTATACACCAGCTGGAAGTGCCTTGCCTGGGGGCACTGGTAGAGCTTGGAATTAAACCAACAGTATCCTATCCACAACACAACTTCTGTTGCCTGAAGCCACATTTGCCCCATGGGGTCAGTGGAGCTCTGGTACCCCACAAGGCTTTTATTGTTAACAAAAACTAAAGAAATAACTAAAACTAGAAATAAATAAAAACAAATTTTAACTGAAATGAAAATGAGATTTTGCAACAAAAGTGAAAACTTACTGGAACTTTAATGAGAGTTCACAAAACTAACTAAAACTAACTGAATTTATTGAGAAAATGTGCTTAGTCTTATGCATTGGTATAAAGTCTGGAGGGATTATTGGTCTACGTCACTTCCTGCTCTACTGTTGTCTGCAGAAGGAGACTCGATCAGATCATGTCTTGTTGTATTGTTGGTTGCACAAATCACTTTGATCAAAAAGAACAAAACTGTTTCCATCGACTCGCACCTCTTTCAAGGCAAACAAAAGACTCTTCTGATTGCAAGCCATCAGAAGAAGCAATTGGATCAAGCAAATGATTTAAAATGAAACAATCTGCAGCGATCACTTCAAATCAGGTAAGTTGCTAAGCAACACTGCAGCTTCAAGAGAAGTGCAAATAATAACAATGGGAAGTGAAGCGATGTAAAGGGCAGAGCAGGTTGCTGCACATCAGCTCTGTAGATAAACAAATAATCCTAGTTTAATAATCTCTAGTTTCCGCTTGTTGGTTTTTTTTGTACTCAATGTACCGCACTAGACCAACAGATGGCAGACACGTGTTGCCGCGGACCATCCACTCCTTGTGTCATGTCTGCAAAGGTTGGGAGAGAGCGCCAGAGTCCAATTTGGGCTTGCTTACTACCTAATATATGTGCATAAATGATTAAACGTTTTACTGTACTCATGATGGCTTGGTTTTTGTTTTGTAGTGTTGCCAATGAGTTTCAGTGTTTGTTTTTTCAGAACTGTAGCACCTGCATTTATTGTTGGCTTTTCTAATGTCCAGGTGCCGTTATTGTGTTCACAGAATGTTTGGAAGTTACTCTGCCTTATAATGTTGTTGCTTGCCTGATATGTATGGTGGTTCATCTGTCCGAGTCATTACATTTTTAAAAACTAAAATCATTTATTGGAGATTTTGTTACAAATTTCTAATTATTATAGTCTTGCCCCTGGTATGCAACTTGTATTACAAAAAGACTGAAACTAATAAAAACTCAACTGGAACAAAGCATTTTCAAAAACTAAACTAACAAAAAACTAAAATAGAATTGAAAATCTTAAGTCAAAGCTAAATAAAAACTAAAACTAGTACAAATTTTAAAACTATTAAAACCTTGGACCCAACACCAGCTGCTCTCATCCTGCTGCCGTTACATCAGCAGTCAGTTTACTCTGTGCATATATAACAGGACGGCTGTAGGCTGCTCAGTAAGGAGGGGAAGGTGAGTCGTGATCCTGCTCTTAAAAACATGAACGTTCTCTGAGGTTCTCCAGCAGCCTGTTCCAGAGGTGAGGGCCATAATAATGGAAAGACGCCTCACCATGAGTGTGTGTTCTAACTTTAGGGATGACAAGGAGACGGCTGCCAGAGGAGCGCAGAGACCAACAAGGTTCATATGGTAAAAACAGTTTAGATAGATATGAAAGCCCAAGACCATTAAGACACTTAAAAACCATTAAAATCGATCCTAGAACATTCGGGGAGCCAATGCAATGAATTTAAGACATGTGTGATGTGTTCACACCTCCTGGTCTTCATCAGGACACGTGCTGCTGAATTTAGTAGAAGTTGTAAACCTGATATATTCTTTTTAGGAAGACCAGAAAGCAGGGCATTACAGTAATCAATTCTACTGGAGATAAAAGCATGCATCAGTGTCTCCGTGTTGGCCCGAGAGAGAATGGGGCTTTATATTGTTCGTCTTTAAAAAGCAACTCACCCCCACATAAACCTTTTTTTTTTTTTTGCTGATAAACTGAATGTGTAATAGTGCTGTCTACAGATTGTGTGGTCATCATTTTAACATTTTAGTGCATGTTATTTAAAATCTTAAGTTTTCTGCCTTAAACTGTCAGTGTATTGCCCTCTTCAGGTTAAAAGTTTGCACAAGTGAATTTGAATCAACCATTGACTCTTTAAAACAGTTGTGTAGCCCAGCTTTCAAGCTTTGAGTAAAACTCTATGGTCGTCCTAAAACTGGTATTCTATCAGCTGGAGGTGACTCCATGAGGGCTAATGAGACCATGTGTGGGTAAAAAACAGCTCTCATAACAAATATAGCAACCTATATTGGCCAAAAACATTTCTGAACAGATTGTATTCGATTAGTGCTGTTTTTGCCAGCTTTAGTGAAGTGGAGCTCACTTTTAATTTAAGAGCTAAGCAAATCGAGTACAGTAGTACTCAGGTGAGGTGAATCATCAACCTGAGCAACAGCAGTGGACATTTTATGTAGTGTTGATGCCCTAACAAAGGAACTGTTTTGGAAGATGGGAAACATGTTATTGTTCACCACCTAATAGTCATATTGGTTGTATTGTTGGTCGTGTTCCCAACATGCAACAGAATTCAAACAGTCTTGACAACTCTGTTGATATGAAATGCAGCCTGAAGCCGGTCAGTGATAGCGCTGTGACTTTTCTCCCTGCAGAGACACACAGCTCAGCTCAGAGAGGAGCTTCTGAAGCTGTCCTGCCCTGACGGCCTGGAGGCCGATGGGGACGAGTTCTCTGAGAAGAGCGCCGCCCTCATCCTCAAAGACCTGTCCAGCCAGGATGCAGAGAAGGCCACTGGCAGTCAGGACGAGGGCCAGCTATGAGCCCGCCCACCCCGGGCCGCCAGCATCTCCCCTTCCTTTCTTCTCCAGCATCTTTGGCCCCTCACCTTCCTTTTTTTTCCATTATTACTCTTTAAAGACTTGATGGCTTCAGAGGGCGAGCCACCACTTTGTCCATATTTGTATGTAAAGATCTAATTGCAGAGTAGTAGTGGAGGAAGCTTAAGTACCAGAAGCCGAGGAGACAAACTCTGAACTATGCTATGCCCTTATTAAAAAGTCAAGAAAAACTTTTATCCACCTGTAAAAGACTGTAAACATTTTGTGCTTTTTCCAATTGTGAAATAACCACTGATTGGTATGTTATTAAACTTGTTTATGTATACATAATGGCAGAGGAAAATGACAGATTATATAAGGGAAACTACCTTTAGAGAAGAATGTTTACTGAATGTCAAGTCCCTTTTTCTTTCTTTTGGACTGTTCGAGCGCTGATAGTTGTAACCAAGGATATATTGGTCGTTCTTAAAGCATATTATTTAAAAGAGGAAAACACACAGGTAACTGACTCTCAGAAAAGCCTCTTTGGTGATCCCACGCTACTTTTGATTTGTCTTGGATCATATCCACTTCAATGATGTTTGACATGGACATTTTTCAATCATATGTTATCCCTTTTACAGGCTCCAAATTAAAAGGCTTAACCACACTCTGGATCAACATTTCTCGCCTCTTAGAGCTTCTCCATGACTGCTTTCCATTGACATGACTGTAGACTGCAAGATTGGGCAATGTACTTTAAAAGCTTGTGCATGTGTCTGTGTTTTCTGTGCGTGTGCAACAATCCCCCGTGAGATACAAAGCTGTGATGTGCCTTTGATCTACACCATACCACCAAATACTCCCAACAGAGTACCTTTGCTGAATAATCTGCTATTTCTACAGAATTCTGCTCCGTCTAGCTAAAGAAAACTGCTTTGATTTGATGTTCAAACAGCAGTGGGGGAAAAATGCACTTTCTATTTTACTCACTCCTTAGTAGTCACATACTTTTGCTAGGACATTAAATGGAGCTTGAAAATAAGGACTGATTGTGCGAATGCTTCTTTTTGTTTAGCAGGATGTCCCTGACCTGAAGATCATTGGATAGCTGATCATTGATAAGCCATTAAGGGGGTGTTACTGGAAATTATAGTTCATCAATCACAATGATTACATTTGTAACTGGAAATTTCCTTTTGAGGTTGTCAAAAAATCCCAAAGAAAGCCAGCAGTGTTTCCTGTGTCTGATCAGGACTCCAGCTAAACTAGCAACCTAGTTTTAGTTTCATTCTAAATTGAGGCTTCTCACAAGCAGGCATGGACTAAACATATATTCAGCTGCTAGGTCTACTCACAGACAGCTGCAGGCCACAACTGCTCTGCATGCTCCTGTTTGATGCACAGTTGTGTTCTGGAGATGCTTCCCAGTACAGGTCCATCTCAAAAAGTAAAACTCTTATACATTCACTAAAGAGTGATATATTTCAAGCATTTGTTTCTGTTCATGTTTAGGATGAGATTCTTACAGAAATGTGACCTACTGAAAAGTTTGCCCATGTACTGTCTAGCATATGCATTCAGTTCTTGGTCTGGTCTCGTTTTGCATGAATAGCTGCATCAATCAAGGGGCATGGAGAGAGACTGTGGAAGTGTACTGGTCGATGAAGCTCGGGTTGCTTCTAATGTGCTCTTCAGCTTGTCTGTTGTTGGTTCTGGTGCGTCTCATCTTCCTCTTGACAGTACTCCATAGATCCTCTTTGGGGTTCAGGTCAGTTTGCTGACCAATCAGGCCCACCATGGTCATGGAACCAGCTTCTGGTACTTCTAGCAGTGTGAGCAGATAGAGTCCTGCTGGAAATTGAAATCAACATCTCCATAAATCTTCGCAACAGAAGGAAGCAAGAAGTTCACTCAAAATCTCCTGGTAGACTTGGGATCTGATAAACCAGTGGACAAACCCCATAAATTATTACCAACTGCACTCGACCCCTTAAAGCAGGGGTGTCAAACTCCAGTCCTCCTGGGCCGGTGTCCTGCATCCTTTTAGATGTGTTCCTGGTCCAACACAACTGAATTAAATGATTAAATTGCCTCCTCAGCAGGACTGTTAGGTCCTATGGCGTCCTGCAGATGACCTAATTATTGGATTCAGGTGTTTTGAAACTGAGACATGTCTAAAGCTTGCAGGACACTGGCCTGGAGTTTGACACTCCTGCCTTTAGGGATTCTGGTTTGGCTGCTCTAATCTTCCTCTGCACTCTGGAACCTTGATTTTCATATTGAATGCAAAATTTATTTTCTATTGAAAACAAGACTTTGGACCACTAAGCAACAGTCCTCATCTCCTTTGCCCAGGTAAGACCCTGCTGATGTTTTCTCTGGTTCATGAGTGGGGTTTTTTTTCAAGATTTTGTTGCCACTAGTGGCCTTTATTTGACAGTTGCTTGATAGAAAATAAAAATGGGGGAAGACTTGCAACACCGGTTCCGAGGTCAGGAATCGAACCTGTGACATCTGCGTTAAGGACTGGGGCACCTGCTCCACCGTTATTAAAATTCAAATTCAAAAATACTTTATTGATCCCAGAGGGAAATGACGTGTTGGTATAGCTCATATAATTAATTCTTTAAGGAGTTTTTGTAGATGATGATGGCTGTGGGCAGGAAGGATTTCCTGTAGCGGTCTGTATTGCAGCGAAACTGAAGAAGCCTCCGACTGAAGACGCTCTGTTGTTGTATGACTGTCTCATGAAGAGGATGCTCAGGGTTGTCCATAATTTTTTTGATTTTATGAAGAATCCTTCTTTGCATTATCATCTCCACATTTTCCACAGTTGTCCCAAGAACAGAACCAACCTTCTTTATCAGGTTATTTAGCCTTTTTAAGTCCCTGGCTCTGATGCTGCTACCCCAACAGATGACGGCTGAAGAGATTACACTCCCCACAAAAGACTTGTAGAAGATCTGCAGCATCTTGCTGCAAACCTTGAAGGACCTAAGCTTCCTCAAGAAGTACAGTCTGCTCTGTCCCTTCTTGTAGACGGTTTCACTGTTGCGCCGCCAGTCCAGTCTGTTGTCAAGGTGAACTCCGAGGTATTTAAATTCCTCAACCACCTCCACTTCTTCTCCCATGATGGAAACAGTGTTTGACTTATCCCTGTTTCTTCTGAAATCTACAATCATATCCTTTGTTTTCTTCACGTTCAAGGTGAGACGATTGTTTCCACACAATGTCACAAAGCGGTCCACCAGCTCTCTGTATTCAGTTTCTTGTCCATCTCTGATACACCCGACAATTGCAGAGTCATCTGAGTATTTCTGCAGATGAAAGGTCTCTGATTTGTACTAGAAGTCTGAGGTGTACAGAGTGAAAAGGAATGGTGAGAGTACGGTCCCTTGTGGTGCTCCTGTGCTGCTGACCACCTGGTTTTGACACACAATTCTTCAGTCTCATAAACTGTGGTCCGTTTGTCAGGTAGTCATTGATCCAGGCGATTGTTGAGGGCTCCACCTGTGTCTTCAGGAGTTTCTGACAAAGCAAATCAGGCTGAATTGTGTTAAATGCACTGGAGAAATCAAAGAACATGATCCTCACAGTGCTGCCTGCTTTGTCCAGATGACAGTGGGTTGGTTCAAGCAGGTGGATGATGGCATTTTCAACTTCAACTCCACAGCGATAATCAAACTGCAGTGGGTCCTGATACGTTCTTGTTTGCTTACTCAGGGGTGCCAACAGGAGTCTCTCCAGGACCTTCATGATGTGGGATGTCAGGGCAATAGGTCTATAGTCATTGATGACTGATGGGTGAGTTCTCTTTGGTAGTGGAACGAGGCAGGATGTCTTCCACAACACTGGAACCTTCTCCTGAGTTTGGCTAAGGTTGAAGATGTGCTGCAGAATCCCACAGAGCTGCTCTGCACAGGCCTTCAGGACTCTGGGGCTGACAAGATCTGGACCTGCAGCCTTGTTCCAGTTCAGTGTCTCCAGCTGCCTCTTCACCTGACTTTTGGAGACAGACAAGTGGGAGGGGGAGGCAAAGGGGGTAGCAGCATCTCCTGACTTGGTTGAAGTCAAACTTGTCGAATCAGAAGAGTCCATGGCTGAGGTGAAGGATAAAACATCCGAGGTGTAACAGGAAAGCTGTTGATCAGAGGATAGTGGGATGTCTGTTTGGCTGGGAACAGGAGAGGAGGATGCTGAGCTAGTTCCTGAACTGAACCTGTTGAAGAATGTGTTCAGTTTATTGGCTCTGTCCAGACTTCCATCTATCCAATCCTTCCTGTCCTTAAAACCTGTGATCTTTCTCATTCCTGACCAGACATCTCGGATATTGTTCCTCTGTAGTTTGTTCTCCAGCTTCTTCCTGTATGCCTCCTTGCTGTCTCTGATCTTGACCTTAAGTTGCTTCTGTATACTCCTCAATAATTCCCTGTCTCTCTCCCTGAAGGCTCTATTTTTCTTGTTTAGCAGTTCCTTCAGGTCACTGGTGATCCAGGGTTTGTTATTAGGGAAGCATCTCACTGTTCTGGTGGGGATGATGTTGTCCACACAGAAGTTTATATAGTCAGTCACACACTCAATGCCCAACGACGCCCCTTCATTAGTGTTTTGACATGAGGAACATGATGGTTGTAGCTCGTGTCCTGATTATGTTTGTGTACTCTTCAAGCTCCGACCCCAGGCGTCATCGATGACTTATGACTCTCCCCCAAGCTCTTGAATGGGCTTTGCTTAACCATCCACTAAAGGCTGCAGTTATTCCTGTTGCTCCTTTGAATGAAATAAAAGGCACAGTATAGTGAATCTACATGGGTCAAAAAAAGTTCAAATGGGGATATATATATATATATATATATATATATATATATATAATATGTGTGTGTGTGTGGGCTCTTGCTGAATGAAGCTAGGACAGCCACTGATGTTTCTTCTTCCTCACGGTTGCTAGGCGACAGGACATTCGCTGAGGTAGGGGTGGACTTAATCTGAAGGCTAGACCGTCCAAATTCACCGGCGCTAACATCCGCTCTACCCGGTCGAGGAAGAACCCGTCCTACGTAGACTAGGGAGGATGGATCCTTTGAAGGAAGCAGCCCCTTAATTTGAACACAGCTAACTTCCGGTTGAAAAGATTAGCGGCTCCATCATCCAATCAGTGATGCCTCATGTTGGACACAGTGGTACCTACCTCTTCCGATTTGTTAATGTTGTAGTGTTTTTGAATTTGTTGTAGTGTTTAGTTATTTGTTATGTTTTGGAAATTGCCGTAGCCTTTTTTAAATTTGTTTTTCGATTTGTTGTGTGTTTGAATTTGTTGTCGCGTTTTTTGATTTGTTGATGTGGTTTGGACTTCAGGGCCATCGTACAAGTGTATTAGTCAGCGCACATTCTATTTTTGTAAACCAGAAACCGGAGATTTTTTCATATTTATTTCAACATTTTCGAAGTGGATTTGTCGGACTGTGTTGCTGAGCTAATGGACACTCCCAATAGAATTTGTTGCTGGAATAAAATGAAATCGTTCTAGTGTAAGCCATTGCATATCTCAAGTTCTCCAACCTCTACACACTGGCTGCAGATCGTGCTGTCGAATTGTTACTTCTGACTAGTAGTAGATAAAGTAGGTAGACTAATGGCACATCAACTGCAGCAGACCTTTTCATCTCATCGGATACCGGAGATTTCCACATCCTCAAGCACTACAATAGACCCAGAAAAGATAAATGATGAGTTTTAGAGTTATTATGCATCTTTGTATTCATCAGAGTCAAACTAGGAAAAGCAGGATTTTGATGCTTTTTTTCTTCTCACGCTTAGAAATCCCCCAAGTCAATTTAGATATAGCAGAACAATTAGAAACCCCCAATAACCGCTCTAGAACTTTTTGGCGCTCTTAAGCTAATGCAGTCTGGCAAATGTCTGGCACCAGACGCCTTTCCTGTAGAGTTTTATAGGTGCTTCCAGAGCAAACTTGCCCCAGTCTTGATTGATACGTTTAATGAATCCTTTATGATAGGCAAACTGCCCTCCACACTTTACCAGGCATCAGTTTCCCTTATTCTAAAAAAGGACAATGATCCTCTTAGTTGCTCTTCTTATAGGCCTATTACTTTACTGAATGTAGATACATGCTTAGTATTTTATTTGGTTATTTCCCTGACCCCCCACCCCCCCCACACACACACAAACACACACTTTTTTTAAGCTGCTGGAACAGTGAATTTCTCTTGTGAGAAAGTATCTATCTATCAATCTATCTTCCTTCCTTCCTTGTCCAAGATGCTTGCTCTTCGTTTAGAAACTGTTCTTCCAGATATCATATCTCCTGATCAAACGGGGTTGATTAAAAAATAGACCTTCCTTTTTTAATTAGATACGGCTCTTTAATACTATTTATAATCCTTCTTGGACAACTTTACCACAAGCGATCATATCTTTAGAAGCAGAGAAAGCCTTCGACTGCATTGAGTGGGCATACCTATTTTACACCTTGGAGAAATTCTGTTTTAGGGAAAAATTTCATTATGTGGGTTAAGCTTTTATACTTCTCACCTCTGGCTTCAGTTAGAACAAATAATGATTAGTCATCTTACTTTCCTCTTTATTGTTCTATGGGCCAATGTTGTCCCCTGAGCCCTCTTTTATTTACTGTGGCAATGGAGCTTCTTTCCATTGCGCTTCGACGTGAACCCTCAAATTAAGAGAACTGTCAGTTGTGGCCAAGAACAGAAAGTATCATTATATGCAGATCTTCTTTAGTTTAATACTGACTTTTCAGTGTCAGTCCCAGCCACACGTTCTGTTCTCCAAACGTTTGGATCTGTATCTGGTAATAAATTAAATCTAGGTAAGTGTGAACTTCTTCCTCTTAAGGCAGCACATGAATATCCTCTTCATACTTTATCATTTAAGGTTGCTCAGAATGAGTTAAAATATATTGGGGTTCAGGTCACGGCTAAATTCAACAATCTTTATTGTGCTAATTTTACTCCTCTTGTATTGACTCTTCTGAAGTGCAAAAGGAATTTGGATGAAATTGGTCATTGAGAAGTTCGGAGACATTGCCCTGGCCCAATCTGAGGTTTTATTATTGGGCTGCTAACATCAAAATACATTTTGGCTGCACTCTGGCTCACAATTTTCCACATCTGTCTGGTTAAAAATGGAACAAACTTCCTGTAAACCTGTTTGTCTTTCTGCTCTGGTTCATTCATCTGTTAAATCCTCTCTCAGAGGTTACACAAAAAGTGTGGTTGTAAAGGCAACTATAAAAATTTTGAATCAGTTTAGATGTTTTTTTTTTTGGTCTCCATACATATTGTATTCTGGCTCCAATAACGGCTAATCACTTATTTCCTCCATCTTTAATGGATCATCCTTTTTTGTTTGTTTGCTTCAATCAGGGTATTAAATCACTTATGGATCTTTACATTGACACTACCTTTGCCTCATTTGAAGAGTTGTCCACGACATTCTCTCTTCCTAAGCAACACTTTTTCAGGTACTTGCATATTTGTAGTTTTGTTGCTAGGTACCCTCAGTTTCCTTATATGACCCCTGAGTCTTCCCATTCTTACAACCAGCACCTGCTCTAAAAGGTATTATTTCACTTATTTACACCCACGTTCAGTCACTTCAATTGGCCACTTTGTCTTCAACTAAAGCTCTATGGGATTAAAGGTTGCATTCATTAGCCTTTTTTGGACTGTAGGAACCTTTTCGTAGTTCCTGTAACCTTTTCAGGAAGCAGGCCGTTTCTTCACGCATATGGACAGATAAGAACTAGGAACCGCGGCCCTCAATTCCTATAACCATTTTAGCTCCTACTGTGAGTCAAGGTCTTTTCGTGGTTCCATTGGCACTCATATGACGTAGGTGTTTAGGTGTTTTTAAAAAACTACAGTTGCCGGTATTGCAACACAACAGCAAAATGGACAAAACCTACGACAAGTGGACTGATGAGGAAGTAAAAGCTCTTCTGGCTATCTATTTGACCGAAGATGTTCAGAGACGGTTGGAAGACTCGCTGTGTAATATTAATTTTTTATTATTTTTTGTGATAAGTACGGAACTAGAAAAAGCCGGGTATTACCACAACATGAAGCATTGCAGGGGAAAAAATCAAGAAACTTAAACAGCACTATTAAAAAAAATCAAAGATCATAACAACCAGAGTGGGACGAACCACAAAACTAGTGAGTGGTACAGACACCCTGGATGTAATCTTAGACCATCGTCCTGCTTACTGTGGGAACGCTGGGACCAAGGACTCCTGCACAGGGCTTTTGGAGTCCATCGTTCACAGTGAAAACTGAGCAGCACCCCCAGAAGAGCTTAAAGGTTAGTAAACAGGAAAAGAAGCGTAATCACTCCAGTGTATACCTTAGAGCTGTTCGTAAATACCACCTAAATAACTGAGCTAAAATACATGACCAGTTTGGCCTTTTTTTCATTTTTCATTTTCTGTTCCGATTCATGTTTGTTTATTCAGACAAACCTGGACTGCATCCCGGATGCTCCCGCCAGCACACCTTGCCCCAATCAAACAGGTAAAGAAAAGTCTTAATGCATTTACAAATGTAATGAGATATGTAATCTCTTCTCTTGATTTAACAAAGTTTGTAAAAGGAAATTTTCCATTTTGGGATTAAATCTCAGAGGGATATCCACCGATGGTGAGCAAATGTTTGTACCAAATTAGTCATGTAGTCATTTTAGTTTTCTTTTTGCGGATTTCTCCTTTGTTATTTGATGTCTGCACATATGAACCACATGCACGAACACAAACAGTAATGCAAATACACTTAAATTTCTTAATAATATATTTTGTGTCCATTAATTTTATAGTATAAGCAGTACAGAATGATCAATAATTAAGTTTTTATGGTGGGCTTGTTTGATGAATATTCGCACCTGTGTGTGGTTTATAACTTATCACCGAGCCAATAAGTTAATTTTCGGACACTGCATGCTACTGATGGAGGTACTTTTATAACTTGTGTTTTATTCTGAAGCGTTCATCCGTCCAGCAGCTACACCAGAGACAGCATCTGCACTGGAATTAACTTATTTCAGCCAGCTGCCAGCACCCTCTGCCACCCTACACCAGGTAAAGAACAGTCTTATTTCATATGCTAAGGTAAAGTCTCTGTGGGCAACAAAATGGCGGACACAAAAGATAAACACAATACACAAAAAACTCTTTTTTTCTGTATTCTAAAATATTTATCCTTCAGCAACTACACCACACCTACAAGCTACTACCTGCTAGCACCTACCAGCAGCCAGCCCCCACTGCCATCCCAGACCTGGTAAAAACATTTGAGTTCCACAGCATTAGAATTCAAGATATTGTATGGCACATGTGTGTTAAGGAGCCGGAGCTGGTGTGCAGGTTGAGAGGTTTCAACTGGACATCGTCTGACTCACCTCGACATGTGGCTCTGGCTCTGGAACCCGTCTCCTCCAAGAAGTCCAGGGGTTTTTATTACCCCACCAGCTAGTTGTAGGAAACAGACTGTATCAGAGGAAATTGTTCCCGCCATAAATTAGTATTTCATGACATCTTCCAGAGCCTAAATTACCCTCCTGTTCCTGGCAGCTGACCTGTAAGTGTCCATTCCAGAAAACATCGTTAAATTAAGTTTCTTTCACAAGTTAAACAAAGTTAAACATATCTGTAATTGCTGATTTTTCCTCCACAGCGCCAAACGGCAGATCAGATTACCCACCATTTTTGGAGTCCTTTGAGGGGGTGCTGGAGAGTGCTCCTCCCAGGGACTCCCTTGTTCTGCTGGGGGACTTCACTGCTCACGTGGGCATTGCCAGTGAGACCTGGAGGGGTGTGGTTGGGCGCCCTAGCGGCGGCTCACTTGACCGCAGTGTTTCCTTTCCTGGAGCCTTCGTGAAGCCCTCCTGCCTCCTCTTTTCCTCTGTATCTCAGAGGGAAGGTCCGGCTTCTCTGCGTAGAGAAGTATCGGTTCTTGCAGAGCTAGCAACTGATCTGTGGTGTAATCAAGGGAGCCGTGTCCGGAACCCAAAAACTCCAACATGATGGTTACGGTCACAATCTTCCAACGAGTTTCCCAGCGCATTCCTTATGATTTCCAAAAAATAGTAAAAGCAAAGTACAGAAGTAAAAAGAAATACCCCATGATGTGGACGTTTTGTATAAAAAGTGCACCCATCAGATAAATCACACAAGCGACGCCAAAAATACTAAAGAACAATAGAAAGAACATACCATACCAGTTTATTTATAAAGCATTTTAAACATGGCATTACAACCAACCAGAGCGCTATACATGAAAACATCAATAAAATAAATACAAATATAGGAAAGTATTAAAAATACAAAGAGCTAAAACAGACAAGCAACAAGGCAAAAACAAATACTAGCACACAGTTTAAAATAAAGAACATCGCAAACATAAAAAGGAAATAACAAAAAAGAGATCAAAGTTACGAATGAAAAGCCAGTGAGAAATACGTTTTTAGGCGTGATTTGAACATACCTATGGAGGATGCCTGTCTAACCAAGAGAGGGAGTGAGTTCCACAGCTTTGGGGCACAGATAGAAAAAGCCCTCTCCCCTCTGGACTTACAACGAGCCTTAGGGACTCTAACAATGAGCTGATCTGTTGACCTAAGAGCACAAGGAGGGTGGTAAAAGTGAAGTAGCAAAGAAGTAGAAGAGCTACAACAACCAGCAGCTTCTCTCTGACAGCATGGTGGGAGTTTCAAAAAAAAAAGTCCTCACTAATCCCATGCAGACACACACCCATCTGTAATAACCACGACATCTTGCAAAAAAAAAAAGTATGATAAGTTTTCCAGACTGGAGGTGCAATGGAATTGAACACCTGAAACATATATTCGAAGGAACAGACTTTATCCCAGTTAATACATTAATTAAACAATATGGAATTAATAAAAACAAATTCTTAGAATATCAACAAGTTAAATCTATTATAAAAGGTACATTTAGGCTCAATACAGTTGAATTGCAAGAGTTTTAGATTTTCTCAATCTCAACCCCCCCCCCCCCCCCAAAATTGCTGTCTAAATTATACAAAATATTATCTACATTAGATTAATCAATAGTCATCCCTATTTCAAAATGGGAGGTGGATTTATCAGTCAGCTTTGACCAAAACGTCTGGTCTCAGATATGTTTAGGAATCTTTAAAATGACAAAAAATCCAAATTTACAACTATTAGAATACAAAATCCTTCATAGAGTACACTATACAGGTCAACTGATGATCAGGATGGGTTTTACGTCGTCTAATACCTGCTTACAATGCACAAGCAATATACCGGATACTTATATTCATGCGCTTTTGGTTCTGTCCACCTGTTAAGAAATTTTGGTGCCAGATATGTGAGGACTTATCAAAGTGTCTGAAATGTAATATTTTACCTGGTCCCTCAGTTTGCTTGCTAGGAAATTTAAATGATGTCACCATGGACACAAAGTCAGTTCTACTGGTTCACATTGCCTTATGCATCGCTAAAAAGACTATCCTCCTTAACTAGAAAAATAAAAAGGCTCTTAATATTAATCAGTATCGAGATCTCTTGTTGGAGCACATTGGTCTTGAGACGGCCTCTGCCTTCATATCTGATCAATCTCTCTGGGCTCCTTTGATCTGCTCCATCACCTAGTAGGTGTGGTTGGTTTTGTCGTGTGGGATACCGTGGGATACTGTAGCTGATGTGGGGATTTTTGGCGTTGGGGCATCTGGGGGGGGATATCCCTGGGGATGGGATCACTGGGCGGATGGGGTGCTGGATGTCGTGGCCCCCACCTGGGGTTGGGCTTTGGTGGCTTTGGGTGGTAACTCCTGACTGCTGCATGCGGTGCCTTAGGGGGGTTGCACTCCCGGACATGGGTTACTGTTCTGGTGGCCGTGCTGCGCCTGGGTAAGGTAGCTCTGGGGTGGGCCTGGGGGCTCTGGGGCGCTACGCCCCCTGGCTGTGGTCCTGGCTGGGGGTTGGCCGGTGTGGGGTCTCTGTTGCCGGTGCCGGCCTGTGGGGGTCGGGGCCGGCCGGTGTCCGGCATTTGCTGCCGCCTCTCTCTTTTTCTTTGGGCCGATTGTCATTGCATTTTCTTGTATGGCGTCTCGCCTTGTTTGCTTGTTGGGGTGTCGGCTGGTGGTTGCAGCGGCAGGTGGTTGCGGCGGCTGGACAGCGTTTCTGGGCCTGATCAGTCTTTTCCACACTGGACTTGGCTCCTGGGTCTTGGTCTTTGTGCGCTGCGGGGTGCTGCGGCTGTGGGCCCCGGGTTGAACATCCCTTCCCTGGTGGGTCCTGTTGAACAGCGGTCCCTATTGTGGCCAGTGGGGGAACTGGCTCCCTGGGACGGCATTTTGTCTCCCAGTCCTTCCCTCCCCATGCCCGAACAGCTCTGTCCACCCGCTCCATTACTTTACCACTCATATAGGGTCTTGGGGCATGGGCAGGTCACTGGGGTGCGAGGAGGGGTTTCCGTCTTCGCTATCCCGTGGCGGCCTGGATCCCAATTCTACTGTACAAATTAGACACTCCCACTTATAACATTTTCATGAGACACATGTAAGGACTTTGGGGTAGGCACACTTTTCAGCATTCAGAGCATCCAGAGAGGAAACTGTTCAATCAGCTTCACCTCTGGTGCCGATGCCCACCGTTAAACCGCATATAGACACTGAGGGCTCGCGGTGGGGGTTGGGGGATGTGTGGCTGCCTTCCCCACATCCCACCCCTCTGTTTTAAATGCACATTATAACACCCATAAACACCATACTCAAGCAGGAGGATGGAGGCTAGGGGTCTTTTCACACCCTTGTTCGCTATGGGCCATCAGGGGTTGGGGTCTGGAGGAGGAACCTAGGCTGGTGGGCCGCTTCACTGGTGGGACCCCTGCTTTGCCACTGTGGGGCCCTTGGTGGTCTGCTTGTCTCCATCCTAGAAGGTAGGGGGTCCATCTCCTGGGTCCGGGAGCTGGTTGCTTTACTGGGGCATCGGTACCTGGACCTGGGAGTATTGAGTGCGTGTGGGGTGTAAGACGACTGGAGAGCTGGGTCAGACTCTCTGGTACACTACTTGACTGGTTTGAGTCTTACCTAAAGAACAGGGACTTTGATGTTTCAATAGGAAACTTTTCATCTGAACGAACAGAAATCACATGTGTGGTGCCCCAGGGCTCCATCCTGGGGCCCCTCTTATTTAATATCTACATGCTCCCACTAGGCAAGATTATAGCAACCAATAACATTAGCTACCATAACTACGCGGATGACACTCAGCTCTACATTACAATGTCACCAGGTGACTCTGAACCTATTCAAACCCTAAATCAATGCCATGAACAAATAAATGGATGGATGTGCCATAACTTTCTCCAGCTGAATAGAAACAAAACTGAAGTAATTATTTTTGGACCCAATGAGGAACGATCAAGAGTCAGCACACAGCTTCAGTTAATACAGCTAGGAACTACTGATCAGGCCCGAAACCTAGGTGTAGTAATGGACTCAGACCTGAACCTCCAGGGTCACATAAAGGCAATAACAAGGTCAACCTTCTATCACCTGAAGAACATTTCTAGGATTAAAGGACTGATGTTGCAACAGGACCAGTAAAAATCATGCATGCGTTTATCTTTAGTCAGATTGATTACTGCAACAGCATCTTCACAGGTCTGCCTAAAAAGTCAATCAGACAGCTGCAGCTGATCTAGAACGCTGCCGCTCGCGTCCTCACTAGAACCAGGAAAGTAGAGCACATCACCCCAGTTCTAAAGTCCTTACACTGGCTCCCTATAGCTCAGAGAATAGACTTCAAAATACTTCTACTAGTTTATAAATCACTGAATGGCTTTGTACCAAAGTATGTGGAAAATCTACTGTTACTATACCAATCCAGCAGGACACTCAGGTCCTCTAATTCCAGTCTATTCAGCATCCCTACAATCAGAACCAAACAGCTTTCCGTTTCTATGCTCCTCTAATCTGGGACACACTTCCAGACAACTTTGTTGGGACTCCATTTTTGTCAAATGAACTGAACAGACTGTTGGACAACTGGCAGCCATGTTCCCTAGATGGACTAAGCAGACCACATCTCCCAGCAATCCTAGCGGTGACCCCCAAAACACTCATTAGTCCGTGGCCACCAATGGTGACATCAACTATGACATCACGGCCAAAGGCCTATAAGAGTGGTAGTGGCAGCCATTTTCAAATTGTTCTCAGCAGAGGTTCTTAGCAGATACTCCTGTTACACAGAGGACATCTCACCAGTGAAGATTCTCTTTTGTTCTGACCCGCCGGACCGGGAAGAAACCTCATTTCAACGCTTCAAAGTGCCCTTGCTGTCTGCATATCTAGTTTGAGCAATATCCGGACTGTTCCAAGACAGTTCGTTACGACGTCGACCTGCAAGCCACCGGCCTGCAGTTGGGACACAGTCCTAAAAAAATCCAGTGCAGGTTTTCTAACTCTTTCTTTTCTTGCTCAACTACGGACACATTTTGCTCTCCTTGTGGACCGGACTTCCCTCAAAGGAAAGTAGAACTGAACCGGTTAATTTATGCTAATCTTGTGTCAGGGTGGAGATAAATAGAGAAAATAGAGTTCGTAACGAGTTAGATCTCATTTATTGTTGGTTTAAAGTGGGGGTTTTTTAGCGCTAAACCTGTTGGCTCATTTGGCATTGCCGGACGCATGAGTTTGAGCTATATTTGCTGTGTTTGAAACCGTTTTATCCTGAGCGGATCCCACTTTCTTTCTCTCTTCCTCGCTCTTTTTGCTGTCTGATCACCTGGTTGGCAGAGTCAGGCTCAGTCCGAACCTGCCATAGCTGGTCTGTTAGCTGAAAGGTTAACCTCATTGTTCCTTAGTCTGTTAGTTAAAGCAGAGGGCTTCTACATGGACGCTTCACCCCATGTGCTCTGTCCACTATAGCACAGAGCTAATTTTATGGCCCTTTGTCTCCTTACACTCCATGTATAGTTCTCCATCTTGGCACAAAACTAGTTTTATGACCCTTTGTCTCCTTACACTATCTGTGACTTGAGTCCCCTGGAGTGAGGGCCACCTCACCTCCCCTCCCCTGCGAAAGGGGGAGCTGTCTGTTTGTGTGTGTTAATTGTATTTAAGTCTCATATATTATTGTTTTATAAGATCTGTAGTAATTAGTTGCATGCTTTAGAATACATTGGAATTATTGATGAAATGTTTTGGCTGTAAGGTTGATCTATTTTCTTAATAAATTCCCCTTAACAGTGGCACAACAACTGCAAAGCTGCTGAAACACTGAGTTCTTTTAAATCACAACTAAAAGTGTATCTGTTTAGAGATGCCTTTGAGTAATGCTTTGATCTGTGTATGATTCTTGCTTTAATGCTGTTTAATACTTTATATGCTTTGTCTGTGTTTTACTGCTATTTTTATTTTACCTCCTAATCATGTAAAGCACCTTGAATTACATTGTTGTTGAAAGTGTTCTATACAAATAAAATTGCCTTCCCTTTAATTTTTCTCACTCACTCTGGCTCAACATCTAGCTTTTCTGAACCACTTTCTTCCTTCTCTAAGCCTTTTCCTCACCTACCTCAACTATATCAACCCTTAATGGCCTCTCTTCTTCCTTCTCCTTGTCTTCCTTTTCTGCATCTCTCTCACTCTCTTCTATCAATCTCTACCAGACTGTATTCCTGCTTAAAGATTCCAGGGATTGCATGATTATATAATGATTATATGTGGAGGAGTCTAACGCTGGATGTCCAAAAATTGGTCCCATTATTTGAGAAGCACCCAGCTGTGGACAAGATGGCGGACAAACATCCAGTCCGTACCGGAAGGTCCCAAGCGGAAGTTGTTCTTTGTGGGGCTGGAAAGAAGGGTGTATATTTTGTTTATCGGGAGATGATGGAGACATGGCAGAGAGAGAGAACGTAAGTGAAAGTGTTTTAATAATTCTCTAAATAACAAGTGTTATCTTCTGGAATATGCATTCTATAAAGGTAGCATGTCTAAGGATTAGAGGTGACATAAGTTTTCCGCTGAGTTCTTCTATCTGTATGATTCAAAGGTCCGTGTTAACATTAGCTTAGCTGAAGAAGGTGTCCTTTTAAACCAGAAACTTCGTATTTTTACTTTTCTTAATGCTTCATTCAACATATTGGCGAATTACCTTTGTTTAATAGCAGAATAGGACAATGAAACATCCTTTATTGGTCCACAGAGGGAAAATTCAACTGTAACAGCAGCAAAGTGACAGGTAATTGAAGCATTTTCAATTCACTTCAGTTTATTTATATAGCGCCAATTCACAACAAACATTTAGATATACATAAGAAACGTAGAACAGTATAAAAACTGAATTAAGAATAATCTATGCAGATTAAAGACAAAATCACAAACCAAAGTATTGTGCTGTAAATGAAAAATTTGCATATTCAGATTTGAGGAATGTGCAACTGATTAGGATCATTTACATTTTTGTGCATGTGATTTTGTGCATGAAAAATACAAATAAATGACTAGACAAGAATGAGAAATGTACATTGTCAAAAAAAATTAACCATTTAATCACATCATATTTCTCAAATAACTTAAAAATCTTTACAGGTTTTTAGATATTTTAGTGGAGATCTCTAACAGAGAAACAAGTAGCTCTGTAATTATCCATCAGGTTTAAATAACTGACTGATTTGGATGCTATTACTGAACCATTTTTCAAAGAAAATGCTCTTTTCTTGAACCTAGTCTTCCCGTACATGTATTAAAGAAAAACGGGGCAGGATTTGTAAAAAAAAAATAACATCCATGTCCAGTTTTTTAATGCTGTTGGGTGATGAAGCATTATAAACCAAAAAGAATGAGCCCACCCATGTATCGTTCCATTTTCTTAAACTGGCCGTGTGCTGCAAAATGTGCTGCAGTTCGGGGCCCAAATTTCCCGCACTGTCCTATGGGGGTGACGTCAGTTGACACTACATGTGCGTTCTCGACAGCTTTAAAAGAGGAAGAAAAATGGTCGCAGACCTCCATTGATTCAATTGTGAGAATGGATTCTTCTCTTCTGCAACTGGGAAATGACCAAGGACGACTCACAGCCCACTAAAAAGTGGCACTAAGAAAAAGAAGTATGTCACTGTGAAGAGGTATGTTTTTAGAGTTAAGAACATTTAAAAGCTTTATGGGAAGTTTGTGAATGTCACACCTGTTTTACGAAAGACGTAGAAGGGGATTGCCTTCTATAGAGGATGGACTGAATGAAAATGTTTCAGCAAGTTTAAAAATTATGTGGATACAGACAACTGTATCAAATCAAACTTTATGTATAAAGTGCTTTTCATACAAGAAGTCGCATCACAAAGTGCTTTACAGATTAAAATGACCCCACATAAAACCACCTTCACCTTCCCTCCCCAACAGATTTAAAAGCATGGTCACAGTTATACCCCCTCCCCACAACCCATCTCCCATGCACACACACAGTTAAAAGAAAAAGTAAAAAAGGACATTGGGCTGAGTGCAGATGAACCATGCAAGGAAACGCCATCAGAGGAGCCTTCTGCCCTGGCAGCGGTAGACTAACAGCAGCAGCCGAGGCGCTGACACAGGGCACCCAGTGGAGGCTAGGCCAAGACCCCCACCTCCACCCAAGCTCCACCTGGAGAGCACCCAGGCAGCCACAGCCGACCACCGCTCCCAGGGCAGAGGGCTCCCACAGAGGAAGCACTGGAACGGGGAGTGAGATAAATTAAAGTATAAAAATAAACAGTAAATTAATGTGCTAAGATTAAATAGTAAAACTGATAAAAAATATAATCATATAAAACATGCAGAGCAATTAAACAAACAGTAATAAATAATAATCAGTTAAAAGCTAAGCTAAAAAGGTGAGTCTTGAGTCTTGAGTTCTCTGCAGCCCTCAGGTCCTCTGGCAGCCTGTTCCAGAGGTGAGGGCCATAAAACTGGAAAGACGCCTCGTCATGCATGTGTGTCCTGACTTTTGGGGTGACAAGGAGACGGCTGCCAGAGGAGCGCAGAGCACGCGAAGGTTTATATGGTAAAAGCAGTTCAGAGAGATAAGAAGGCCCAAGACCATTAAGACACTTAAAAACCATTAAAAGAACCTTAAAGTCGATCCTGAAATGCACAGGGAGCCAATGCAATGATTTTAAGACCGGTGTAATGTGCTCCCGCCTCCTGGTCTTCGTCAGGACACGTGCTGCTGAATTTTGTAGTAGTTGTAAACCTGATGTGAAAAAGATGTGAACCTCTTTTTGGTAAGACCAGAAAGCAGGGCATTACAGTAATCAATTCTACTGGAGATAAAAGCATGCATCAGTGTCTCCGTATTGGCCCGAGAGAGAATGGGGCGGACTCTGGCAATGTTCTTTAGTTGATAAAAACCTATTTTAGTAATATTTTTTATGTAAGGAATAAGCTCAGAGTCAAAAATCACGCCCAGGTTCTTCACTTGTAAAGAGGGATTAAAAGACAGTGATTGTAGTTTTGGTAAAAGTTTCTCTCTCTGAGCCTCAGGACCGATGACTAAAACTTCAGTTTTGTCCTGGTTGAGCTGGAGAAAGTTTTCTGCCATCCAGGATTTAATGTCTAAAATGCAGTTAAAAAGTGCATCCATTGGCCATGTGTCATCGGGAGACATGGAGATGTACAGCTGTGTATCATCAGCATAACTGTGAAAGTTGACTCCATGTCTTCTGATGACACTGCCAAGAGGGACCATATACAGGTTAAAAAGCACTGGGCCTAAAATCGAACTCTGGGGCACACCACATGTAATCCTATGGACCCTAGAGGAGCAGGTATCTAAACTTACCATAAAAGTCCTGTCTGTGAGATAGGATGTGAACCATTTGTGAACAGCACCAGAGAGGCCAATCTGTTTTAAACGGGTTAAAAGAATAGTGTGGTCTACTGTATCGAAGGCAGCGCTTAGATCCAGTAGAACCAACACTGTCACCCTCTGAGCATCATAGTTTAATCTAAAATCATTTAAAATCTTTAGAAGGGCCGTCTCTGTGCTGTGGTTCACCCTAAAACCAGACTGAAATTTCTCCAGGACATCGTGCTCATTAATAAAATCATTAAGTTGAATTAAAACAATTTTTTCTAAAATTTTGCTTAAAAAAAGGTAAGTTAGATACCGGTCTAAAATTGTTAAAGGAGTCATAACCTAGTATTATCTTGGATACCCACACTCTATTATAGTCTTTCAGGCCCTTCTAAAAAAAAAAAAAGTTGAAAAAAATAAACACAGAGCTCCTCTGACCCTTATTTCTGAAGGCATTATTGTCTTCGGGCATTGTAATAATGTAAATGAGGGGCGCGTTGATTGGTGGCAGGAAGGAGGGGGGTTGACACAGCAGGTAACGCTTAACCCATATCTACTACTCCCGCTAGCATACAATAGCCACATTAGCAGTTAGCTGCTGTTTGTTACACACAGCAGAGCAATAAAAACACAGCCTTACCGTTTCAATTGCAGGCAAGCCTCTGATTGTTGGAATGGCCCCTTTTTCCAAACGGAGCTTCGATGCCAACTTCGCCTGATATTGTCCCAAATTCGTAAAGGATTCCGTCGTAAAAAAAAATTTCCATGTTGATTCTGGCAGTCAACAACAGAGCAACTCATGTGTGCACTACGTTTCTGGTAGAAATGGTTTTAGCTGATTTAGCTGATTAAAAGTAAAAGGCTGAGACGAGTATGTCTTCTTCATGCATCATTGCGTGAAGAAACTTTCTGCATCTTTCACGGTGGAATTCGTACTTCGAATCGGTGATGTGTCGGTCGCGAACGAACCGGCTCTAAGAGCTAACTCTTTGAAGTGAACGATGGGAGCCGGCTCGTCATTGGTAGCCGTTTTTTTTGTTTTTTTTTCATTCCCCTCTGCTTGTTTTGGTACATTTGGTACACATCGTTTTGCATTAATTTTGGTAATAAATACACTTTAAGGAACAGAAAATCTGAGGAGCCGAAAGAGCCAGCTCTTTATGGTGAGTCAAGCCAAAAGAACTGGCTCTCCAAAAAGAGCTGAAATTCCCATCTCTAGAATTCAGTAATGGCGGCCCTCGACTGAATATGAGGGAGAGAGGAGCGAGGGGGAGAAGGGAGAGAGGGAGGGCGGGCTTCCCACAGCATAGGTAGGTCTGCGATGTCTATATATGGTATATCCTGCGCCGAATTGACGTCATGTCGGCCAGAAATTAAAACCACGTATTTAAGTGCGCGTGCACATGGGCAGGTTGACGAACCCAGGGGTAAACAAACGCTTCACTTTTAAATATCGGCTTCCCGGCCAGTGTATAATCGTTAGGCAATCATAACATACCTTTTTTTTCATGGAAAAGTGAAAATTACAGGTCATGACTCCATTAAAATCATTAAAATCTAAATTGCTCTTCTTCAACAGGAGCCTCACTACCGCCCCTTTAAAGGCGGCAGGAAAGACCCCCGTCTGAAGGGAGCAATTCATCATGGTTAAAATCTCATCTCTAAAAGATCCATAAAATTGCTTAAAAAAGGAAGTGGTAATCGGGTCCAAAACACATGTGGTTGGCCTCGCTGAGGAGAAAACTTTATCAAGAGTCCCAGCTTCTACCAGGACAAAACTGTCCGGCGTTTCCTCTGGTAAAGACACACACTCAGATTTGTCTAAAACCATGTTACTCTGAGAAGATAAAATATTACATCTGATGGTGTCTACCTTCCCTCTGAAGTGGTCTGCGAACTCCTCACAAAGAGTGTTTGAGGGGGTTTTAAGAAATGCAGTAGTAGCTCTGTTAAAACGTTTATCAATGGTGGAAAAAAGGATTTTGGAATTATTTTTATGTTACGAGATGATTTTGGAGAAGTATGAATTTCTTGAATCTCTTACTGCATTGTTGTATAATTTGAGAAGATCTGTGTATATTTGATGGTTTATTGTGGTTTTACTTTTCCTCCATTTTCTCTCTGCCGCCCTACAATTTCTCTTCATTTTTCTGAGGTTTTCATTTTTCCACGGCGTTGCAGCTTTAGATTTTAAACTTTTAACTTGTAGTGGAGCAAGCCGGTCAAGAGTGGACTGGAGCCTTCTGTTAAAATCCTTGACAATAAAATCACAGGGGGCAGGTAAAACAACAGGAGGATTCTTTTTAAAAATTTCCAGAAAACCTGCAGCCACTTCAGGGGTTAGATGGCGCTTCCTGACAGTTCACAGAGGTCTCCTTCTGGATAAAACAGGTGATGTTAAAAAACACACAGTAGTGGTCAGAGACAGCCAAGTCAACAACAGAGGACACAGGTGGACAGGCCATGTGTGATGACCAAGTCCAGGGTGTGTCCTTTGTTGTGAGTCGGCTGCATGACATGTTGGCTAAAATCCATATAAGTCAGGATGTTTAAAAAATCTGTTGATAAAGGATCTAAAAGGTTATCTATATGTAGATTAAAATCACCAGCTAAAATTATCCTTTCAAAGGAGTTGTGCAAAATTGATAAACTGAAAATTCTTGAATAAAAAGTGCACTCTTTTTAGGAGGCCTATGAATTGTGACATATAAAATCTGAGGAGTGCTAAAAACATTTGCATTATATTCAAAAGTAAAATAGTTATCAAATAAAACAGGTTTGGCGGAAAGTGTTGATGAACTTATAAAAGCAGTTCCGCCTCCCCTTTTGCTACTCCTCGTAGAATAAGTGAAGTTAGAATTAGGTGGGGAGGCCTCTGTAAGAACAACAGGGGCATCTGCACTCAGCCAAGTTTCTGTTAAAAATAAACAATGAAGATTATGGTCTAAAATCAGATCATTTATTAAAAAAGTTTTGTTCAGCAGAGAGCGAACATTAAAAAGTAACATATTAATAGTGATTGGAGATGGAGGGACTGTATGATTTACTGAAAGTGGGGCTTTTGGCAACTTTTTGAGATTATTTGGATTCCATTTGTTCGGTTTATGGTTTTTAGTCCGCTCTCTGCTGATAATAACAGGTATGAATGAGGTAGAACAAGGTCCAAGTCCAGAATGTGAGTTACTGTTAAAATCAGAGGTGAGTTGATAGGAGCAGGGACCATTTGGACATCAGGATGTGGCGGAGGAATCAGAGAGGGCAGGGGCAGCTGTGGCCAGTGTAGTTGACAGGGGGGGGCGTGGACATGCCAGGCTCAATGTCAGTGTATGAGTGCCTTGTCTATTTAGATGGAGCCCATCTGGTCCAAACAGGTGCTTCCTGCCCCAAAAAATGTTAAAATTGTCTGTAAAACCAATATTGTGAATGGCGGTGATGGAGGAGAGCCAAGTATTAAGGGATAAAAGTCTGCTAAAACGGCCAGTTCCTCTGCTGATAGTGGGAGTGGGGCCAGAAATAAAAACAGAGGCATGTGTGTTTTCTAGAAGATAAAAAAGGTGAGTAAAATCACGCTTCAGGAGCTCAGACTGCTGTTAATAAATGTCATTGGTGCCAGCATGAATCACAACTTTACTTACAAATTTGTGATGATCAATGAGCTGCAGGATCTGTTCGGTAATGTCCGTGACAGTGGCTCCAGGGAAACACAGTGTAAGGGCTCCTCTCATCCTCACGTTTCTGATGATAGAGTCCCCGATGATGAGTGTGGTGGGCGGCGGGTCTGCAGGCAGATGTTTGCGCTGGGCAGAGGATCGTTCACCATCCAGGACTTGCTGTATGCCAGGTGTAGAAGCTTCCCCAGGACTGCAGGGATGTTTAATCGGCCCCGAAGGCTCGTTCAGTGGGTTCGGGGGGAAGTGGAGCACTCCTCGGCGAGTTCTGGCTGCAGCCCGGGGTTTGGCACGACGTGTGGGGCTGCGGGAGTCCGGCTGTTGCTCCTGCAACCAGGGGCTGTCAGAGGAGGGAAATCCGCATCCAGGGCGCTGAAACGGTTTGATAGAGGCAGGCAGGTTGGAGGAGATCTGGCGGCCTGGCCCAACCGTTAACCGGGCACCCTGGAGCTGATGGGGGCTTTTGGTTTAGCCCCCTGCTGGAACCAGCGGTCCTCCTCTGCTGCAGATGTTACGCGGGCGTTTGGCACCCCGAGTCCGCCTGGAGGCCCAGCGATGGATCCTCCCCCCACAGCTTCGCCGGGCTGGCAGGGAATGGTGTCCGCCAGCTGTGCACTGCTGGCTGCGGCGAAAGTCCGGCCAAAGATGATGTCCACGTCACGCTCATGGTCCTGAATTTGGTGGAGTGTTGAGATCCTCTGCTCCAGCTCCAGAACCTTCTGGCCTAGTTTTGCGCAGCCATCACACCCAGGACTGCAGGTGAGTGGAGGCATGGTGGGGGAGAAGTAATCCGCGCTTCCCACCGATTTAAAACTATCCGGTAAAAAACGTCCTGGTTATTAATAAGTCAGTGGTGTTTAAAAATCCGTTAAAACCAGTCTTTAAAAGGTTTAAAACCAGTTAAAAACCGTGCTTGATAGGGAGCCGGTCTTGGCGGGCTGACTGACGCCGACGCATGCGCACCACAAGACACGGAAGTCTATGAGACATATCTGACAAAATTTTTGACCTAGATACATAAAAAATTATCAATGTACTGTACATCTGCCTACAATGCCTGCCAGTTTTTATTACAAACCCATTTATAGTGAGTGATCTGTTTAATTCTTGTTTAGATGCATGTATCAAATATCAAGCAGGATGGATGCCGAGAGTGAAGACTTTTAACATCTGGGTTTGACCTTTCCTTTGACCTGATGCTGGGTTTGAAACTGATCTTTTATCTGCAGGATTGGGAATGCTGTAGAGGAAGGAGGGATTCTGTCACTGTTTTCTTGGGATCAGATAATGCTAATTGAAAAGTAGAAATTAGGTTCTCTCATAGATTACATGTTCACCCTTTACTCTTTGTTTTCAGATGCTGCATGATGACCTGGTAAAAGGAAAAAATCATTCCAACCAGTGGCAGAACCCCTCTTCTTCTTTGTCTCTAAAACAGTACTTAAAGCTGAGGACACTGAATTTAAGTGAGGGTATATGAAAATATCATTATTTATTCAATTCAATTTAAATTCAAAAATACTTTATTGATCCCAGAGGGAAATTAAGTATATATATTATATACATTATGTATGTGTGTATGTTTATACATCAGTTGTTCTGATTTTTATCAGATCTTTCAGCCACTGAGGATCATTGAGGAGGCCACAGGAGTCAGAGTCAGGATAAGGAAAGGAGAGATACGACTCTCAGAGGTAAGATGGTCCATCTATCTGGTTTGTGAAATTGGAGTAATTGATTTGGTGATTGTGGTCAACATTTCATTCCTTTGGACTGTAGAAAACAAAGCGATGCATTTTTTTAAAGCACCACAATGTATGATTGGATCATTTCTCGGTCTCAGATCCTAAAAAGGATCCTGGAGAACAAAGGAGTGACAAGGCTACAGGCTGAGATCCTGATGGCCATTTTATAATTCTACCATTCCATTTTGTTTATTTATTGTTCCTTTTTTTACTTTTCATTTTTAAGCTTTAGTTTTACTTGTTCATCATTGTTGTACAAGCTTTCCTCTTCGTTTTATTCTGTTTTTAGGTTTTCAGAGAAGGAGATGTGAGAATGTGTGATATTGTTTTTTGGTTTTTTTTACGTGTCCTGTTTGGCAGTGTGGAGCTCAGAATTGGTGTCTGAGTACCAAGTAGAAGCCCAACAGATTTACTTTCACAAGCGGAGCAGTACAGCTTTTTCTCTAGTCCTCCACTTGATATATGTGTGAAAAATCTTTATTATGAATTGTTGGGGTTTTTATTTCCTGATGTTATGGACACGGAGACAGAAAATTAAGGAGAAGAAAGAAGGAAGATGAAGAAGAGAGGTAGGAAACAAAAAGTCAAGAGAGAGGGTGAGTTGAACATACAAGAGAGGAAGGGTGAACATACAAGAGAGGAAGGGGAATGTGTGATATTGTGAGGCAGAGAGAGTGGACAGTAACTCACGGGGTGAAGATGATATCCGATCTTGGAGGGAGATATGTAGGATCCAAAACCAGGAAGTGAGAGGAGGCTGATGTTGCGCTAAGCGGTGTGTGATTGCAGGTGGAGCGGGCAGACGGACAGGCGGGTGGATAATAGGCAGACCAGCAGAGTAGACAGAGCAGAAGCTGACCGGGAGGAAATCCAGAGCGATCGGTAAGTTGTTTCCGGAAGGCTTCACCGTAGGAACGGAGATCAGAAAAGGAAACCAACTTTGGAGGATCAGAGAGTCTGGATCGGGACCTGGGAGGAAACCAGGAAGGATTAGCGCACCGAAGAAACACAGAGCAATCTTTCTGGAGATATTGGTTGGCCGTGTTACCACCTTTAAAGGGGCGGTAGTGAGGCCCCTGTTGAAGAAGAGCAATTTAGATTTTAATGATTTTAAAGGAGTCATGACCTGTAATTTTCACTTTTCCATGAGAAAAAAGGTATGTTATGATTGCCTAACGATTATACACTGCCCGTGTTACCACGCCAAACAAAGAGCTGGAAGAGACAGGTTTGATCTGAGATACGTGGAAGACTTGGTGAACACGGAGATGGGATGGAATCTTAAGTTTGACCGTAGATGGACTGATGACTTTCTTGATGGGGAATGGACCAAGGAACCGAGGAGCAAGTTTTTGAGGATGAGATCTGAGCGGAAAATCTTTGGATGAGAGCCAAACCTGTTGTCCTGAAGAGTAATGGGGTGCTGGTCGCCTCTTCTTATCTGCGTAACGTTTGTTCTGAGCGGCGGTGCGTTGGAGGGTGGCGTGAGCCTGGTTCCAGACACGTCTGATGGCGCAGATACCAGCATGGACCGATGGCAAAACTGGTTCAGGGAAGGAGTCTGGGAGAAGAGATGGTTGGTAGCCGAGTGATATTTCAAAAGGAGAGAATCCGGTTGCTGAGGAAACGTGAGAGTTATGGGATTTGGGATATTCGACCCAGGGGAGATGGATAGACCAGGTAAGTGGGTTTAAACTCCATAGACAACGGAGGGTGTTTTCGATTTCTTGATTAAGTCTCTCGCACTGACCGTTAGACTGAGGGGGGTATCCGGAGGTGAGTTTGGATGTGGCTCCCAGTGCTGAACAGAACTGTTTCCAGACGGATGAGATGAATTGTGGACCTCGATCGGAAACTATTTCGGATGGGATTCCATGGAGCTTGAAGACGTGAAGAATGAGCTGGCGGACAGTTTCTGTGGATGAGGGGAGTTTGGGAAGCGACAAGATGACAAGCTTTAGAAAAACGGTCAATGATAGATAGAATGACTGTTTTACCTCTGGAAGGTGGGAGTCCGGTAATGAAATCTAGAGCAATGTGAGACCAGGGACGAGAAGGGGTGGATAGTGGTTGCAGGAGACCAGCTGGAGGTTGATGGGATGATTTGTTTCGGTTGCAGATATGACATGCTGAAATATACTCGGCTACGTCTTTGTTTAAGGGATGGCCACCAGAAATACCTACGGAGGAGGGCTATGGTGCGACTGGTACCGGGATGACAGGAGAATTTGGAGGTATGAGCCCAGTGGATGGTCCGTGCTCGGAGGGCAGAGGGCACATACAGACGGCCGGGAGGTCCCCCACCTGGGTCAGGTTCATCTTGGAGAGCGGTTCGGATAGTCTTTTCAATGTCCCAGGTGAGGGAACCGATAAAACAGGAGGATGGAAGAATGGTGGTGTCTTCAGGAGGAGCGTCATCGGTCTGGTGAATTCTGGAAAGGGCATCTGGTTTCTTGTTCTTGAATCCTGGACGATATGAGATATTGAGGTTGAACCGAGAAAAGAAGAGGGACCAGCGGAACTGTCTGGGGTTGAGTCTCTTGGCGGTTTGAAGATTAGACAGGTTCTTATGATCAGTCCAGACAATAACCGGGATCTCCGTACACTCCAGCCAATGACGCCATTCCTCTAGGGCCAATTTTATGGCCAGTAACTCTCGGTCGCCGATGTCATAAATCTTCTCTGCCTGGGTGAATTTCTTTGAGAAGAAGACACAAGGGTGAATCTTGTGGTCAGACGATGATCTCTGGGAAAGTATGGCGCCAACAGCAGTGTCAGATGCATCCACTTCCAAAATGAACTGTTGAGTGGTATCTGGTTATGTGAGGGTAGGAGCCTGGATGAATGATTTCTTTAACTGTTGAAAGGCGTGGTTAGCATCAGGATTCCATTTAAAGGTTTTTTTTTAAGAAGTGAGGGTATTAAGTGGTTCAGCGAGTTTACTGTAGTTTTTGATGAACCGTTGGTAAAAATCGGCAAAACCTAGGAAACGTTGTAACTGTTTGCGGGTCTCTGGGACTGGCCAGTCCCTGATGGTCTCGATCTTGGCCGGGTCTGGTCTCCTGCCCGTCTCCCAGAATGAAGCCAAGAAAAGTTACAGATGTGACATGGAACTCACACTTCTCTGCCTTCACGTAGAGACGGTTTTCCAGGAGCTGTTGGAGGACTTGTCTGACGTGGTCCTTATGTTCTTGGAAGGAATGAGAGAAAATGAGAATATCATCGAGAGCGACAAACACAAATTTGTTCAGAAAGTCACGTAACACGTCGTTAACCAGATGTTGGAATACGGCTGGGGCGTTGGATAATCCGAATGGCATGACCAGGTACTCAAAATGTCCAATGGGTGTTTTGAAGGCAGTTTTCCACTCATCTCCCTCTCTAATGCCGACAAGATGGTAGGCGTTTCTGAGGTCCAATTTAGAATAAATGTTTGCTTGACTGACAGGTTCCATGGCGGAAGAGAGTAATGGGAGTGAATATTTATTCTTTATGTTGATTTGGTTTAATCCTCTGTAGTCGATGCAGGGGCGAAATGATCCATCCTTTTTACTCACAAAGAAGAACCCTGCTCCGAGAGGGGAGGAAGAGGGTCTGATGATGCCGGAATCCAATGAGTCTTGAATGTAGTTGTCCATGGCTTCTCTTTCTTTACTAGAAAGATTGTACAAACGAACAGAAGGGAGGGGGGCACCAGGCAGAAGATCTATTGCGCAGTCATATGGACGATGAGGTGGAAAGGAGAGAGTCAGATTCTTGCTGAAAACTTGACATAAATCATGGTATTCGTTAGGGACGTCGGTAAGATCAGGGCTGGATTCTGGAGTGGATTCGGGCTCTGTCTTGGCAGGAATGGCTGATCGTAGACATGATTTTAAACAGTGAGTACTCCAGGAATCGATTCTACGGTGTGTCCAATTGATTTGTGGGTTGTGGGTGACGAGCCAAGGAAATCCTAGAACTATGGGGTTTTCACTGTTGGGGTAGATGAGAAACTGAATCTCTTCCTGGTGGTTGCCTGAAACTACTAAAGAGATGGGTTGAGTTTGATGGGTGATGGATGTCATAACGCTGCCGTCTAAGGCGGTAACAGAAATGGGATGGCTGAGTGAAAGAAAGGATATCCAGATGTTTTACCAGATCAGGGTGAATGAGATTTTGTTCAGAACCGGAGTCAACAAGGGCTAGGTGATTTGAGGGGTTTTTCTTTCCTTTAACAAAGAGGGTTACAGAAACGGTGAGTCTGTTTAATCGTTGAGGCACCGTCAGGACCCCCACTTTCACTGACGGGGAGCTCCTTTTGGGCGAACAGGGCAGTGGGAGATGAAATGATTAGGAGATCCACAGTAACAATTATTAGCAATTCTTTTTCGTCTCTCCTGTGGGCTTAAGCGAGTTCTGCCAATGAGCATGGGTTCAGGGGATCCTTCTCTTGGGGTAGGAACCGGTCTAGAAACAGGTGAACGTTTTCTTGCTTCAGGATGAGTAAAAGATTGATCTCTTGTTTTAGTTCTTTCTCGGGAGCGTCTATCTATCTTGATGGCTAAGGCTATTAATTCATTTAGAGTCTCGGGTTCATCTCTTGTGGCTAGTTCATCTTTGATCCTTTCGTTAAGGGCTTGATAAAATGCTCCCTTAAGGGCCGGATCGTTCCACCCTGACTCCTCATCTAAGATTCTGAAATCGACTGCGAATTCAGCTACCGGACGAGATCCCTGTTAGACGGACCAAAGCCTTCGGCCTGACTCCTCCTGATTCTTAATGGGAGAGAAAGTTAGGTTGAACAATTCCAGAAAATTTTCTAACGTTATGTCTTCGATTGTATTTTCATTAAAAAATGCTTCTGCCCATCTAAGAGCCTTTCCCCGGAGGAGTCCAATGATATAGCTGATCTTATTTACATCAAGATGGAACGTACGGGGTGAGCATTCGAAAGCTAATTTGCACTGGAAAATGAAACCTCCTGTTTTTTCTAATTCTCCAGAAAATGGTTCTGGAGGTGGGGAAGCTACGTCTCGGAAGCAGGAAGTAGAAGAAAATGACCTCTCTTGAGTATGACTTAGTTGAGTGGAGATGTCAAAGAGTTGCTGATTCAATCGACTTATTGTTGTAGTTTGCATGGATAATTGTCGTGATAAGTCCTGAATAACAGTTTCATGTTGACCCAAAAGTGTTCCTTGTAGAGTAACGGCATTCTGGATCTGGGCTGCTGAGTCAGGTTGGCCAGATGGTTCTGTCATGTTTGCTGGGTTTAATGACTCAAAGGCAGTACCAGATTCAGAAGAACCAGACTGTACAGTTTGGATATGATAAGAGATGTTTATTGTAACAGAATAAGAAGTCCTTGGTTGACTGCCGGGGAAGAACGAGTCCACGGTGGCCAACGGAGGAACTGCAGCAGAGAAGGAGATGTGAGAATGTGTGATATTGTTTTTTTTGTTTTTGTTTTTTTTAACGTGTCCTGTTTGGCAGTTTGGAGCTCAGAATTGGTGTCTGAGTACCAAGTAGAAGCCCAACAGATTCACTTTCACAAGCGGAGCAGTACAGCTTTTGTTATAGTCCTCCACTTGATATATGTGTGAAAAATCTTTATTATGAATTGTTGGGGTTTTTATTTCCTGATGTTATGGACACGGAGATGGAGAATTAAGGAGAAGGAAGATGAAGAAGAGAGGTAGGAAACAAAAAGTCAAGAGAGAGGGTGAGTTGAACATACAAGAGAGGAAGGGTGAACATACAAGAGAGGAAGGGGAATGTGTGATATTGTGAGGCAGAGAGAGTGGACAGTAACTCACGGGGTGAAGATGATATCCGATCTTGGAGGAAGATATGTAGGATCCAAAACCAGGAAGTGAGAGGAAGTGTTGCGCTAAGCGGTGTGTGATTGCAGGTGGAGCGGGCAGACGGACAGGCGGGTGGATAATAGGCAGACCAGCGGAGGAGACAGAGCAGAAGCTGACCGGGAGGAAATCCAGAGCGATCGGTAAGTTGTTTCAGGAAGGGTTCACCGTAGGAACGGAGATCAGAAAAGGAAACCAACTTTGGAGGATCAGAGAGTCTGGATCGGGACCTGGGAGGAAACCAGGAAGGATTAGCGCACCGAAGAAACACAGAGCAATCTTTCTGGAGATATTGGTTGGCCGTGTTACCATGCTGGAAGCGAGAACCATCTGGCATCAGCTTGCAGTCTCCGTTCCTCTTTTGAAGCTGGAGATGATGAGCCTGAATGAGCAGCACCGGTCACCAATCAGCCACGCCCCTGCAGAGAAGTTAGGAGAGCACACACATACACACACACACACACAGGAGAAACACCGGCAGGGACACGGAGCCTAACACAGTGAGAATACAGTGCCTTGTGGTATTCCTGTGCTGCTGACCACCATCTCAGACACACAATCTTACAGTCTCACAAACTGGACTCTGTTTGATGGGTAGTTATAACTCTAGATGGTTGTGGAGGGATCCACCTGGAATTTATGGAGCTTCACACAGAACAGAACAGCTGAATCTTGTTAAGAGTGATTGAAAAATCTAAGTACATGATGGTTGTCTTATTAGAGAGCAGGATTTTCTCACGATTAAAGGTTACAGTGTATTGTAGGTGAGTCATACAAAGACCAGATATCCATTACTTCTTGTGTGTTTTTCATATTTTAACTAGGCTACATTATGTAAATATTGGAATGCTTTGAGCATTTTAATTTGCACATTGGGAATCAATAAAGGTGGACACTTGTTTAATGTCAGTTTGAACTCTCACAGCAATAACAGTAATGACAGTGGACTGCTTATAATTCCCTGTTTGATTCACATTAAAGTAAATCCACTTGTGTATTGTCGAGAGGAGATTTTTAGGTGAAAGTCTGTGCCTCGCGCTGCTATGCTACCGGTCCCTGACCAGCCTGCTGTCTGCTAACTCCTCTCTCCCAGTTTGTTTATCCTGTGGCAGAGTATAAAAAAGAATTACACATTCACACAATATATATGTTTGGCATGCATGGGGAGAGAGTCTTACCAAACCATCTCCAAAAAACTCTTCCTCATACATGCCTTTTATTTCTTTACAAAGTTATTCCAACACATTCTGAGAGACAGCCTCTCTTACAGGAGCCAATCATTTGATACAATGTTATCCGTCATAGACTGAGCTCAATAATACATATTCATATATATGCAAAGTGTGACTGTAGTCCTTCTATAATAGGTTAAGCCCTTTAATATATTCCTCACACTGTCGCTAAGCAGCGAAGCCTTTCTTCTTTGGAGCGGTGCAGCATGTCTTATTAAGGAGTACACAAACTCCACCTTGGGCTGCAGTCCAGAAGTCTAACATCATCCTATTTTGAAGTAACATCAGCCTTATGGCTCTTTATTGTTGGATTTTTAGCACTAATTGAGGCATTCATGAATAACGAGAAACGATAAGCTTGGGTTTCCACTCTTAACATGACTTTTCAAACCCCTATTGAGGGAATGAGTGATCCAATTATTTTCTTAGCTGTGGTCCATAATTAGTGGTCGTCTGGGACATCACTTCCCCAAACACGTTCATGCTCTTGAACTTCTATTTCGCTCAGAGACCGTTTGTTCCTACTTTAATTTTTATCCGAATCAGTTTTCTGTTTTGTAGTAATTATGAACGTGTGGTCAGTTAATCCTACTGGCGCGCATACTCCACCCCAATTTTCAAAAAATCACAGTCAATCTACAGAGAAAATTCCACACCCATCTGGCAGAAATCTTAATTAAAAAAGGTATTTCTTCTTACCTGTGTCTGTATGCTTTCAATGTGTGTGTAGATCATCTCTGAGACAGATCGCCTGGTCATGCCACCAGTTCTGTTAGGACTCTGTCAAAACTCTCCACAAGGAGCTAGCTGGAATAACCCAGAATTCCTACACAGTTGTTTTGTTTCAACATCAGGCTGTTGTGCCACAGATAGGTAGGATTTGACTATGAATAATTATGAATAACTGCCTAGGGAAATTATTAATAAGATTAATAACTTTATGTAATAATTAGCAAGTTTGGGGGCACCACCTGGATTCCAGGAATATCAATAGCCAAATTGTTTAGTCTCAGTCTATGTTTATGATTACCTGCCTGATAAGGCTGAGATAATTAAACAATTGATGAAGGAATAAGTTCTTACGCTGTGGACATTAATTGTACACATTACTCCAAGTAATCCCAGACAACTTCTCTTTAAATTAAGGGGAATTAATTAAGGAAATAGATCAACCTTACAGCCAAAACATTTCTACATTTCAATAATTCCCATTTATTCTAAAGCATGCAACTAACTACTACAGATCTTAGAAAACAATAATATGTGAAAATTAAACACAATTAACACACAAACAGACAGCTCCCCCTTTCGCAGGGGAGGGGAGGTGAGGTGGCCCTCACTCCAGGGGACTCAACTAAGATAGCCAGTGGGACAAGGGGCCATAAAACTTAGCTCTGTGCTAAGGTGGAGAGCAGCACATGTAAGGAGACAAAGGGCCATAAAACTTGGGCTATGGTGGAAAGAGCACATGGGGTGAAGCATCTATGTGGAAGGCCTCTGCTTTAGCTAACAGATTAAGGAGCAATAAGGTTAACCGTTCAACTAACAGACCAGCTATAGCAGGTCGGACCGAGCCCGACTATGCCAACCAGGTGTTTAGACAGCAAGAAAGAGCCAGGAAAGATAAGATAAGATAAGAAATACTTTAATAATCCCCGTGGGGAAATTAAGGAGAGAAAGAAAGAAAGAAAGAAAGAAAAGAAGTGGCATCCGCTCAGGATAAAACGGTTTTAAACACAGCAAACACAGCTCAAACTAATGCGTGCAGCGACGCCAAATGAGCCAACAGGTTCAGCGCTTTGAAAGAAAACATTTTAAACCAATAATGAATGAGATCTAACTCGTTAAAGCTACATTGTGTATTTTTTTGAGTTAATTCTTAGCAAAAAACCCTTTGTTCTTTCAAAAATATGTGCTCATTCATGTGTAATTACTTCCACCTACTAATGAAAGTTTTCTCGTAAGTGTAAAATCTGTTATTCAGAATACATACACGCGAGTCGCACATCCTGATGTGCAGCTGGTCCCTGCTCCTACGAACTCAGTTCTGATATTAACAGTAATTCACATATCGGACTTGGACCTTGCCCTAAATTATCTATACCCGTTGTTATCAGCAGAAAGCGGACAAATAATAAAAAATGTAGCAAATGCAACTCTAATAATCTAACAGTTACCAAAAGTCCTACCCCCAGTAAATCATACAGTCACTCCATCTCCAACCACTATAAATATGACACTTTTAAATGTTCGCTCTCTGCTGAATTAAACTTTTATAATAAATGACCTAATTTTAGATCATAATATACATTGTTTATTTTTAACAGAAACATGGCTGAGTACAGATGCCCCTGTTGTTCTTACAGAGGCCTCCCCACCAAATTTTAACTTCACTTATTCGACGAGGGGTTGCAAAAGGGAAGGCGGAACTGCTTTTATTAGTTCATCAACGCTTTCTGCCAAACCTGTTTTGATAATTTTAGTATTTTTGAATATAATGCAACTGTTTTTAGCACTCCTCAGATTTTATGTGTCACAGTTCAAAGGCCTCCTAAAAAGAGTGCACTTTTTATTCAAGAATTTTCAGAGTTTTTATCAATTTTGTACAACTCCTTTGAAAGGATCATTTTAGCTGGTGATTTTAATCTACACATGGATAACCTTTTAGACCCTTTATCAACAGAATTTTTTAATATTTTGAATTATATGGATTTTAGTCAGCATGTCATGCAGCCAGCTCACAACAGAGGACACACCCTGGAATTGGTCATCACGCATGGCCTGTCCACCCGTGTGTCCTCTGTTGTTGACTTGGCTATCTCTGACCATTACTGCGTGTTTTTTAACATCACCAGTTTTATCCAGCAGGAGACCTCTGTGAGAACTGTCAGGAAGCGCCATCTAACCCCTGAAGTGGCTGCAGGTTTTCTAGAAGTTTTCCAAAAGTTTCCTCCTACTCTCTTACCTGCCCCCTGTGATTTTATCGCCAGTGATTTTAACAGAAGACTTCAGTCCGCTCTTGACCTGCTGGCTCCACTTAGAGTGAAACGCTCACATTCAAAACATGCAGCGCCATGGAGAAATAACAATCTTAAAAAACTAAAGAGGGACTGCAGGGCGGCAGAGAGAAAATGGAGAAAAAATAAAACCACAATAAACCATCAATATACACAGAACTTCTCAAATCCTATAATAATGCTGTAAGAAATTCAAGAAATGCTTACTTTGCAAAAATCATATCAGACAATAAAAATAATCCTAAAATTCTTTTTTCCACTATTGATAAAAATTTTAACTGTACTACTAATGCATTTCAGAAAACCCCCTCAAACAATCTTTGTGAGGACTTCGCAGACCACTTCAGAGGGAAGGTAGACACCATCAGATGTAATATTTTATCTTCTCAAAGTCACATGGTTTTAGACAAATCTGAATGTGTGTCTCTACCAGAGGAAACACTGGACAGTTTTGTCCTGGTAGAAGCTGGGACTCTTAATAAAGTTTTCTCCTCAGTGAGGCCCACCACATGTGTTTTGGACCCGATTCCCACTTCATTTTTTAAGCCATTTTATGAATCTTTTAGGGATGAGATTTTAACCATGATGACTTGCTCCCTTCAGACAGGGGTCTTTCCTGGGCCCCTGCTGAAGAAGAGCAATTTAGATTTTAATGATTTTAATAATTTTAGACCAGTATCTAACTTACCATTTTTAAGCAAGGTTTTAGAAAAGCTTGTTTTAATTCAACTTAATGATTTTATTAATGAGCACAATGTCCTGGAGAAATTTCAGTCTGGTTTTAGGGTGAACCACAGCACAGAGACGGCCCTTCTGAAGATTTTAAATGATTTTAGAATAAATTATGACGCTCAAAAGGTGACAGTGTTGGTTCTACTGGATCTAAGCGCTGCCTTTGATACAGTAGACCACACTATTCTTTTAACCCGTTTAAAACAGATCGGCCTCTCTGGTGATGTTCACAAATGGTTTACATCCTATCTCACAGACAGGACTTTTATGGTAAGTTTAGATACCTGCTCTTCTAGGGTCCACAGGATTATATGTGGTGTGCCCCAGGGTTCAATTTTAGGCCCAGTGCTTTTTAACCTTTATATGCTCCCTCTTGGCAGCGTCATCAGGAGACATGGAGTTAACTTTCACAGTTATGCTGATGATACACAGCTGTACATCCTCCATGTCTCCCGATGACACACGGCCAATGGATGCACTTTTTAACTGCATTTTAGACATTAAATCCTGGATGGCAGAAAACTTTCTCCAGCTCAACCAGGACAGACTGAAGTTTTAGTCATCGGTCCTGAGGTTCAGAGAGAGAAACTTTTACCAAAACTACCATCACTGTCTTTTAATCCCTCTTTACAAGTGAAGAACATGGGCGTGATTTTTGACTCTGAGCTGACTTTTATTCCTCACATAAAAAATATCACTAAAATAGGTTTTTATCAACTAAAGAACATCGGCAGAGTCCGCCCCATTCTCTCTCGGGCCAATACGGAGACACTGATGCATGCTTTTATCTCCAGTAGAATTGATTACTGTAATGCCCTGCTTTCCGGTCTTCCCAAAAAGACTATATCAGGTTTACAACTACTACAAAATTCAGCAGCATGTGTCCTGACGAAGACCAGGAGGCGGGAGCACATTACACCGGTCTTAAAATCATTGCATTGGCTCCCCGTACATTTCAGGATCGACTTTAAGGTTCTTTTAATGGCTTTTAAGTGTCTTAATGGTCTTGGGCCTTCTTATCTCTCTGAACTGCTTTTGCCATATAAACCTTTGCGGTCTCTGCGCTCCTCTGGCAGCCGTCTCCTTGTCACCCCAAAAGTCAGGACACACATGCATGACGAGGCGTCTTTCCAGTTTTATGGCCCTCACCTCTGGAACAGGCTG
The DNA here is from genome assembly GCA_963556495.2 of Valencia hispanica. Lineage (NCBI taxonomy): Eukaryota > Metazoa > Chordata > Actinopteri > Cyprinodontiformes > Valenciidae > Valencia > Valencia hispanica. Next base: position 55,952,018 of record OY747711.1, read on the forward strand.
CCAGAGGACCTCAGGGCTGCAGAGAACGTTCATGTTTTTAAGAGCAGGCTCAAGACTCACCTTTTTAGCTTAGCTTTTAACTGATTATTATTTATCACTGTTTGTTTAATTGCTCTGCATGTTTTATATGATTATATTTTTATCAGTTTTACTATTTATACTTTAATTTATCTTAATCCCCGTTCCAGTGTTTCCTCTGTGGGAGCCCTCTGCCCTGGGAGCGGTGGTCGGCTGTGGCTGCCTGGGTGCTCTCCAGGTGGAGCTTGGGTGGAGGTGGGGGTCTTGGCCTTGCCTCCACTGGGTCCCCTGTGTCGGTGCCTCGGCTCCTGCTGTTAGTCTACCGCTGCCGGGGCAGATGGCTCCTCTGATGGCGTTTCCTTGCATGGTTCATCTACACTCGGCCCAATGTCCTTTTTTACTTTTTCTTTTAACTGTGTGTGTGCATGGGAGACGGTTTGGGGGGAGGGGGGTATAACTGTGACCATGCTTTTAAATCTGTGGGGGAGGGAAGGGAAGGTGGTTTTATGTGGGGTCATTTTAATCTGTAAAGCACTTTGTGATGCAACTTCTTGTATGAAAAGCGCTTTATAAATAAAGTTTGATTTGATTTGAATGCATGTTGAACCTTCATCTTTGAAATACATTCGCCAACGAGGGACATTCCTGGACAGTCTAGCTCTGCCTTTCGCGCTTTGGCTACACTCCGTTGCACTGTGACGAATGCCAGAGAGAGATTGTCTACTCGCGACGCGGCAGACGTCTGACTATATAACTAAATGCAATGTAGTTTTCTAAAGTAACCTCATCACTGGAAGGAACACTGGACGAAATCGTAGTACTGGAAGCCATGTTAACCTTGGCATGAAATGACCACCGTAGGATTAAAGCGAGCTCGGAATGGGGGGGTGGCAGGTGGGGCTAGAACGTAATATTCAGTTGGTTGTTTCAACGCTAGATGGGAGAAATTCTTACACAATGTAGCTTTAAGAACTCTATTTTCTCTATTTATTTCCGCCCAGACACAAGATTAGCATAAATGAACCAGTTCAGTCCTACTTTGCGTTGAGGGAGGTCCGGTCCTTGAGGAGGAGAGCAAAATGTGTCCGTAGTTGAGTAAGAAAAGGAAGAGTTAGAAAACTTGCACAGGATTTTACGACTGTGTGGCCCAACTACAGGCCGGTGGCTTGCAGGTCAACGTCTTAACGAACTGTCTTGGAACAGTCCTGATATTGCTCAAACTGGATACACAAACAGGATGAGCACTTCGAAGCGTTGAAATGAGGATTCTTCCTGGTCCAGCGGGTCAGAACAAAAGAGAATCTTCACCGGTGAGATGTCTTCTGTCTAGTAGGAGTTTCTGCTGAGAACCTCTGCTGAGAACGGTTTTAAAATGGCAGCCACTACCACTCTTATAGGCCTTTGGCCATGATGTCATTGTTGATGTCACCATTGATGGCTACGGACCAATAGGAGTGTGTTGGGGGTCACCGCTTGGATTACTGGGAGATGTGGTCTGCTCAGTCCATCTAGGGAATATGGCTTCCAGCCGTCCAACAGTCTGTTCAGTTATTTGGCAAAAATGGAATCCCAACAAGGCGAATAGTCAACAATTTCTGAGGAAGCAAATATGCTTTAAATTGGTTTAATTAAGAATTGAAAAGCTCTGATACAACAAAATCTAAAACACTGGAACAGAGGATATAATACAGCGCGTCTTCCCTGTAGCATCCTCCCACAAAGGAACAATTTCTTTGTGGTGTTTTATATCTATTCTTGAGTCTGCCTCTTTCCTCCACAAGTAGAAAATGTATGACTGTCTTTGCATATCTCTGGTGGGAGTAACCATGCATGCAAAATGAGTAAAACTGTTTTAAATAGCAACCTTTCCCAGAAACTAATTCTAAATATTAAATCCTCTGCGACTGCTGAAGGGGGAGCAGCTGCTCTGTCTCTCTCCAGATCCATTCTCTTTATTTTATATTCTGTTTGCTTTTCTTATTTTCTTTTCTTAACTTTTTCTTAGTTACTTTATCTACCCAGCCCCTGGAGTTTCTGTATTAGACCAGATCTCTTCTTGGATTACTTTTTTATGGACTTATCAACATGGCTTTTTGCTCAGCTGAGGATTTTGAAAAACTGCTCCACAGAATTGAGGGCATTGAAACGAAGCTACGTCGTCTGGAAATTAATTTTGATCTTCACGCTGATTATGGACAAAATCACACAACTTTACCGTTGAATACAAACAGGGAACAGCCTATCAGCCCGGTGTTACATCGGTCTAACCGTGTCACAGAGACTCCCTACAGGCGTCTGAGCGGCAGAACTCCGCACTATAATGAAAACTGGCCAGCTTTAAAACGCATGAAATCAACCCCAGCCTGTTCTCCGAGGAAGAAAAAACAAAAGAAACTCCGGCACAGAGAAACCTCTGAACCCAGAACTGCCGCTTCTGCTAAAAGTAAACAAGAGGTTTCAGCCAAAAACAAGAGATATTTCTCCACCTGGAATCCCGCTGAAAAACAGATTCGCAGCCTTGAGTTCCCCTAAAGATGACGCAGCCCCCAGGACCAGTCAAAGCTACCAGGAGAAACCCAGCCGCATCAAACAGACACATAACAAAGTAAGAACCCCCCCAGCAAAGATTGTTATCATACAAGATGGATCAATTAAGGGAACTGAGGCTTTTTGTAGCAAGAATACCAAAGTTTATAGGTGCTACAAAAATACAGTGAGAGAAATATCAGAAAAAATCCCTAAAATCTTGGACCAACATCCTGCTTTGGAAAAGCTCGTCATTCACGCTGGATCAGCAGATATCGCGATGAGACAATCAGAGATTCTGAAGAGAGACTTTTCTGATCTCCTACAGAGACTTGATGGACTTAACGTAATATTATGGAAATATTATTTAACAAGGATGAGAAAGGATTCCTTCTTAGTTAAAGAGCTTTAATTCGGCTTGTTGGTCAACAAGGAGTTCAGCACATACAGCATGGCAGTAACTGACCTGCACCCCCATCCTAACATCTTACTATATAGAAATGAACAAAACTAATACTCCTCCTTCATAGACAGGTGTATGTCTTCAGTAAGATAGGATAACTTTTAACCTCGTTAGTAAGACACTACTCAGACGCTCTGGGTCAGAGTGCAGATAATGGAGTGGTTCCGACGTCCTTCAGTCAGCATGCAGACATCTAACAATATTGGTGACCCAAGACACAGAAAGTATCCTTGAGCTCTCACATGTTGGTTCAACATAACAATGCATATCTCAGTTAACAAAGAGACTTAACCTTTAACATAATTAATATACTTTCTGCCACATCAGTAAACATCCTCATCAGCGGACCAGTCCCTGAAGGGAATGATGAAAGATTTAGAAGACTCCGCATGCTCCATAAATGGTTGAAGAAACAATCAGCTGAGAAGTCGTTCACATTTATTAATAATTTCAAAGTATTTGGAAGTGCTAATCATCTGTTCAAAGAAGGGATGCGCTATTTGAACAAGGCCGGAGTAAGGCTCTTAGCAGCAAACATTTTTTCTTATCAAAATCAGAAAGCAAAACACTTGCTCCGAAAAGCTGACCTTGAGGCGCCCATGGATATCAGAGAACAAAAACAGCAAGTCATGATGACACCACAGGACCGAACAGATAAACAACCATCAGAGATTAAGTCTTCATCTTCCTGTGACTCACCCACATCAAATGAGTCTCCATTTAGAAACTTTACAGACAGACTAAACGAGCAAATCAAATTTGGGACACAATTAACACCTAAACTTAGACTACACCAAACGCCTGGGACTAGTGTCAATAAGCCTGGGAGCTTCCCCCCACTGATTATTACAGATGTTTGATATTTGAGGGAACCGGGCAATAAATCCACCCCTACCGTCTCCCAGAATTCACCCGGCACCCCTGAGGCTATATCAGTGATTATCAGCAGCAGGAAACATAAACCGTTAACCACACGCTCTCTTATTGAACAAAATCTCAAATTGATAACCTGTCAGAAGATTCAGCTGCCCATCATCACAATACTTAAGTTAGCTTTATTAAACATTAGATCTCTATCCGGGAAGTCTTTTCTTATCAATGACTTCATCACTGAGCATAATTTACAAGCCCTTTTTTTATCAGAAACTTGGCTAGATGAAAATAACGAAACAACTTCATTAATAGAATCTAGTCCTCCAAATTACAATTTCTTAAGCGAGAACAGAAAACACAGACGAGGTGGAGGTGTAGCCACCATCTTTCACAACTCAATGTACTTTAAAAAGGTAACTCTGGGCACGGTTGATTCTTTTGAATACCTAGCCACCCAGATAAATGAGCCTAACAAAACGTTATTTCTAAGTTTATATAAACCACCAAAACTTAACTCTAACTTCTTTAATGATTTCAATGACCTTCTTTCTGTAATATGTATCGACTATGACCAACTAATCATCGTGGGGGACTTTAACATCCATACCGACAACCCCAAAGATAGACAAGCAAAAACATTAGATGATACTCTCCACAACTTCGGACTGATCCAGCATGTCAAACAACCAACACACAATAAAGGACACACTCTGGACTTAATTATCAGCAAAGGTTTAAATATTTCTGACATCTCTCTAATTAATATTGCATTATCTGACCATTTCTGTATTTTCTTTTAAAGTACCATCTCTGCTAAATTATCCAGCCACAGTAAGACCACTATAAAAAAGCGTTTTCTTGGGGACAGTTCAGTAGAAACCTTTAAACGTATTTATCCTTCCACCACATCCCCCTCATCTCCCAACTCAAACTCAGTAAATAAGTTGGTAGATAATTTCCTTGCGAAAATCTCAGACATCATGGATTCCATTGCTCCAACTAAAGTGAAAGTAGTCTCAGGTAGAAAGAAGTCTCCGTGGACAAGTAATCCACTGGTACGTAGTGAAAAAAGAGAGTGTCGACAAGCCGAGAGAAAATGGCGGAAAACTCGACTCCAGGTTCACTGTGAGATCTACAAAGAGAGACTGAATAGATATCAGCTAACTATAAAAGATGCTAGGGAATCGTTCTTTTCTGAAATCATCAACAGAAACATTAATAATGCACGGACTCTATTTGCAACAGTGGAAAGACTAACTAATCCTTTAGTGACAGTAGCCCCTGAACTAAATTCTACCAGGGCCTGCAATGAATTTGCCAGCTTTTTCACTGAAAAGATTCTAACAATTAGACGGTCAATCTGTACCTCAATATCGAACCCACAACCAGTGCTATCCCCAATCAACAACAATGTAGAGATAATGTCTGAATTCCACGAATTAAACCAGAACAGCCTTGAAAAAATCATTATCCAATTAAGCTCCTCCTCCTGCTGTCTTGATATCCTACCCACAGCTTTTCTAAAGAAGGTTCTTCCTGTTATTGGTCCTGATCTTGTTCAAATAGTGAACTCATGACTGCTATCAGGTGTCTTCCCTCAGGCTTTAAAAACAGCAGTTATTAAACCACTGCTAAAGAAGAAAAATCTGGACAACACGTTAATGCAGAACTATAGGCCAATCTCTAATCTCCCATTCATCAGTAAGATTATTGAAAAAGCTGTGTTTTTGCAGTTAAATGGCTTCATAACAATGACAAACCGTTTTGATGCTTTTCAGTCTGGTTTCCACGTTCACCACAGCACCGAGACTGTCCTCGTCAAAGTATTTAATGACATCCGCATAAATACAGACTGTGGAAGAACCACAGTGCTGGTTCTGTTGGACCTCAGTACAGCATTTGATACTGTTGATCATGATATTTTATTGGAACGACTGGAGAGCTGGGTCGGACTCTCTGGTACAGTACTTGGCTGGTTCGAGTCTTACCTAAAGAACAGGGACTTCTATGTTTCAATAGGAAACTTTTCATCAGAACGAACAGAAATCACATGTGGGGTGTCCCAGGGCCCCTCTTATTTAATATCTACATGCTCCCACTAGGCAAGATTATAGCAACCAATAACATTAGCTACCATAACTACGCAGATGACACTCAGCTCTACATTACAATGTCACCAGGTGACTCTGAACCCATTCAAACCCTAAATCAATGCATTGACCAAATAAATGGATGGATGTGCCATAACTTTCTCCAGCTGAATAGAAACAAAACTGAAGTGATTATTTTTGGACCCAAGGAGGAACGATCAAGAGTCAGCACACCGCTTCAATTAATACAGCTAGAAACTACTGATCAGGTTCGAAACCTAGGTGTAGTAATGGACTCAGACCTGAACCTCCAGGGTCACATAAAGGCAATAACAAGGTCAGCGTTCTATCACCTGAAGAACATCTCTAGGATTAAAGGACTGATTTTGCAACACGACCTAGAAAAACTCATCCATGTGTTTATCTTTAGTCGGATTGATTACTGCAACAGCATCTTCACAGGTCTGCCTAAAAAGTCAATCAGACAGCTGCAGCTGATCCAGAACGCTGCCGCTCGCGTCCTCACTAGAACCAGGAAAGTAGAGCACATCACCCCAGTTCTAAAGTCCTTACACTGGCTCCCTGTAGCTCAGAGAATAGCCTTTAAAATACTTTTACTAGTTTATAAATCATTACATGGCTTAGCACCAAAATATGTTGAAGACCTGTTGTCATGGTACCAACCACCAAGACCACTCAGGTCCTCCAACTCTAGCCTACTAAACATCCCTAGACTCAGAACTAAACATGGAGAAGCAGCTTTCACTTTTTATGCTCCCCTTATCTGGAACAGACTTCCTGACGAGTGTAGAGCTGCTGAAACTCTGAACTGCTTTAAATCGAGACTAAAAACCCATCTGTTTAGAATTGCCTTCGAGTAGATGCTTGATGTCATATGTATGAAATGTGTTCATGCTCTCTTGCTTTTTTTATTTTTCTCTTGCTTTATTGTGTATCATGTGTAATGTGTTTCTTTTTTTTTTCTTTTTTTTTTAAATCACCAAATCATGTAAAGCACCTTGAATTACCCTGCTGTTGAAAGTGTGCTATACAAATAAAATTGCTTTGCTTTGCTTTCCTTTGCTTTTTGCTTTAAAGTTATCCAGATCATGACAAGTCTAACCCTGTATACAAAGAAACATATGTGTTTATACTATTCTACTTTCTAAGGTCATAAACATACAACATCCTACACCACCTTATTCTGGTTAGGGGGTTTGCGTGCCTTAGTGACTCTAATAGCTATACCAGCAGAAGCTCATTCTTCAGGTGGGACACCAACATTGGACAGGTCTGAGGGTAGAAACCTGACAAATCTAATTACATGACAAAAACCAGAGCACCCCTACCACAAACCCGCCCACCTCTTTACCTCCTCCATCGCCACCATGTGTCCCCTTCACATTTGTGTCTGCCCCCTCATATATGCCTGTCTAGAACTGGTCCTGTTGTCAAATGTGTTTTAAAAACAGGTCAACTCAAAACCTCTTTTAAATCAGTCAAACTTTATCAATCAAACTTTATTTATAAAGCACTTTTCATATAAGAAATTGCATCACAAAGTGCTTTACAGATTACAATGACCCCACATAAACTAAATTCCCATCCCTCCCCCACACATTTTAAAGCATGATTACATTTATATCCTCGTCCCACCAACCCAACTCCCATACACAAAGCAACAGTAAAAATGGACATTGGGCCAAGTGCAGATGAACCATGCAAGGAAACGCCATCAGAGGAGGCATCTGCACCGGCAGCAGTAGATCAACAGCAGCAGCCGAGGCACAGACACAGAGCGCCCAGTGGAGGCAAGGCCAAGACCCCCACCTCCACCCAAGCTCCACCTGGAGAGCATCCAGACAGCTACAACCGACCACCGCTCCCAGGGCAGAGGGCTCCCACAGAGGAAACATTGGAATGGGGACTAAGAGAACAAATTAAAATCTAAAAATAAACTAAAGTATAAAAATAAAGTAAATAAATGTGATAAGATTAGATAGTAAAACATTAATCAAATATAATCATTCATCACATTTAAAAATATTAAAATAAAGAGTAAATAAGTATGAGATTAAATGGTAAAACACTGATAAAATTTTAACACTGATAAAATTTAGAATCATTTAGTGTAAAACATTGATAACGTTTAATCAGGTGAAACATGCAGAGCAATTAAGCAGATACTAATCAATAATAATCAGTTAAAAGCTCGGCTAAAAGGTGAGCCTGGTCTTAAAAACATGAATGTTCTCTGAGGTTCTCCAGCAGCCTGTTCCAGAGGTGAAGGCCATAATAATGGAAAGACGCCTCACCATGAGTGTGTGTTCTAACTTTAGGGATGACAAGGAGACGGCTGCCAGAGGAGTGCAGAGACCGCCAAGGTTCATCTGGTAAAAGTCGTTCTGAAAGATAAGAAGGCCCAAGACCATTAAGACACTTAAAAACCATTAAAAGAACCTTAAAATAGATAGATCCTAACACATCCAGAGAGCAAATGCAATGAATTTAAAACAGGCGTAATGTGTTCCCACCTCCTGGTCTTCATCAGGACACGTGCTACTGAATTTTGTAGGAGTTGTGTAAAACAACTACTGTAGTAAACAACAATTGTATTAGTTGTAAAACAACAATCACCCCCCAAACATTTTAGGTATCCAGATTACCTTTTGTCCAAGCCACAAATTAACATTTAAGACATCCTAAACAAATCTTTTTCTTTTGTTTTTCTTTTTTTAAATAATTTTACTTCTCTTATCTTGTAGGCCTGTTTGTCTTTTATCTGTAAATGGTTTTGAAAACATTATCACTGTCAATCAAATTAAAGATAACCCTAACTTGTAGCAATAAGCAATATAAACAATACCTAAGCCCAGAAAGGACCGAATCCACCTCTAGCAAGTTTCCAGGTTGTCCTGTGCAGTGATTACCTTTTTTCTGTACAGTGATGACTTTTTTTTTCTGTGCAGTGATGACCTTTTTCTTTTTTCCTGTGCAGTGATTGCCTTTTTTAATTGTTTCTGTGCAGTGATAACCTTTTTTTTCTTTCTGTGCAGTGATGACCTTTTTTTCTGTGCAGTGATTACCTTTTTTCTGTGCAGTGATGACCTTTTTTTCTGTGCAGTGATTACCTTTTTTCTTTGCAGTTATGATTTTTTTCTGTGCAGTGATTATCTTTTTTCTGTGCAGTGATGAACTTTTTTTCTGTGCAGTGATTACCTTTTTTCTTTTTTCTGTGCAGTGATTTTTTTTCTTTCTGTGCAGTAATTACCTTTTCTTTCTTCTGTACAGTGATGTTTTTTTTTCTGTGCAGTGATTACCTTTTCTTTTTTATGTGCAGTGATGACCTTTTTTCTTTTCTTTCTGTGCAGTGAATACCTTTCCTTTTTTGTCTGTGCAGTGATTAGGTTGAACGTTTTGTGAACTGTGTTGTTGTTGGTCAGCCCGAGGCTACGGACAGCCCGGCAGTTTGGTGATACACGGTTGAACTGGTTGATGAAGAAAACAAGTTGGAAAGAAAAGGAGGAAAAGGCGGTTGGCATAAGCTGGTTTGTGAATGATCTAAAATGGCGTCTTTGGGGGATGAAGAGGAAGATATAGCAGTGGAGGAATGGTCGCAGGTAGTGAGTGGGAAGAGGAAGAGGTCGGAAGTGGGGAGAGGAGGAAAGTTTGAGCGGGATGAATAATGGTAAAAGGTCGATAGAATATATTAGTTCAGATGAAGGAAATGTGACAGTGAAAAAGAAACTTAAAGGTGAGGAGTTTAAAATAATATTGAAGTTCAGGAAAGAAGATGAGAATGTTCAAATAAGTCCTATTGTGCTGTCAAAAGGAAGCTCATTGAAGAAAAGAAAACAACAAGAGGAGTAATTACAGGAATTTCTGTGGATGAAGACTTGGAAAGGAGGAAATGAAGTATTCAGGGAGGAGAAGTGATTCACATTAAAAGGTTATTGAGAACAGTATATGGAGAAAGAGTTGAAAGTGTGTCAGTAATGTTGGAGTTTCAAGATGTTAACCTTCATGAAAAAATAAGAATAGGATGTATGAGTTTTTCGGTAAGGCAATATGTTACCCCTCCTCTTGGATGTTATAAATGTCAAAGATATGGGCACATTGCAGCAGTGTGTAGAGGACATTTAAGATGTCCAAGATGTGGAGGAGTGTGAGGATAATGAGCAAGATAAATGCTGCAACTGTGGGGGACATCTGGAGGATGTGAAGTCAGGAAGAAGGCCATTGAAGTGGAACAGGTTAAAGTAAATAATATCAGTTATGCAGAGGCTGTGAAAAAAGCGAAAGTACAAAGGGAAAGTGATGAGATACCAAAACCTCAACAGGAAGGGGTTTCATGAATACCAGGGTTTGTTCAAAGGGAAAAAATAGACATAGATATAACAGTAGAGAAAATCATGTTGTTCATTGCGTACGTTATCAATTGCGCAGACCAAGTTAAACACAAAACAGAGAAAATTAAAATGATTGTGAAAGGAGCAGAAAAATGCTTTGGAATTAAAGGAATCTCATGGGAACATATTCATAAGAAACTGAGAAAGATGGGGAGTCAAGAAAGTCAGGAATGATCATATTACAATGGAATTCAAGAAGTTTATTGGCTAATGGACAACGATTTAAAGAATTCATTAAGGAACTTAATGGAAAACGGAGGATATTAGGGAGATAAGGCTTGGGTGCTAATCCGTATGTTGGTTTACAGGAAACAAGATGTCGTGTCGGTCAGAACACAGGAATAAAAAGGCTAGGAGATGCAGTATCTTCTTTTAACAGGCTTCAATGGCCGGCCTCTTTATTGTGAAGACTCAGTGTTGTAACAGTTCTGTAAATAATAATAATAAACAATATATTTTAACATCGGGTATTTAGAATAAATCACTTAAATATACAAGTGGCAAATACACCACTAATAATCCACAATAACAGTCATCATCTACACCTCTGGCAGTAAACTAACTTAGGTGGTCCAACAGCACCATCTACTGGTTAAGCTGTACCTCTCGCAGAGAGTGCTCTCACACAGCGCCACTCTCCCCCGCTTTCCCCCTCCCCCCACTGAGCAATTAACTGTTTCCGCTGCAGCAACACTCCAACTGCGAGCCCGCGGCACACAGAACTACAGTAACAAATGGAACAGAAAGCGGTTCAACTTATAAACTAAGATAAGACTAAATCCACTGCTCAGCAGGAAGGAAATATAAATACAGGAATAAACTAGTGTGCCACGTGACACACGCAACACATATATAAACAAACAGTACTCACATTTGTCATCCACTGAACACTCGGAGCATCACAATAAAGGCACACATCAAACTTTGAGATAACTCTCCAACAAACTACCGAGAGTCTTGCAGGTGGAAGGAATGAACATTAGCTCTGCTAGTGGCTCCCGCTAGAACAGCCTCAGACATAACTACGTCACTTCCCACAAAAACTACAGATGTCCTTCAAAATAATGGCCTTTTATACAGCCGCCCCCAAATGTGCATGGAACATTTGCATCAAATAAAAGGCTTAATCAGTCTTAGAATGTCCAGAACTAGGAGGATCATCTTCTCCTGAAGAAAGAGCGGGTAATATCACCAACCGGGCCACGGGCCGAGTGAAGATGTGTCCTTTGATGTTGACGTCAGCTGATCTGACGCGTCCATCATCCCTGCGATGAACCATGGCAACACGCCCAACTGGCCACTGGGCTCAAGGTAGATGTGGATCCACCAACATGACCACTGCTTCATCAGGTGGAGAGGATTGCCATTTCTGTCTTGTCTGCAATCCAGGAAGGTATTCCCTAATGAACCTGGACCAGAATTGATCTGCCAGGATCTGGGAATGTCTCCAGCGACGCCGGCTCAACATATCAGTTTCTGGGTACACCACTGGAGGGAGGGAGTGAGCCATCAGGCCGCCCCATGAGCAGATTGTTTGGGGTCAAAGGGTTGGGGTCTGTATGTCAGCTGATACATAGCCTAATGGTTTCGAGTTGAGGATGGCCTCCACCTCCAAGAGCACTGTGAGGAATACTTCCTCAGGGACAGGCTGAGCTCCAATGCCTGTGTAGAGGGCAGATTTGACTGACCGGATTTCTCGCTCCCATACGTCACCAAAATGAGGAGCAGCTGGAGGGTTGAAGTTGAACTCGATCCTCTGATGGGCCAGCTGTTGCTGCAATGTTGGCCCCATATTCTCGAAAGCCTCCCTCAGTTCTCGTTCAGCACCTTTGAAATTGGTCCCCTGATCTGACCACAGTTCTGCTGGAGACCCTCTCCTGGCGATAAAACGTCTAAGAGCCATCAAATAGGAGTCTGAATCCATGTTCTTCACAAGATCCAAATGAACTGCTCTGGTGGTCAAGCATTTAAAAATGATGCCCCAGCGTTTCTCCAGACGTCTGCCGACTTTCACCATCATGGGCCCAAAACAATCCACACCAGTGGAGTAGAAGGCTGGTTTGTATAGCCTAAGACGAGAAGCAGGAAGATCCGCCATCCGGGGAATGGAAGCTCGACCTCTCCAACGTTGACATTCCACACAGGCCCGTTGATGCTTACGGATTGCCTCTCGTCCTCGAAGGACCCAGTACGATCTCCGCGAAAACTCGCTCAGGACCAGGATGGTGTAGATCACTATCGTACTTCTGGATCAGAAGAAGGGCAGCTGGATGGGATGAATCTAAAACAACAGGGTGAATGGGCATGTCTAAGCCTTCCAACCGTCTAAGGCGGCCACCCACTCTTATTAGACCGCAAGTCTGGTCAAGTACAGGGGCTAAGGTGAGAAGACGACTTGAGGGTGACACTGGTTTCCCTGCTGCAAGTAGCTTGTAGTCCTCAGGAAAGGATTGCTGTTGAGCTTGCTGTAGGACCCTGAGTTCAGCTTGCTTGCATTCTCAAACTTTATCAATCAAACTTTATTTATAAAGCACTTTTCATATAAGAAATTCCATCACAAAGTGCTTTACAGATTACAATGACCCCACATAAACTAAATTCCCATCCCTCCCCCACACATTTTAAAGCATGATTACATTTATATCCTCGTCCCACCAACCCAACTCCCATACACAAAGCAACAGTAAAAATGGACATTGGGCCAAGTGCAGATGAACCATGCAAGGAAACGCCATCAGAGGAGCCATCTGCACCGGCAGCAGTAGATCAACAGCAGCAGCCGAGGCACAGACACAGAGCGCCCAGTGGAGGCAAGGCCAAGACCCCCACCTCCACCCAAGCTCCACCTGGAGAGCATCCAGACAGCTACAACCGACCACCGCTCCCGGGGCAGAGGGCTCCCACAGAGGAAACATTGGAATGGGGACTAAGATAACAAATTAAAATCTAAAAATAAACTAAAGTATAAAAATAAAGTAAATAAATGTGATAAGATTAGATAGTAAAACATTAATCAAATATAATCATTCATCACATTTAAAAATATTAAAATAAAGAGTAAATAAGTATGAGATTAAATGGTAAAACACTGATAAAATTTTAACACTGATAAAATTTAGAATCATTTAGTGTAAAACATTGATAACGTTTAATCAGGTGAAACATGCAGAGCAATTAAGCAGATACTAATCAATAATAATCAGTTAAAAGCTCGGCTAAAAGGTGAGCCTGGTCTTAAAAACATGAACGTTCTCTGAGGTTCTCCAGCAGCCTGTTCCAGAGGTGAGGGCCATAATAATGGAAAGACGCCTCACCATGAGTGTCTGTTCTAACTTTAGGGATGACAAGGAGACGGCTGCCAGAGGAGTGCAGAGACCGCCAAGGTTCATCTGGTAAAAGTCGTTCTGAAAGATAAGAAGGCCCAAGACCATTAAGACACTTAAAAACCATTAAAAGAACCTTAAAATAGATCCTAACACATCCAGAGAGCAAATGCAATGAATTTAAAACAGGCGTAATGTGTTCCCACCTCCTGGTCTTCATCAGGACACGTGCTACTGAATTTTGTAGGAGTTGTGTAAAACAACTACTGTAGTAGACAACAATTGTATTAGTTGTAAAACAACAATCACCCCCCAAACCTTTTAGGTATCCAGATTACCTTTTGTCCAAGCCACAAATTAACATTTAAGACATCCTAAACAAATCTTTTTCTTTTGTTTTTCTTTTTTTAAATAATTTTACTTCTCTTATCTTGTAGGCCTATTTGTCTTTTATCTGTAAATGGTTTTGAAAACATTATCACTGTCAATCAAATTAAAGATAACCCTAACTTGTAGCAATAAGCAATATAAACAATACCTAAGCCCAGAAAGGACCGAATCCACCTCTAGCAAGTTTCCAGGTTGTCCTGTGCAGTGATTACCTTTTTTCTGTACAGTGATGACTTTTTTTTTCTGTGCAGTGATGACCTTTTTCTTTTTTCCTGTGCAGTGATTGCCTTTTTTAATTGTTTCTGTGCAGTGATAACCTTTTTTTTCTTTCTGTGCAGTGATGACCTTTTTTTCTGTGCAGTGATAACCTTTTTTCTTTGCAGTTATGATTTTTTTCTGTGCAGTGATTATCTTTTTTCTGTGCAGTGATGAACTTTTTTTCTGTGCAGTGATTACCTTTTTTCTTTTTTCTGTGCAGTGATTTTTTTTCTTTCTGTGTAGTAATTACCTTTTCTTTCTTCTGTACAGTAATGATTTGCTTGCATTCTTCTGCCGTGAGTGGGTTAGTAGGGCTTGGTGTTCCTTTAAGCTCTTAAGCTGCAGCGTCCACAAGCTCCTGCCAAGAACTGTACCTCTTGTCATTTGGGCCACCACTCACGGTTGATGTGGCTGTAGCTCCAGAGAAGGTGATTTTCCGGAGCTGAGCTTGGTCCTCTTGTTGTTCAATGCTGGGCCTTTCAGGCCAGCTATCCGGGATTTGTAGAAGGAAAGATGGTCCCTGGGACCATCTGTTCGGACACTTAAGCTCTTCCAGGGTTTTACCTCTCGTTAGATCATCTGCAGGGTTCTGATCTGAATCCACGTAGCACCAGCTGTTATCCTCCGTCAGCTCCTGTATCTCCGCCATCCTTGCTCCAACAAAAACCTTGTAGCGACAGGACGGGGAATGGAGCCAGGTGAGCACTGTAGTGGAGTCCGACCACAAGATAACGCGTGCTATCTCCAAGGTAAGTTCCCTCTTGAGAAGACTGGCGAGCTGTGCGGCTACAAGGGTTGCACACAGTTCCAGGAGAGGAATAGAGTGCACACGTTTAGGAGCTACTTTAGAACGAGCAAGAAGAAGAAAGGAAATGTGTCTCTGACCCACTTTATCTTCTGACCTCAAGTAGGCTACAGCCCCATTAGCCTGTTCCGAAGCATCTGCGAAGATGTGCGCTTCATACTTGACAGCATCATGATCAAAGTTGGAAGGTAAATAAGCGCGAGGAAAGGTGAGGAGAGGCAGTAACTGCAGTTCTTCCTCCCAGCTGGACCAGGCTTTGAGCAGAGGAGCAGGTAAATTTGGATCATCCCAACTTCGTTGCTTGTCCCACAGTTGCCGAACGATGAGCTTTGCCCTAATGGGTTACTTGTTGCCTTTCACCAACGGGTCATACTGGGAAGCTAGGACTCTGTAGATGTTCCTGAGGGTTGGTGAATCATAGGACACTGGTCTCTGCTTGTAGCTCAGAGAATCTCTCTCCCAGTTCCAGCTTAGACCAAGTGTGGATTCCTGAGGGTTGACCCTGTCTTGGGCTAGCCACAGATCTAGGCTCTGAGATCTGGCATCTTGGGGCAAGTGATCCAGGATGCTCGGCTCACTGCAGGCCCATTGCCGTAGCTCCAAACCAGCAGAAGACAGGAGGTCTCGAAGACGATCCACCAGATGCTTAGCTTCCTTTGATGTGTGCACACTCTGGAGGCAGTTGTCCGTATAAAAGCAATGTTCCACAGAGGATCGCAGAAGGTCATCAGGCTGGAAATGGTCAGCAACATGGCGTTGGAGTGCATATGTGGCACAGCAGGGACTGCTAGTGGTGCCAAAAGGTAAGACCTGCCACTCGAACACTCTTGGAGGATCATCCATCTTCAGGTCACGCCATAGGAACCTCAATAGGGGCCGATCTTCAGGAAGGAGGTGGATCTGATGAAACATCCCTTTGATGTCTCCACTAACAGCAATCGAGTGTTCCCGGAATCTTAGTAGTACCCCTACTAGGGAGGCTTCCAGGGTGGGCCCAGGCAACAAGTATTGGTTCAGATTTTGCCCCTGATATTGGTGAGAACAGTTGAAGACCAGCCGATTCTTACCATTGTGGGCGACTAGGTGATGTGGGATGAACCAGCACTCTTTGGACGGTTCCTCTTGGCTGACCTCTTTCACAACTCCTGCTCCAATGAGCTTCTGCGTTTCTGTTCAGTAGATCTCTGCTAGTTCAGGATCCTTTAGGAGCCGCCGCTCAGTACTCCGCAGCAGAGTCATTACTGACTCCTTTGGGGCGTAAAGTAAGGGCATGGCTGCATGACGTAGCAGTGGTGTGGCGTACCTTCCGACGCCATCAACCTCAATACGGACGGTCTTCGCCTCCAGTAGTGAGACTGCCTGTTGATCCTGTTTTGACCGAGTCACCTCCCTCTCTGGTCGGTAAGGTACCGTTTCGACCTGCCAAAGCCTCTCAACATGGCGGTATAACTCATCCATCTGTTGCGGGAAGGAGGTGAACAAACAATGCACCGGGTGTGCTGGCCGCCCCCTAACATGGATGGGGCCTTGGAGGGTCCATCCCAGCCTTGTGTGAACAGCCGCGGGCCCACTAGGTGGTCCAAGTCTGACTGGTTCCACAGGTGTGATGAGATGGACCTGATCAGAGCCAAGAAGGAGCCATGGTTTAGCATCCTTTAAGGCAGTATGGGAAGGCCACGGATATGTTTGTACTTCGTCTGCAGCTGCTCAATTGGGTAAGAGTGCTGGGCCAGGCTAAGGCGACTGGCGGTAAAAGCACCATCGATCTTGTACTTAACCTGGGGATCGGTTGCTGGAGAAACATGGAAAGATATTTTGTGTCCATGAAGCACTTGAATATCCTGCCGGACTGTTCGCAGGGGAAGATCTTCTGGGCTGCCCTTTATTCCCAACAGTTTGGCTGCAGCTGGTAGCAACATAGATCTCTCTGACCCATCGTCCAGGAGAGCAAAGGTGCTCAGTCGGCGCCCATTATAGTGCAAGAGCGCTGGAATGACTTTCAGCATGACTCGATTTCCAGCTGCAGGTCGGTCAAGGTAGAGGGAATCGGAGGCAGAATTAGTTAGGCAGCTCTCTTCCTTTCTGGCCACTTCCTTGTTGGGTTTCTCTGGCCTCCGATTTATCTCATGAAGAGCCAAAATGTGTTTCCCATTACAGATACTGCAAGGCTTCTTTAAGGTGCACTGAACTGCTTGATGGTTCCGTGCACAGCGCCAGCACCATTGGTTCACCTGAATCTTGCAGGAAACTTGGGCAGGAAGGTTAGGAGGGGGCAAGGTGGATGCAACCCTGGTGCCTGTTTGAGGAGGTCTGAAGCCCGCAAAGGCAGGAGCGGAGTGAGAGAGTGACTGATAGGGCTGTGCTGGGGGATAAGGCAGGGACTGTCTGTAGGGAGCAGAGTTTGTGAGCTGATGAGGTGGTGAAGCGGACCTGGAAGTCTTAGAGGTTACCCTGACCTGATTCTGAGGAGTTTGCGTTACTGGCAAATTATATGCCTCTTGTCCCACCAAATTGAGACCACTCATTCCTCGAAGCAGATCATCCTCTGGTTCAGGCCATGGTGGAGGATCAGGCCAATCCTCTTCATCTTCCTCCGCTTGGTGGATTGGAGTGCTTTGGTGTTGAGCTACTGCAGCAGTGGCTCCAAGGGGTTTGTAGCTGCTGGAACTTGAAGCTGATCCAGGACGCTGATCCATGTTATCTCTCAACGAGTGAACTACTGCAATCAGCTCCTTCATCTCATTCCGGGCCACATGTAGTTCCTGTAGGGTGGAATGAACGGCTTGTTGGGATTGCTGAAGCTTATCATTCTCTTCCTGATGGGAAGAGGGGTCTTGAAAATAGCTCCACTGAGAGGGAGTAGGAGCTCCAGGTAGGAGGTCTGTGGCTGGATTTCCCCTCCGAAGGCGACCCGGGGCTAGCTGAGGTGTCTCATAATGAGCAGCATTCCCCTTTAAGCTACCAAATGAAGGCTGAGAAGGATAGAATGGGGACTTCTTGGCTGGAACCTCCTGGGGAAGAAACACGCCCCGCCGTGGAGACGGAGGTAGTGATCTCCATTCTGATGGGTTTCTTACAGAGTCCACTTCAAAATCCTGAAGCCTGGCAGGTCTACGTAGTTGACATTTAGGTCGTGCATCAAGACAAACTTCGTCATCTGACTGCATCTTGAATGCTGTATCCGGCTCGAAGGACCAATATTAGGGAGATAAGGCTTGGGTCCTAATCCGTATGTTGGTTTACAGGAAACAAGATGTCGTGTCGGTCAGAACACAGGAATAAAAAGGCTAGGAGATGCAGTATCTTCTTTTAACAGGCTTCAATGGCCGGCCTCTTTATTGTGAAGACTCAGTGTTGTAACAGTTCTTTAAATAATAATAATAAACAATGTATTTTAACATCAGGTATTTAGAATAAATCACTTAAATATACAAGTGGCAAATACACCACTAATAATCCACACTAACAGTCATCATCTACACCTCTGGCAGTAAACTAATTTAGGTGGTCCAACAGCACCATCTACTGGTTAAGCTGTACCTCTCGCAGAGAGTGCTCTCACACAGCACGCCACTCTCCCCCGCTTTCCCCCTCCCCCCACTGAGCAACTAACTGTTCCCGCTGCAGCAACACTCCAACTGCGAGCCGCGGCACACAGAACTACAGTAACAAATGGAACAGAAACCGGTTCACTTATAAACTAAGATAAGACTATATCCACTGCTCAGCAGGAAGGAAATATAAATACAGGGATAAACTAGTGTGCCATGTGACACATGCAACACATATATAAACAAACAGTACTCACATTTGTCATCCACTGAACACTCGGAGCATCACAATAAAGGCACACATCAAACTTTGAGCTAACTCTCCAACAAACTACAGACAGTTTTGCAGGTGGAAGGAATGAACATTAGCTCTGCTAGTGGCTCCCGCTAGAACAGCCTCAGACATAACTACGTCACTTCCCACAAAAACTACAGATGTCCTTCAAAATAATGGCCTTTTAGACAGAGGAGGATGTGTAACTTTTCTAAAAGAAACATGGGCAGGATTTATAAATAAAATTAACATGCATGTCCAGTTTTTTAATGCTGTTGGGTGATGAAGCGTTATAAACCAAAAAGAATGAGCCCACCCAAGTATCGTTCCATTTTCTTAAACTGGCTGTGTGCTGCAAAATGTGCTGCAGTTCAGGGCCCGAATTTCCCACGCTGTCATACCGGTGTGATGTCAATTGACACTACAGTCGTGGCCAAAAGTTTTGAGAATTACATAAATATTGGAAATTGGAAAAGTTGCTGCTTAAGTTTTTACAATAGCAATTTGCAAATACTCTAGAATGTTATGAACAGTGATCAGATGAATTGCATAGTCCTTCTTTGCCATGAAAATTCCACTGCATTTCATTGCTGTCATTAAAGGACCTGCTGAGATCATTTCAGTAATCGTCTTGTTAACTCAGGTGAGAATGTTGACGTGCACAAGGCTGGAGATCATTATGTCAGGCTGATTGGGTTAGAATGGCAGACTTGACATGTTAAAAGGAGGCTGATGCTTGAAATCACTGTTCTTCCATTGTTAACCATGGTGACCTGCAAAGAAACGTGTGCAGCCATCATTGCGTTGCATAAAAATGGCTTCACAGGCAAGGATATTGTGGCTACTAAAATTACACCTAAATCAACAATTTATAGGATTATCAAGAACTTCAAGGAAAGAGGTTCAATTCCGGTTAAGAAGGCTTCAGGGCGTCCAAGAAAGTCCAGCACGCGCCAGGATCGTCTCCTAAAGAGGATTCAGCTGCGGGATCGGAGTGCCACCAGTGCAGAGCTTGCTCAGGAATGGCACCAGGCAGGTGTGAGCGCATCTGCACGCACAGTGAGGCGAAGACTTTTGGAAGATGGCCTGGTGTCAAGAAGGGCAGCAAAGGAGCCACTTCTCTCCAAAAAAAACATCAGGGACAGATTGATCTTCTGCAGAAAGTATGGTGAATGGACTACTGAGGACTGGGGCAAAGTCATATTCTCCCATGAAGCCTCTTTCCGATTGTTTGGGGCATCTGGAAAAAGGCTGTTCCGGAGAAGAAAAGGTGAGCGCTACCATCAGTCCTGTGTCATGCCAACAGTAAAGCATCCTGCGACATTCATGTATAGGGTTGATTCTCATCCAAGGGAGTGGGCTCACTTACAATTTTGCCCAAAAACACAGCCATGAATAAAGAATGGTACCAAAACACCCTCCAACAGCAACTTTTTCCAACAATCCAACAACAGTTTGGTGAAGAACAATGCATTTTCCAGCACAATGGAGCACCGTGCCAGAAGGCCAACGTGATAACTAAGTGGCTCGGGGACCAAAACGTTGAAATTTTGGGTCCATGGCCTGGAAACTCCCCAGATCTTAATCCCATTGAGAACTTTTGGTCAATCCTCAAGAGACGGGTGGACCCACTAATTCTGACAAACTCCAAGAACTGATTATGAAAGAATGGGTTGGTATCAGTCAGGATTTGGTCCAGAAGTTGATTGAGAGCGTGCCCCGTCGAATTGCAGAAGTCCTGAAAAAGAAGGGCCAACACTGCAAATACTGACTCTTTGCATAAATGTCATGTAATTGTCAATAAAAGCCTTTGAAACGTATAAAGTGCTTGTAATCATATTTCAGCACATCACAGAAACAACTGAAACAAAGATCTAAAAGTTTTGCAGCAAACTTTGTGAAAACTAATATTTGTCATTCTCAAAACGTTTGGCCACAACTGTACATGTGCGTTCTCGAAATCTTTAAAAGAGGAAGAAAAATGGTCGCAGACCTTCATTGATTCAATTGTGAGAATGGATTCTTCTGCAACTGGGAAATGACCAAGGATGACTCACAGCCCACTAAAAAGTGGCACTAAGAAAAAGAAATATGTCACTGTGAAGAGGTAGGGTGACATAAGGTAACATGGGACACTTTTTGGTTGATCGCAAGTAAACCATTTAAATGCTAAACCTGGTGAAATTAATGAACTGTATAGCTTAATGAGTCTTGGTAACATTTTTGTACAGAAAATATATTGCCAATAACAGTAGTTGACAAGAGTTAAACATTTAAAGGCTACAAGTGAATACTATCAGATCTGCGTAGAGGTTCAGGTAAAATAGGACAGTCGTTCAGGTAAAATGGGAAAGGTGATGTGGTTTGAAGAATTGGCAACAAATTGAAGAATAACAATGCAATTTATTAGTTCATAAAGTCAGTTATCAATCATCAATTAATTATTTAATTAATAAAGTCAGTTATCAATTAAACAAACATGTTTTCTTTTAAACACCCAAAGCCCAAGCACTTGTGTGTGGCACACGCGCGCATGTGTGTTTGGGGGGCCTGTGTGTTCACACAGAAAGCTAATGTGCCAATGTGCCTCATCCAAGTTGCAAAACATTAAGACCATTTTTGTTTGTGGTTTTGTATCGTCCACCAGGCCCTTACTCTCAATTCTTGGATCAGATCTCACATTTTTTATCTGATTTAGTATTAAATACTGATAGGGTTATTATAGTGGGGGACTTCAATATTCATGTGGATACTGAAAGTGATAGCCTAAATGCAGCCTTTAGTGCTATTTTAGACTCAATTGGCTTTACTCAAAAAGTGCAGGGATCGACCCACTCGGGCAAACACACTTTGGACCTTGTACTGACATACGGTATTGAGTGTGAGGAAATAACAGTCCACCCACATAACCCGGTCCTGTCTGACCACTTCTTAATAACTTTTGAATTTACTTTAACTGACCATTTTAAATCTGAAAGAAAATTTCATTATAGTAGAGCTTTATCAGACAATGCTGTAACAATTTTTAAAGAATCTGTTCCATTCTTACTTTCCTTAGTGTCTCAGGGTAACACAGTGGATGGCAGCAATTCTATCTCTAACCCTTCAGAAATTGATGATCTGGTTCACAGCGTTACGTCCTCATTGCGTTTGGCATTAGATAGTGTAGCCCCCTTAAAAAAGAAAGTGGCTAGCCATAGGAGGCTGACTCCTTGGTTCAACCCAGAGTTGCGTACTTTAAAGAAGAATACTAGGAAGTTGGAGAGAAAATGGCGCTCTACACACCTAGAGGATTCCTATTTAACCTGGAATCACAGTCTATTGTTGGATAAAAAGACCCTTCGACATGCTAGAAAAGCATATTTTTCATCATTAATAGAGGCGAATAAAAACAATCCTAGGTTTCTTTTTAGTACAGTTGCCAAACTTACACAGAGTCATAGCTCTGTTGAGCCAACTATTCCCCCAGCTCTTAGCAGTGATGATTTTATGGGATTCTTCATAAATGAAATTAATTCTATTAAAAATAAAATCATTGGCATCCTCCCAAACATGATTACTTCATCCTCAGTAAATGAGGCAGTATCGGAAAGAAATGTAGAACCTCAGTTGTGCTTAGGCTGTTTTGATTCAGTCGAGCTTTCGGAATTATCAAAAATATTAGCCTCATCTAAACCTTCAACTTGTATGTTGGACCCAATTCCAACCAAATTATTTAAAGAAGTGTTCCATTTGGTTCCTGGCCCCATTTTGGATATGATGAATCTATCCTTAGTAAACGGATAAGTACCACAGGAATTTAAAATAGCTGTAATTAAACCTTTACTCAAGAAACCTTCCCTTGATCAAGATGACTTAGTGAATTACAGACCTATATCTAACCTTCCTTTCTTATCCAAAGTCCTTGAGAAAATTGTTGCTAATCAAGTCTGTGAGCATTTAAACAATAACGAGCTGTTTGAAGAGTTTCAGTCAGGTTTTAGAGCTCATCATAGCACTGAAACAGCACTGGTGAAAGTTACTAATGATATTCTCATGGCCTCAGATAATGGACTTGTGTCTGTTCTGGTTTTGTTAGATCTCAGTGCTGCTTTTGACACAGTCGATCATAATATTCTCTCAGAAAGGCTTGAACATGTTGCAGGGATCAAATGAACAGCACTAGGCTGGTTTAAATCATATTTGTCTGATAGATTCTAGTTTGTTCATCTAAATGATAAATCTTCTTCACTCTCAAGGGTTACTTGTGGAGTTCCACAGGGTTCTGTGCTTGGACCAATTCTGTTCACCATATATATGCTCCCAATTGGTAGAATCATTAGACAGCATGGGATAAATTTCCACAGCTATGCCGATGATACACAACTATATTTATCCATAAATCCTGATGAACCCAGTCAGTTAGGTAGATTACAGGCATGTCTGGAAGACATAAAAACATGGATGGCCCTAAACTTTTTGCTTTTAAATTCTGACAAAACAGAAGTTGCTGCCTTTGGACCAGAAGTTCTTAAACAGAAACTGATTAGTCAATCACTTCATCTGGATGGCATTAAATTGGCCCCCAGTAATAACGTAAAGAAACTCTGCGTTATTTTTGACCGAGACTTGACATTTAAATCCCATATTAAACAGGTTTCTAGGATTTCTTTCTTTCACCTCCGGAATATTGCTAAAATTAGAAACATCCTGTCCAGGAGTGATCCTGAGAAACTAGTCCATGCATTTGTTACCTCAAGGCTGGACTACTGTAATTCTTTACTATCAGGTAGTCCACAAAATGCCATTAAAAGCCTTCAGTTGATCCAAAATGCGGCAGCAAGAGTTCTGATGAATATTAAAAAGAGAGATCACATTTCTCCTGTTTTAGCTTCCCTTCATTGGCTCCCTGTTAAATCCAGAATAGAATTTAAGATCCTTCTTCTTACATACAAAGCCCTTAATAATCAAGCTCCATCATACATCAGAGATCTAATTGTTCCTTATGTTCCTAACAGAGCCCTTCGCTCTCAGACTGCAGGAGGTTTACTTGTAATTCCTAGGATTTCTAAAAGTAGAATGGGAGGCAGATCTTTTAGTTATCAGGCTCCTCTCCTGTGGAACCAGCTCCCAGCTTTAGTCCGTGAGGCAGACACTCTGTTTACTTTTAAGGCCAGGCTTAAAACTTTCCTTTTTGATAAAGCTTATAGTTAGAGTGGCTTAGGTCATCCTGAGCTATCTCTGTAGTTATGCTGATATAGGCTTAGACTGCTGGAGGACAGACTTACCAATTTCCTTCACTCTGCTATTTCGTTTTCTCCTACGACTCTCCAGTTGTATTACAGTACATTCTGTTATTTTGACTGTTAACTTTGTTTTCTCTCAGTGTTTTTCTCTCCATAGAAGATATACCTGGTCTGGTATCCTGCTTGGCTGCAATGCCCTGTTGGACGGGGGGCATCGACTGGGATGATGCTCCCAGTAACTGAACATCCACTGTGTCCTGTTATTAACTTTTTACTTTCTGTAACATAGAAAGTTCTCTTATATCAGATCTTCTGTTCCTTCTGTGTTTTTGCTCTGTCTTCTCAAACCCCAGACGGTCGTGGCAGATGGCCGCTCCTACTGAGCCTGGTTCTGTTGGAGGTTTCTTCCTGTTAAAGGGGAGTTTTTCCTCTCCACCGTCGCTACATGCTTGCTCAGTATGAGGGATTGCTAAAGGATTGCTGTGGTTGGAAAGTCTGCATCAACGGGGCCCAACCTCACGCCAATGACTGACGCAATCTGCTGGGATTCCTTAAATAGGAAACTTTTTAACTGATTGGAATGTTTGTATAAATGTATTGAAATGACTTCTTGTTAAGTGCCTTGAGATGACATCTGTTGTGAATTGGCGCTATATAAATAAACTGAATTGAATTGAACAGTTACAATATGCTATTAGCACAAAATACAACATATTCTCTGGTAATTTATCTATCTTAACTGTCACAATATTTGTAATATCTCACGTTGTGGCATAAAAGGGACATTTTCATGTGATTTCTGATCCTTGTGGCTTAACATCATACCCATTAACATCAGCCAAAAGTGTCCCATTTTAGCTGAAAATTTTGTCCCAGTTTGACCTGAAGCACACCACATTATCTAAAATTCCTTTTCCTTGAAAAAATAAATCATAATGCCTAATCATTTTGATATTAAGCTAAACCTAACACACAACAATATACATTTCATTCATGTTTTCTTTGTTATATTTACATGTTATATTTAGCTGCAATATCCTTATAATCATGTCAAAAAATTTTACATGTCAGGGGTCTCACCTTCAATGTTTCGGAAGCACTGAAGAAGAAAGGGTAAAAGGAAAAGAACAAACATTAAATGAGAATGAATAAGTAATTAGAAAAGAAGAAGTTTACAATTTATTGAAAATTCCATTTACAAAAGAAGAATTAAATAGAGCTCTTAAGAAATGTAAAATAGCATATATATATATATATATATATATATATATATATAAAAATATATATAACAGGATTATATTAATCAATTCTATTGTCAGGGTGTGTGTTTGGTGTTCTCTCACCTGTTTCTCCACAGAGGGCGCAGCTTGTTGCCATCTCCCAGCTGATCGCAGTTAAGGCAATCAAGGAGCGGCAGTTAAAAGGGGAACGCTGACTGGGGGCAGACGCCAGATCGTTAGCCTTGTTGGATGGCTGATTGCCTTCCCGATTAGTTCCCATCGAGCCTTTGTGATCCGATCTCAGCCTGCGCCGCCTGCTTCCCCTGATCCTCCTGTTGCTCTCCTTCTGCCCTGCTCCGAGCTCGACCAAGCCATCTTCTGTCAGTCCACCCTCAACCACCTTGGGGATCGGAACAACCTGGACGGAGTTACTCTAGACACACCGCGACTCTCCCCCCCCCCCCCCCCCCCCCCCCGAGCTGAGGACTATCATACTATCCAAGTAACCCAAGATTCCATTCCTGCTTCCCCTCTGATTCATGGTAACCCACTCACCTTCATCTCCTCTCCCCTTCAGTGGCTGCCTCCCTCCCAAGTTCCATTCCGAGTATCATACCCCGAGCTCTGTGGATTACCTCCAGTCGTTCCTTTCCTGTGGGGCAAACAATAAATCATCTGCTTTATATCTAACCTCCTGTTTCTGCTGGTCGTTTGTGTGTCCGCACTAGAGTCCACAGAAACGAAACATGACATCTATGGACATATTCAAATATTTACAGATGCATCAAAAATGTAAGGAATCAAATAGGGCTAGCAGTTTATATTCCAGAGTTTCAAATCAAATTAGGGAAGAGGATTAATGAAGGAATATCAATATATACTGGGGAGCTTTTGGCAATATTGTTAGCAGCACTGTGGGTAGAAAAACATAGACCATTAAGAACAATAATTTGCTCTGATTCAAGTTCATCATTAATAAGCATAGATAATAATTTTTCAGAAGGAAGACCAGATATTTTAATGGAGTTATTACAAACTATTTATAGGATGAATATGATGGGATTGACAGTTACGTTTATATGGGTTCCAGCACATATTGGAGGGTTTGGCAATGAGATGGCGGATAAAATAGTTAGAACAATTGCAATAAAAGAGCAAGTACATTTAAATATTAGTATAAGTAAAGCTGAAAGGAAAAGTATAATTAAAATAAAAATGAGGGAAAAATTGCAAATGAGATGGGAGGAGGGGAAAAAAGGAAGATGCTCTTATGAAATTAAAAAGAAAGTTGGAAATATGAGAGAAACTGGAAGATCAAGAAGAGAGGAAACGATAGTATCTGGTCTCAGATTTGGACTTACTGGATTAAATAGTACCCTATTTAGAATAGGAAAACATCAAACAGGGAAGTGTAGGTATTGTGTATAAGGTGAAACAGTGGAACATGTGATATTACAGTGTGATAAATATCAAGCAGAGAGAATGTAAATTATAAGGAATTTAGAGATAAATAAGTTAAAACTAGAGGAAATAAAGGAAATATTGAGAACAAATTCTAATTGTGAAAGTATTAAAGTAATATTACAGTACTTAAAACAAACTAAGTTGATTGATAGGATATACGGAGCAGGAAGCCAAGATGGCGCTCTGAGCAGTCACTTATCGTCACTTACCAGGTTCCCAATTCAACTATTTCTTCACTTACTTGGTCAAAGCTTTTTCTTATTTGTCACTTTTAATTTTTGTTACTATCCTTATGTCTGTCTGTTATTTCTTTAAATGCAAGAGGTTTAAGAAACAGTGTTAAACGCAAGGCTATTTTTTTGTTTTGCAAGCAGTTCAACTCAGATTTCTGTTTAAAGAGTCTCATTCAACAGAACAAGAAAAAACATTTTGGAGATCGCAATGGGGAGATGATCTGTGGATGTCCCATGGTACAGAGCGTGCTGCTGGTGTTTGCATACTTAACGGAAGATTTAATGGTAAAATGTTGAATTCTGACATAGATAAAGATGGTCATTCCATTTTTCTAATAGTTGAGGCTGCACACTATCTATGTTTTAGTTCATGTGTATGGTTTTAACTGTCAGAGGGAGAATAAACTATATTTTGATAGATTGGAGGAGCGCCTACTGCGCTGGTTATCTAAATATCCCAATTCCTTTATAATTTTTGGTGGAGACTTTAATACAGTCTTTAACAACCATTTGGACCGATGGCCTTCTAGAAGTTCAGACTAACTCATTCATAAGACTGTTTGTACAAAGATTTAACTTAGTCGATTCTTGGAGGGATTCTTGTTCATCTCAAATAGCTTACACATGGTGTAATAAGACTCAAACCAGGCACTCGCGTATCGATTATTGGCTTATCTCAAAAGATTTAGAAAAAGTTAAAACGGATATTTATCCTACACCACTCTCGGGCCACAAAATGGTTAGCTTATCAATCCCATTGTCATCGTCCTCCATCACTAAAACTTCATACTGGAATAGCACCATTCTTGAGCATAAAGAAGGGATTTGTGAAGTTCAGAGATTCATTAAACCTTATTGGACTAAAGCTCTCACAGATAATACATTTTGTAGCAACTGGGAACTTTTGAAATATGAAATTGGAAAATTCTTTAGAAAATACAGCAGTAATTTGGCAAAAAAAGATCTGATGAGACACAAGTGATACAAAAGATTGCATGCCTTACTTCCAAACCAATAGACGTCCTCAGTGAATCTGATAAGATAGAACTGGTTGACCTGCAGCATAGATTAGTTGAGATTTACAAACGCAAACGGAGCATTTGTTCGGTCTCGCAGAAAATGGCTTGAAGAAGGAGAACAGAATTTGGCCTATTTTTTCAGACTTGAAAAACATCAATCTAAGACCAACTCTTTCCTACAACTAAATATTAATGGGACAATTTCTAATGATAAGGATATCATAGCAAAATATTGTTCAAACTTTATTCTTCTAGTTATTGCCCTCAAGCTAGTCTTACTTTTTAAATTCTATAGACAAAATTACTCAGCTGAATGAGGAGGAAAGTCAGCTTTGTGACAGATCAATTTCTTTGATTGAGGTTGCTGATGCTATAAAACATCTAAAGATTAACAAATCACCTGGAACTGACGGCCTCACTGTAGAGTTTTACAAACAGTTCGCTGACAGTTTAGCCCCTTTTAGAAGTTTTTAAGGAAAGCGTGGATAGAGGTGCACTCCCTCCCACTTTATGTCAAGGTTTGATCACCCTCATTCCAAAACCAGGAAAGGATCCTTTGCTCTTAGACAATTGGCCCCCAATCTCTTTACTGAACGATGATTATAAGATACTGGCACAAGTTCTGGCTAATAGAGTAAAACCCGTATTAGATAAAGTTATTGATGAGAGTCAGCCTGGATTCATGCAGAATCATCATATCTCAAACAACATAAAATAAATTTTAGACATAATAAATTACCCAGAACTTGTACAGGATGATAGTCTTATTATTTTTTTAGATTTCTACAAGGCGTTCAACTCCTTAGAGCATGAGTTTATTTTTACTGCTTTAAATAAATTTGGGTTTGGTCAGTCCTTCTATAATGCCGTTCGGACACTGTATTCTAATAGTAACAGGTCCATAAAGCTTGCCACTGGTACTTCCCCAAGATTCTCTCTAAAGCGTGGAGTAAGGCAGGGTTGCCCCCTAACCGTGTATTTATTCCTTCTTTCTGTACAACTCCTTAATTCACACATTAAACTCAGTTCTTTAAAAGGTCTGGGTTAGGGTTAGAAACTCTATAAGATACCTTGGAATTCAAATAATAAAAAACGAGAAAGCCAGATGCTCCACAAACTTCACTCCATCCATCCATCCATTTTCTTCCGCTTAACCGGGGTAGGGTCGCGGGGGCAGCAGCCTAAGCAAAGAGACCCAGACTTCCCTCTCCCCAGCCACTTGTTCCAGCTCCTGTGGGAGGAACCCCAAGGCGCTCCCAGGCCAGCCGAGAAACATAGTCCCTCCAGCGTGTCCTGGGCCTTCCCCTGGGCCTCCTCCCGGTGAGACGTGCCTGAAACACCTCACCAGGGAGGCGTCCAGGAGGCATCCTGACCAGATGCCCGAGCCACCTCAACTGACTCCTCTCGATGTGGAGAAGCAGCGGCTCTACTCTGAGCCCCCTCCGGATAACTGAGCTTCTCACCCTATCTCTAAGGGAGAGCCCAGACACTCTGCGGAGGAAACTCATTTCAGCCGCTTGTATCTGTGATCTCGTTCTTTCGGTCACCACCCAGAGTTCGTGACCATAGATGAGGGTAGGAACGTAGATCGACCGGTAAATCGAGAGCTTCGCCTTTCGGCTACGCTCTCTCTTCACCACGACAGACCGGTAAAGCGCCCGCATAACTGCAGATGCCCCACCAATCCGTCTATCGATCTCCCGCTCCATTTTTCCCTCATTCGTGAACAAGACCCCCAGATACTTAAACTCCTCCACTTGGGGAAGGACCCCATCCTCGACCCCTAGAAGGCACCCCACCCTTTTCCGGCTCAAGACCATGGCCTCGGATTTGGAGGTGCTGATTCTCATCCCAGCCACTTCACACTCGGCTGCGAACCGCTACAGCGGAAGCTGTAGATCACGTTCCGATGAAGCCAACAGGACCACATCATCTGCAAAAAGCAGAGACCCGATCCTGAGGCCACCAAAACGGATTCCCTCAACGCCTTGGCTGCGCCTAGAGATCCTGTCCATGAAAGTTATGAACAGGATCGGTGACAAAGGGCAACCTTTGGCGGAGTCCAACTCTCACTGGAAACACTCCTATTATAGATAAAACCCAAAAAAATCTTTAATCATTGGCTAAAGCAAGACCTATCGTTGAAGGGAAGAGTTCTGCTTTCGAAGGCTGAGGGTATCTCCCGTCTAACCTATGCTGCCCAGTCACTATATGTTGATAATTCAACTTGTAAGTCAATTAACAAATTATCATACAAATTTTTATGGAAAAATAAAACCCACTACTTGCGTAAATCGGTAGCTTAAATTCATATAATAAAAGAGGTTTAAATTTTATTGATTTCGGTGCTCTTAACAACACCTTTAAAATAAACTGGATTAAAAATTATTTAGAAAATCCCACTTCTATCTGGAACTTTATCTCACATCATGTGTTCTCTAATTTAGGCGGCCTTAAAGGAGTCATGACCTGTAATTTTCACTTTTCCATGAAAAAAAAGGTATGTTATGATTGGCTAACGATTATACACTGCCAGGGAAGCCGATATTTAAAAGTGAAGCGTTTGTTTACCCCTGGGTTCGTCAACCAGCCCACGTGCACGCGCACTCAAATACGTGGTTTTAATTTCTGGCCGACTTGACGTCAATTCGGCTCAGGATATACCATATATAGACATCGCAGACCTACCTATGCTGCAGGAAGCCCGCCCTCCCTCTCTCCCTCATATTCAGTCGAGCGCCGCCATTACTGAATTCTAGTGATGGGAATTCCAGCTCTTTTTGGAGTTCTTTTGGCTTGACTCACCATAAAGAGCTGGCTCTTTCAGCTCCTCAGATTTTCTGTTGCTTAAAGTGAATTTATTACCAAATTAATGCAAAACGATGTGTACCAAATGTACCAAAACAAGCAGGGGGGAATGAAAAAAAAAAAAAAACGGCTCCCATCGTTCACTTCAAAGAGTTAGGTCTTAGAGCCGGTTCGTTCGCGACCGACACATCACCGATTTGAAGTACGAACTCCACCGTGAAAGATGCAGAAAGTTTCTTCACGCAATGATGCATGAAGAAGACATCCTCGTGTCAGCCTTTTACTTTTAATCAGCTAAATCAGCTAAAACCATTTCTACCAGAAACGTAGTGCACACGTGAGTTGCTCTGTTGTTGACTGCCAGAATCAACATGGAAATATTTTTTCTATTTTTTTTACACCGGAATCCTTTACGAATTTGGGACAATATCAGGGGAAGTCGGCATCGAAGCTCCGTTTGGAAAAAGGGGCCATTCCAACAATCAGAGGCTTGCCTGCAATTGAAACGGTAAGGCTGTGTTTTTATTGCTCTGCTGTGTGTAACAAACAGCAGCTAACTGCTAATGTGGCTATTGTATGCTAGCGGGAGTAGTAGATATGGGTTAGATATGCTGAAGCGTTACCTGCGGTGTCAACCCCCCTCCTTCCTGCCACCAATCAACGCGCCCCTCATTTACATTATTACAATGACCGTCCATGACAGCCAAAGTATCGCATCAGATCTCGCGAGACAATAATGCCTTCAGAAATAAGGGTCAGAGGAGCTCCTGGTTTATTTTTTACCAATCATCTTGGTATGTCAGGTATATAAAGAAGATGGACTCTTATATAATTACTCTGAATTCCTCAAGAGATACAATGTACCAATAACACCTAAAGAATTCTCAATAGTGTTCGATGCCATCCCATCTGGTCTGTCCATGTTACTCAGATGCTCCCACAGTGCTCCACTATCAGTCCACCGGATGTGTTACATTCTTCTCTTGGCAATCTTTGTTTCTCCTCTCATAAGTCTATAAATACCAAAATAAGATCTTTCTTTCAGGATACAATGGTTTCTGTTCCTTCAGCCATATTTTATTGGGCCAATTGTGTAACAGATATTGAATGGAAAAAAGTTTGGACTTTCCCACAAAGATTTCTTTTAACGAACAAAGTCAAAGACACTTCATTTAAATTGATTCATACGTTTTACCCTACCAAACAATATTTGGCCAAATTTACGACTGGTATAAATGTAAACTGTACCTTCTTTCAAGAGCAACCTGAAACAGTTACTCATTTGTTTTGGTCATGTAAATTTCCATGTAAATCCTGGAAGGACCACAAGTTTATTACTGACTCTGTTCTCCCTAACGTTCAACTATACTACAAGGATGTTATCTTTGGTTATTATAATTTTAAAAACAAGGACAATGATGCCTTCTTCTTTATAAATATGGTTTTATTTTTGGCAAAATTTCACATACACAAAAGCAAAGTCCATGGGAGAAAACCTGAACTTCTTGTATTAAAAGTGGAACTTGAACAATATATAAGGACAATCTCCTCATCAAAAAACACCAAGGCTCTCAAGACTGTTAACATTTGTAACCATCTGAAACTGCTAACCTGATTTTGGCTCTTGCAAACTTTTATTTTTATTTTATTTATTTATTTTTTTTCCCTTAATTTATTTTATTCTTGTACGTACTTTTTATCTCACTGTCCCCGTCACTCTCATTGTTCCTCATTGTAATACTACAATGCTATGTTTTATGTGATCCCTGTTTTACCTAACTGTATGTCTAAAATGTGATTAATAAAGTAAAAAAAAAAAAAAGGATATACGTTTTTGTTTTATTTTACAAAGCGCTATTTGGGATCACACTCCAAATCAGTGGTAGTGGTAATGCACCAATTGTTGTTTGCCAACCGCCAATAATTTTCAAAGAAGAAGACCTGTTTCGTTGCTTTGCCCAGCATGCAATGCGCACCTGTCATGGCTGCTCACTGACGCCTTTTTCGGCACATGGATAGCTAGAAAGCATTAGTGTCAGATTCCGGGGTGGTACCTCGCCTACACTGAGCTCGGTCTGGTCTAGAACTGTACTGGCTGCACCAGGAGATCCAGCAGAAACTAACGGGGTTTTCAGTCATGTTGTGCAGCGTAGAGATCCCCGTACTGAGAGGCTTTCTGACGGGCAGCGAGGCTACGGAATGGACACAAAACAGCGTTACTGATGCAGGTGAGACATTATCATGTTTATTTCCTCAGGTTAGCACCGTGGAGCGGCTAAGCATCGGTTTAAAGGTACGTTTAAGCTCCGTCAGTTTTATTTTTTTATCATTAGTAGGCTACCACACATATTACTGTGACTGTCGTCGGATGGCAAATGTGGGGGCGACAGTAGCAGAAGCGTTAAGAGTATTCTTGTGTGAACAAAGCTTTGAGCCATTTAAAGACTGTGCTGGGTTTTCTAAAGGTTGGGCAAAAACTGGAGTCAACTGTAGCGGTATGACGTGTAGTTATAGCCTACACTAGTAGTTATCACATTTAGTTAGGGAGCATAATCTTGTTGTTAGTCGGAGTGTTTGCTAAGAGTTGGCTGTTAGTGGCTGATAGTTATTACAGGTAACATCTTTCCACTGGCTGCGGTTGGTTCAGGTAGCCAGAGTGTGCTGCGTGTCCCTCCTCGGGATCTGTTTCGAGCCACTCCGCGCTCACATCACGCGGCATCTCACCCAGACCACGAGAACATGAACACCAGGAGGGGCAGATGTCAGGGGCGGATTTAGGATTGAAGATGATCAGGGGCTTAGCCCAGATGACTGATGTGCAAAAAATGGTTGCTTTAAATGATACACATCTCAGACAAAAAGCACTGGATTACACTGTCTATGCTTTAATGAAGCAAAACAACACTGTCAACAATACTAACTATCAACTAGAGATGTAAGAAAATATCGATTTTTATTTTATTTTTTTAGAATTTAAATGGCACCAATAATGATCACAGTAATTTTAGTAGTAAAATTAAAAGTATGACCACTATAGTTAGTGGGTGTTTTCACCTTCTTTGTTCCTGTGGATCAACTAGATCTAGTAATAAAACTGGATGTGTTAAGTATGAGACAGGGTGGAGTGTCTACAGTTAAATGAAGTTTTAAAAATCACAATATATAGTCTTACTCATAGTATCATGATATATATATTGTATCGTCCCACTGTATCGTTATACAATACACATCCCTACTATCAACAATATCCCAAAAGGTCAGCTGCTGACTGAAGTCACCTCTGAAAAACAGTTCAGGGAATACAGCTTACATCCATTAAGACCAGATAATTTAAACCAATAGGGCAACTAAGTTTGATTATATAGTTAATATATTGACCAAAAAACCAAATCCATCTTATTCTCTTAGATATGATCCTGGTCTCTGCTGTTTATCCTTCTCTGTTCTTCTTTCTTACCCTGACTAAATCTTGTTTCTTTGCTTTCTGAACAAGTTTTATGACCAGTTTCCAGTTATCTCATTCATAGCTTTAATTAATTGCATGAGCAAGTTTTATTTAAAAACGAACACTTCAAATCGGACCAATAGGAAAATCTAAAGACCGTCCGTCATTTTGACAGATTACAATTCGCACCCCTGACCACTGGATGCAGACTCGGAGGTATTTTCAACTTTATTCACGAAGTACAGGAAACTACATCAATAAAAACAGAGGATTTCCTTGAGAGCATCTAAGCATCATCTCAGACCTGAACACTAGGGATGGGTATCGTTAAGGATTTATCGATACTACTACTCTTAACGATACTCCTTATCGATCCGGTATTTTATCGGTATCCTTATCGATACTTTTTTTTTGAAAGACTAAAACAAAAGGGGAAAAACACAAATAATGAACTGTAGTTTAATAAAAAAAATTCTAACTTAGATAAGAAGGAAGCTGTTCAAAAAAATCCTGCATGTATTAATTGTAGGAATGAAATAGCAGGTTAACAAGCAGTTTAAGAATTTTTTTAAAACTTGGATAAGAAGGAAGCTGTTGTTCATAATATCCTGCATTTATTAATTGTAAGAATAAAATGGCAAACTTATGTCCATGCTTCACGTGTCTGGTTTGCATACAAACATACATACCAGTTGTATCTGATTCAGCGGTTGTTGCTGCAGCACTCAGGCGGTCAAACACTGTGCATCTTTCGGTTTGTAGTTGGTGTATTTTGGCAAGGTGTCTGTGTTCCCGCCTTTGCAAGCAAAGCTTTTATTACATATGTGACAGCGTGCATTGTCGGGATCTATTTTCGTAAAATGAAGCCAAATTTTGGATCTTTTTGTTCGCTCTGCCATCGTATCTGTAAGGCGAACACACACATGAGCGCGCAGCAGTCGCCACTCCGTCCCCGCATAGTGTGTGCTTGTTAAGGAGGAGTGGGGTGCAATACAGTGTTTGGCTTGTGTCTATAGCTCCCGCAAGACATGGATACGACCTTAATTTTACCGTTAACAGGATCGATAAGGCTGAAGCTTATCGGTCTGGGTGGACCGTCAGAATCAGCCCCGGGGCCAATTTAATACCGGGTTTCGGTACACATCCCTACTGAACACCGTACTCAACACATGCCATCTGGGAGCTTACAGCAGGTTAAAGAGTTATTGAGGCTTTGGGGCGAGTCTGTGGCCATTGGTGCTGATCTCCAACCCACTTCAAAGAGCCCGGTGCAGAAACGACACATATGATGAAGTATTTTCTCCCGCTGAAGCTTGCGGGTCAGGAACTGGCTCCTTCAGAGAGTCTTTACAACTTCTGATCACTTACATTTGAGAAATGTTTCCGGAATTCAAAACTTTGGTTGAAGTGGGGCTTTCATCCCATCTCCCTTTGGGTAGCGGAGCGTAGATTCAGCCTGATTTGCCTCTTCTCAACCCCATGAAAAGAGGCAGAAATCCCCAACCTTATGATACCAGCCTCTGCTGTAATCCCACTATTTGATTACGCAAAGGCGGGTGCACTACATTGTTTATATGTAGGGTCACAATCAGTGGGTTTTGTCATTGTGGAGAAATAAAGTGACATGATGTATTCATCTGCTTGATGTGTGATGGCACGATGTGGATTGTTCAACTCGTTCAGATTGAGTAGTAAAATGAATGAAAATTAAATACTCAGCATATGTCGTTGTTAGTTTAAAAATGGGTTATGATCGGATTTTGTGATCCCATTTGACAAACTGATGAGAGAGTGCAGTATGTTATATTTATATTTTATATATACTCAATGTTTAACTATCTTATAATCACTGACTGTAACACTACTTTACTATTTAGCAGTTATATCTCAGTCATGCAGAGATCTGCCTCTCTAATATTTACTCAGTTTTAATGATTATTATCGAAGTATTTATATATTCTTCCCATGTTACCACATACATAACATTATCTTATTAACATTCATTTTCTGTACCACAATTTACAGCAAACTGACATTTAGCAAGCCAGCACTTATGAAATAAGATTCACAAACCTGAATCATGATCTGTTTCATCGCAGCTGTAGTTTTCAATCTGTACTTTTTGTCTGAAAATGTTCCTGATATCCATATCACAACAGTCTTCTCATGCATGCGTTTAACGACCATTACATCTCCAAACAGGTAGGCTACTGAAGCGGCCAGCGTTTCTTCTTCAGAGAGCTCAGGGAGGCTGTATGCAGGCAACTTTATGCAGCTGCTGCCTCTCTGGTGGATTTTAGTACTGCAACCTATTTCTGAGGCTTTTTCCCACCTTCAAAAGTAAAATTCCGATTCAGGGCTTCTCAGAAAACATTCGGGTCTTAAGCCGAAGTAGCCACCCCCTAACTCCGCCCCTGGCAGATGTAGAAGCACATTGGTGGTAATCTTATGGGGGACCACTTAAAAGTATATGTGCTTTTTCGCAGTCCATAACAAAAGTATCAGCGTTAAACTAGAAAGCTAACGTCTGTAATCCCACTGTCTGAGCAGTGTCCACTGCGGTCCACTAGGATGGCATGTTTGCCTACTTTTATTGCCGCTTGAACACCTGAATGTTACCCGCTCACCCCTGCTCTTAAGGTGAACCTCGACAATCTGTTTAGAAAATGAATCTCGTTCTGACCTCTGGCATCTACTGTTTGCTAAATAAAATAAAGTTCATACTGAGTTCAAGAGTAAAAGAAACTCTTTTGTATGGCGCAGTTTTTTACAATCAACGTTTTAAATTTGGGACTAGTTTGTTTTGATCGTAATTAGAAAGTAGTAAAACGGCCCCTACGTCACCGTTTTAGACCAATGTGGTGCCGTATTTTAACCAACGTGATGACGCACAAGGAATGTGAGAGTAGCAGCGATGATGGGGAAAATACCTCTGAAAGTTCTACAAAACCTAGTAAATGTGCATGTAGAAAGTGCTAAATGCGCTTAACATCTGTGAAACATGAACAGGAATTGGATTTCACAGTCACATTATGGAATCAATCAATCAGTCAAACTGTATTTATAACGCCCTTTTCATATAAAGATTGCAACTCAAAGTGCTTTACAGATTAAAGTGGAATACGCACAGAAACGCCATCATTCACAATAAGTGCTTCCCTACAAACAAAGTCACATGCAGTGTGACTGTAAATATGGTTTCTCATTGATTGATTTTGACATTTACTTGGATTTTGCAAGGACCTAGACTGGTTTCTCATAAAAAGGCCTTTGTATAAATGTTTGTTATTAAAGGGGATAGTTCCCATAGGACCTCTTAAGATGCACAATTGGTAATAATAAACTGAACAGAAGGATCTGCATATGACTGTTTTATTCACATTCATTCATTACACTCCAGTAATGAACCAAAGAGCTGAGGTGGGAGCTGACAGCAAATTGAAGAGTTATGAAGGCTTTGGAGTGGGTCTATAACCAGCTGCACTACTGAACCACCAGTGCAGGAGGAGTGCATGCTGTGGGGTTCCCTCCCAATGGAGGTAAATAACTTTCCAGAATTCAGTGATTGTGCTGAACATCTTAAACAAATCCATAATCTCTCCCTTTGTACCTGGATAATGTCTGCCTGTAGCTCTAAATGACTCCCAAGAGTGATGTCTGTTTCACCCTAGCAGCGTCTGTCTACATCCTCTCTCCTGATCACCTCATCATCACGTCCTATATTCTGTCTTAGGATTTATTTTTAGATGTTTAATGAAGTTTATGGTTATGCCACAATACCTGACGGTCTTCTTAGACCTGTCACAAACTGCATCGTTGCTGTTTAGAATAGAATCTAACTTTATTATCCTCCTTAGTGGAACATTTTCTCCGGCTCTCCAGAATAAAAGAAACATCCATACATGTGCACAATCATAGTAATAACAGTATACCATGGATTGGACCCTAGTGATTACACTGGTTAAGGATCATTACAGCATTAGGAACACATTACATTACAGTTGACATGACCAAACCAGCCCGGGAGATGTAAATTAAAAAAACTTTCAACAGTTGCTTTATAAACAACTTCTAGAATTTGCTGGCTAACACCAAAGCTTCTAAACAGATAAAGTCTCTGTGATCATTTCTTTAAAATGTGATCAGTGTTTTTTAACAAAATCAAGCTGGCAATCTAGAAAGGCTGTGCCGGTTTGGATCTTTTCTTACCGCGGTCGGTAATCAACAAATTCCCGTGGTTTTGCGATATACCCATAAACATATATATTTATATCTACCCACCGCTGCACCACGGCTGTACTCTGCTCGTGGGCTCGTGGGCTGCGCCTATGTGTCAAAGATGGCTCTGTCTGTGGTGAAGGCAGAGCGCGTCCCGCAACAACTTATCCAGGAGAGGAGCGCACCGTAGCTCCTGCTTCGGCAACTTTACGCACAGAGACGGCTTCGGCCCCCATATATAAATTTGGTCTTCCCATTCTTCTCTACTGGGCGACTGACTTTATTTGTGCATGCATCCACGGCTTGACGGTCCCAATTCTCCGGTTGGGACATTCCCTCTGTGCCTCCGCTGTGGCCAGGTCCGGGAACCACGGCTCAAAGATGCCTGCACCTCGCCTGCTCAGGGCGGTTGCTTTTTCATTTTATTTTCACATGTGGCTCCTCTTTCGGGAGTTCTGAGACGCTGTGCCTCACATGTTATGCTTTCATCTGTGCATATTAAATCCAAAAGTTCAAAACATTACACTGATCGTAGGATAAGGCTAGAAACGCGCATGAAATGTTATTATGCATCACAAAAAATTGCGCTCACACACAGGTGTGCAGGGCTTTATTGGTTTTTTTTTGGGTGTTGATGATGGTGAGGCGCTCAGACCCGTGGTGGGCGTCACGTGACCGCAGTATGGCGATAATCCGGTTACCGCCCCAGGCCTATCTAGAAGTGAGCCTAAATATTTAAAATGTGTCAGAATTTCAACAGGTTGGTTAGCAAGTAAAACTGATTTCATTTTAAAATCTTGTCTTAGAGATATGATGAGCTCCTTTGTCTTAGCTACATTAATATCTAGCTTGCTCTGTTCACACCACGACTCAAGGGCTTTAATGCAAGATAAAAACAATGCTTCAGCCATAGTCTGTGTTTTTCACTAACTCAACCAAAGCCATGTCATCAGCATACTTAATTAAAATGCAATTTTGATCATTGATTGGAAATTCATTTGTATAAAGAGAAAATAGTACCGGGGAAAGAACGCAACCCTGAGGACAACCAGTGGTCACTCTGCGGACCTCGGAGGTCTCCCCACCACTACTAACCCTACGGTGGATGGCAGGATAAAAAGTCCCTGATCCATAGGATCAGAATAGAATTCACTTAAGATCCATGAGCCTCTTCGAAAGAATGTAGGTTAACATTGAATTAAAAGCCGGACACAAATCGACGAACAATTTTCTGGCAAAACTCATTGGACTCATCAAATGTTTGGTTTCCCAACAACTTCTTAGCCTTTTTGGTGGGTGGGGTGAAACTTCTTCCACTTTGGTCTCTCTGCACTCAACAGAATGCTAGAAAATAAAAATGCTAAATTTAAGCATAAATATTTACTAAAATGTAAGAATGCATTTAAATGGAAGGAACTATTCTCATTTACTCCATTCTAACCATTATTCTGACCTTGTCTTCCATCATCTTCATCTCTGACACCAGTCTGGCTTTGATGATGAGGACGTTGTTGACACAGATGTATTGTCTTAGATCTTGTATCTAAGAAAGATACCAGATCCAGGAGCTCTTGTGTAACTCTCTCGTCACACTTGCTATTCAAGTACTCCAAAATGTTCTTTTTGAAGGACTTGGTCATGTCCGTATCACCCTCCTCTGGTGCCAAGATGGTTGTGTCCTAAACAGACTGAGTACTGGTTTGATGTGTGAAACATAATCCTCCCCTGATAGAGCATCTGTCAGTACGTTTACATGCAGCAAGAGAAATTCGAATTATTGCCTTAGTCCGACTGAAATCAGACTATTAAAATGCATGTATACACCTTAGTCCCGCTGGAATCGAACCGAACTGGAGTTTCAGAAGCTTGACTACTGCAGCTAGATGATGCGATTCAAATTGGATTACTCTGCAACCGGCCCCCGGCCCTGCCCGCACTCACGCACCCCCCTAGGGAAGTTTGGAGAGTCGGAAATCCGACCCAGTACTAACAACAGTAGTGTTATAAGAGGCATATGGCATCTAAGACAAACGTAAGCGGCCAATCAGTGCATGTTTGGACTTACGAAGAGGCGATGCGTTGTTACTGTGAATATCCTGCTTTAACTCTGTCTGCTTCACTCCCGCCAGCCTCAGTTTACTGCCTGAATGCAGCTGGAAGCTAACCGCTATTAGGCTAACTTGTAGGAGCGCATATCGCCATCTATCGTCAGGGAGTGGAACGGACTTAATTTAATAATTCGATTTTCTGATGGACATGTAAACTGGGACTTGGCTCGTTGCAGGAGGGAAGTCTTTAGTCAGATTACTCCAAAAAGCTCGATTTAGCTGTGCATGTAAACGTACGAGTGAATTCAAGCAGTGGTCCCAGTGCCTTGCTGACTGACTCCAGCACATCCAGGTCTTGATATCCGACAATTAGGTGACGGGAGAGGACCTCATGGAGTGCTTTCTGCTGCTCCAGAATCCTTTTAATCATGAGCACCCTAGACCCCCATCTAGTTTGACACTCAGCTATGAGTCCATGGAATGGAAGTTTGAGGCGCTTCTGGGCTTGCTCAAGTGTGAGAAGTGGCAAACCAACTTTTTGCAGACACCTGTTGCACGGCTGATCCGGCTTTCACCTTTCACTGCGTTTTCTTGGAAAAATAGATGTCCAAAAATAATTCATGATTATATTACAACAGCTAAATAACCACATAATAATGCAGATCGTTCCCCCTCTCTCTCTCTCTCACACACACACACCTCTCTCCCTCTCTCTGTCTCAAAGTTATAAAAAATAAACTTAGCAAAACGTACCTATTGCCAGATGTAGCCTGTGTCCGAAGCACTGAAGGCGCGTCCAGCCATTCACTTCCAAAGCCTTTATCATGTTTGATGCGTTATCAGTCGTCACGCAAACTTGTTGGACCTCCTTGAAGTTCCAGTCTGCTAACGCACCTTTCATCTCCTCCGCTATATTATCTCCAGTATGCTCCCCGGGGAACAATGATGTCTGCAGACAGCGACTCTTGACTTTGAAGTTTGTTGTAGTAAAATGGACCGTTAAACTTATGTATGGTTCGGTTGTCCGGCTCATCCACTGGTCCGTGGTTGTGGCGAAATGATCGATTTCATGGAGCTCGGATTCAACATTCATGTTCCACTCATTATAAAGTTTGGGAATGGCCACTTGATTAAAATGTGTTCAGGATGGAATTTTATAACGCTTGTCCAGCGTCCGAACCATTTTTTAAAGCCTTCCTTTGAGACTGTGTACACAGATGCCATGTCTTTTGCAATGTGGTATGTTATAGCGTCTGTAATTTCTTTGTCTGGTGGACGTCAAGTCGTGTGGTGTAACGCTACTGAACACATCAGCAATCAAACTTTGCTTTGGCTTATTTTGGGATGACTGAGAAGTCCCCAGGGTTTCTCTCAATGTCATGCACGCTTCATTAGTGATGGGCATAATTAATCGACGATCGATTAATTGATCATTAAGAATTTCATCTATGACATTTTTTTAAACCGATCAATTAACGCATGTTCTGTTGCGTAGTGTGAGTTTTGAAGGAATGCAATTAATTTAGCTATGTGGCAGTAATTAAACACTTTACCACACGAGGGCGATGAGTGAAAATAAAACCCACAGGCCGACTCAGTTTCTTGCCAGTTTCTGTGTATTTCAAAAGTGGCATTGTCATGAAGAGGTCGCAGCAAAGTGTGGCGTGGGACCACTTTGACTAAAAAAACTAACAAAAACTCTCATTCACTGCCAACACTGCGAAACTGTGTATAATTACTTGAACGCACTTCCAACCCTGGTTAGAAGCGGAGCATCCTGCTCTTGGTCTCAACCTAGCATCAAGTCGGTGTTAGCACAGAGGAGCCCAGATGCACAACGAGCAGAGAAACTTACTCACCGATTACTTTCTGAGGGAGGCTCCACCACCCCTACAGACTGGTGGAAAATGAATGAAACAAGATTCCAGAGGCTTGCCAGGTTAGCACGGCGGTCTGTGTATCACAGCGACGTCTGTCCCCTCACAGCAGGTGATCTTGGCGCTGCAGGTCAGACGCGACAGCAGCCTGGTGACCGTCAGTCTGGTCAGCACATGTTAACATGCTCATCTTTCTCAACAAAAATCAGTAGACTGATGCTAAAGTTGTTGGTTTCTTTTGTTTTTGTCTTTTTTACCCCGTTAATGAGCCTCATTCATTGTTAGGTACGCTGATCTCTCTCATCCTCTTTCTCCACTCTTTTTGCCAAATGTAACACAAAACTATCAGACCTATAAGTACTATATATTTTTTGTCAAGTTATTGTTTAATATGATTTATTATTTTTTTTTTACTTTTTTGGAGAGGAAAAAAAATATGAACGTCAGATGTGTTAATGAGTACCGTCTTTTAGCTGTTGGCTCCGCTGCTTATAGCGCATATTTTCTTTGTGCAACTACCGTGAATTAATTCCGGTTAACTGCCACAAGAGGTGTCCCACTTGTAATGAAGATCTCAGTGAGGAAACGCTATTTTTCTATTCTCACTGCATTTTAATATAGCCTATGAACAATTAATTTTAATATAAAAATATCAATGATTAATTGAAATTCGATCGCCAACTCTCCCGATGATCAATGAAGACAGTTTAATCAAATGCCAATCCCTACTCTTCATGCAGCACGTGATGGTGTTGTTTCAGGTGGTGAAACATGTTTGTTGTAATACCTTGCTTAGTCGTAATTTTGGCTAAGCACGACCTGCACAACACGTCACTCTGGTTAACATCGTCCTTTCTGAATCCAAAATACTTCCAAATTATAGAAGATGAATTATGTTTTGGCACCAAGTCAGATTCTGCACTACGAAAGCCCGCATTATCTCCCACACTCATTTTCTTTCTTTGTTTTTAATTTCTCCACTGTCTCTGTAGTGTGTGCGCGCTGGCTTTAGCGGTGCATTCAAGGGCACTCGTAAAAATGTTTGTGACTGCCAGAGTTGTATGCAGGGCGAGTGCGGAGAGGGGGAATCTATGTTGTCTATATAGTTGCTTGTTTCGATTGTAATAACGATAGATCGTTCAGCCCTACTTAAAGGTAAGGTAACCTTTTGTAAATTCTATGATGTTTAAAATAATTTGTATGACTTGCCCTCTATCGTATTTAGTTTATTTAATCTTTTTAGTTTCTGCCATTTTAGTTCTTTTATTCTCCATTTCCTTAGGCTATTCTTGTGTTTTAATTTCTGAATATTGGAATTACATTAGTATGTTTCAGGATCTACTATTTTATTTCAGTTCACGTCTTGCCATATTTGTAGTCTCTGTATTATTGATCAGAAGGTCTTTCCATACTGGTCTATTTCTTTGTATTGCTGTTTCTTAGCTTGTTGGTGGCTTTTTCTCCTTGTGTCTTTCTTTTTGTCAGGGCTGTACATTGTCTGTACGATAAACCTTTTTCCTAAGTAGCACCCGTGTGACAGCTTTCTAAGCTGCTTGTTTTTTGTTTTTTACTGTAGGCTGCCACCGTGACGATGAAGCGATGGTGTCTCAACACTGCACAGTGGCTGCAGTCACTACCTGTTCACTACTATAATCATGTGATTCACCCCGTTCGTTTGGCTGAAACAAGGGAACGGTGTTGCCAACATAGCGACCGTGTCGCTATATATAGCAAGTGTTTAGACCCCTCTAGCGACTCTTATCACAAGAAAGCGACAAATCTAGCGACTTTTTATTGTGTTTTTGGAGACCTTTGGAAACACTGACGTAAAGCACGCATCATTGTTACTGTTGTCAGTGAACATCTGTGCTGCCCACAGTGCTAACAAGCAGCTCGGTCCATCTGCATGGCCAGGCTCTGCTCAGTCACAGCTGAAATTTCTCTTTGTTCTTTGATGCTGAAGCATCAGGCTAGTAAATAAGGTCTGCCCCGTGTTCGCTGAAGGCAAATGTTTGGGCCATCTGACATGACTTCTTCATGCTAATGAACACCTTAGCTACTTTATTTGAATACAAGTTTGCAAGTATATAAGAGCGATCTTTCTTTTATAAGCCACACACAAACATCCGGCAGAGCTGCACACGTGTGGCGCATTCAAGGAACGTTGGAAATATATGCTGAGTTCAATAACATAGGACTTTTAAAACTTCTGACTGAAAATAATAACATAAGCCATAAACTTC
This sequence comes from Valencia hispanica, assembly GCA_963556495.2. Classification (NCBI taxonomy): domain Eukaryota; kingdom Metazoa; phylum Chordata; class Actinopteri; order Cyprinodontiformes; family Valenciidae; genus Valencia; species Valencia hispanica. Next base: position 55,996,798 of record OY747711.1, read on the forward strand.
TGTTTAATCGTGGTTGATAAGCAATTTGTGGTGCATACTAAATATACCTGACTTATTTTCTACTAAGTACTAAAGAAACAAAAGCTATTCTATTAATTTTGTCTTCTCAGCATTTTTTTCAGAACTAGAAATTTTGTGTCAGAAACGTGGCATTGGAGACACCATTGACCATAGTCAAATGCTTGCCAGGGGCCAGAATGGCCTACCTGAAACTGCTGGCTAAAGATAAGCGTAAATACAGTAAGATTGTTATTCACGCTGGCGGTAATGACACCCGGTTACGCCAATCGGAGGTCACTAAAATTAGTGTTGCTTCGGTGTGTAAGTTTGCCAAAACAATGTCAGACTCTGTAATCTTTTCTGGTCCCCTGCCTGATCGGACCAGTGACGACATGTTTAGCCGCATGCTGTCATTCCATCAATGGTTGTCTAGGTGGTGTCCTGCAAACGATGTGGGCTACATTGATAACTGGAGAACTTTTTGGGGAAAACCTGGTCTGATCCGGAGAGACGGCATCCATCCCACTTTGGATGGAGCAGCTCTTCTTTCTAGGAATATGGCCGAATTTATTAGTCCTCCAAAACACTGACAACCCAGGGTCCAGACCAGGAAGCAGAGTCGTAGTTTAACCCACCTCTCTGCTGCTTCTGTACTGTTACCCACCCATTACCCTATAGAAACAGTGTCTTGCCCACGGCCAAAATTAAATGGATTCAAAGTTAAGCCAACAAAAGCAAATTATGGAAATCTCATAAAAATAAATACAACTTTGACTGAACAGAAAAATAAATCTACTAAATGTGGTTTATTAAACATAAGATCTCTCTCCTCAAAGACTTTGTTAGTAAATGACTTGATTTGTGATAATCACATTGATTTCCTTTGTCTCACAGAAACCTGGTTGCAGCAGGAGGATTATGTCAGTATAAATGAGTCAACTCCTTCCAGTCATTTAAATTTTCACATTCCTAGAAGTACTGGGCGAGGAGGAGGAGGAGTTGCAACCATTTTTCGTTCTGATTTACTAATTAGTCCCAGACCAATTGATAGCTACAGTTCTTTTGAACATCTAACCCTTAATTTTCCTCATCCAAGTTGCAAAACATTAAGACCATTTTTGTTTGTGGTTTTGTATCGTCCACCAGGCCCTTACTCTCAATTCTTGGATCTGATCTCACATTTTTTATCTGATTTAGTATTAAATACTGATAGGGTTATTATAGTGGGGGACTTTAATATTCATGTGGATACTGAAAGTGATAGCCTAAATGCAGCCTTTAATGCTATTTTAGACTCAATTGGCTTTACTCAAAAAGTACAGGGACCCACCCACTCGGGCAAACACACTTTGGACCTTGTACTGACATACGGTATTGAGTGTGAGGAAATAACAGTCCACCCACATAACCCGGTCCTGTCTGACCACTTCTTAATAACTTTTGAATTTACTTTAACTGACCATCTTAAATCTGAAAGAAAATTTCATTATAGTAGAGCTTTATCAGACAATGCTGTAACAATTTTTAAAGAATCTGTTCCATTCTTACTTTCCTCAGTGTCTCAGAGTATCACAGTGGATGGCAGCAATTCTATCTCTAACCCTTCAGAAACTGATGGTCTGGTTCACAGCGTTACGTCCTCATTGCGTTTGGCATTAGATAATGTAGCCCCCCTAAAAAAGAAAGTGGTTAGCCATAGGAGGCTGACTCCTTGGTTCAACGCAGAGTTGCGTACTTTAAAGCAGAATACTAGGAAGTTGGAGAGAAAATGGCGCTCTACACACCTAGAGGATTCCTATTTAACCTGGAATAACAGTCTACTGCTGTATAAAAAGACCCTTCGACAAGCTAGAACAGCATCATTAATAGAGGCGAATAAAAACAATCCTAGGTTTTTTTTTTTGTACAGTTGCCAAACTTACACAGTCATAGCTCTGTTGAGCCAACTATTCCCCCAGCTCTTAGCAGTGATGATTTTATGGGATTCTTCATAAATAAAATGAATTCTATTAAAAATAAAATCATTGGCATCCTCCCAAACACGATTACTTCTTCCTCAGTAAATGAGGCAGTATCGGAAAGAACTGTAGAACCTCAGTTGTGCTTAGGCTGTTTTGATTCAGTCGAGCTTTCGGAATTATCAAAAATATTAGCCTCATCTAAACCTTCAACTTGTATGTTGGACCCAATTCCAACCAAATTATTTAAAGAAGTGTTCCATTTGGTTCCTGGTCCCATTTTGGATATGATGAATCTATCCTTAGTAAACGGATACGTACCACAGGAATTTAAAATAGCTGTAATTAAACCTTTACTCAAGAAACCTTCCCTTGATCAAGATGACTTAGTGAATTACAGACCTATATCTAACCTTCCTTTCTTATCCAAAGTCCTTGAGAAAATTTTTGCTAATCAAGTCTGTGAGCATCTAAACAGTAACGAGCTGTTTGAAGAGTTTCAGTCAGGTTTTAGAGCTCATCATAGCACTGAAACACCACTGGTGAAGGTTACTAATGATATTCTCATGGCCTCAGATAATGGACTTGTGTCTGTTCTGGTTTTGTTAGATCTCAGTGCTGCTTTTGACACAGTCGATCATAATATTCTCTTAGAAAGGCTTGAACATGTTGCAGGGATCAAAGGAACAGCACTAGGCTGGTTTAAATCATATTTGTCTGATAGATTCCAGTTTGTTCATCAAAATGATAAATTTTCTTCACTCTCAAGGGTTACTTGTGGAGTTCCACAGGGTTCTGTGCTTGGACCAATTCTGTTCACCATATATATGCACCCAATTGGTAGAATCATTAGACAGCATGGGATAAATTTCCACAGCTATGCCGATGATACACAACTATTTATCCATAAATCCTGATGAACCCAGTCAGTTAGGTAGATTACAGGGATGTCTGGAAGACATAAAAACATGGATGGCCCTAAAAATTTTTCCTTTAAATTCTGACAAAACAGAAGTTGCTGTCTTTGGACCAGAAGTTCTTAAACAGAAACTGATTAGTCAATCACTTCATCTGGATGGCATTAAATTGGCCCCCAGTAATAACGTAAAGAACTTCGGCGTTATTTTTGACCGAGACTTGACATTTAAATCCCATATTAAACAGGTTTCTAGGATTTCTTTCTTTCACCTCCGGAATATTGCTAAAATTAGAAACATCCTGTCCAGGAGTGATGCTGAGAAAATACTCCATGCATTTGTTACCTCAAGGCTGGACTACTGTAATTCTTTACTATCAGGTAGTCCACAAAATGCCATTAAAAGCCTTCAGTTGGCAGCAAGAGTTCTGATGAATATTAAAAAGAGAGATCACATTTCTCCTGTTTTAGCTTCCCTTCATTGGCTCCCTGTTAAATCCAGAATAGAATTTAAGATCCTTAAATTGATTTCTGTGCAGGTATTACGTCAAAACGGCAGGATTTGACCATTTATGAACATAGCGGACCAATGCTGCTGGAGCTCGCCCCGCCCCCATTACTGAAGAAGACTACATCACTGTTATGTAATAATCGACTTTATAAGAAGGCAAACCTATTGTGTAGAAACTAACAATAAGCATTTTATCACGTTATTGATCAAATGGTTGATCAATACTTTACCATTCCGACACATCTTGCTGTAGACGTCCTTCCATCTGTTCAACATCTTAACATTCCAGCTCTGGTTCGGAGTCGGACTCGTTCATAAACGGTTGGATTACATAGGTCGCGACGAGGTCGGGTTCATTCATAACGTCAGCCATGTTGTTTTTTTGGAGAGCGTTGCAGTGGAGCGTCATTCCCCTCCTTCCTACGACCAATCAACGCAATCCTCATTTGGATTATTATAATCTTATATCATAAAACACCCGGGAACGGCAAAAAATGGCATGCACTCTCGCGAGACAATACGGGTTTCACTGAATGGGTCAGAAAAGCACCTTTAAAAAAATGTTTTTTTACTAGAATTTATTTTAAAGGCGTGAAAGACTATGATAGGGAGTAGTTATTCACTTTAGTAACAGGTGATTGTTTCCTTTAATAAATCTGATGATTTGACTCCAGACTACAGGTCTCATATTTAAATCCCTTTCTCTCTGACAATGGCACTACATGAAGTCATGTTTGAACTTTGACATCCTCTTTAAATTATTACAAATAAAAAGACAAATTTGATCAAAATAGGACACAAAACTAAACTCATTAAAACCACCAGACAGAAGTTTGGAGTTAGGAGGTGACTAAACTATTGCAGAGAGAATCTGGGATGTTTTCAGGGGTTTGGAAGTAAAACTGCACTGCTCACCGAGTAAGGCTCTTAGTGCATCTGTTTCTGCTCTGCTATTCATCCTAAACTACATCATCCGTTTGGATGATTGTTGGTCATTTCACCCCACTGCTCTTCATCTTTTACAGTTTCGGTTGTTTTCTGCATGATCTTTTCAGGTTGAAAATGATGCTGCCTGCTATGGGACATTATGTACCAGCAGGGAGCGCTGTGTTATAACATATGCAACATGGGCAGTTGTCCAGGGTGGCATTAGTGGGAGGGGCACCAATGAGAACCAAGCGTGCCTTTTTTACCTCCCATTTGTGCCCGGAATGAGCTTTAAAGAGCATTCTTTGTCATGGGCTGTAAGTCAGGAGTTGTTCTCTTTGTTGCCAACAGAGGGAACACGTCACATACTAGGATTTCCTCCGATCTGATTGGTTTTAGAAGCCTTGGCTGTTAGGTGGAGCTAATTGAACTGACCATACATGGGCTAGTTAAGCTGTGTAACCTGTGTGGCATGTTAACCCGGCCTTTCTGCAGACCTGCTACTAGTTGTGACCTGCCTATTTGTGCAGGTTCAGGGGGTGCTGGAAGTAGTGTCCGGGGGACACTACTCACCTTGGCCAAAAGTACAATAGTTATTTATGTGTTTGCTGTGTAGTTAGCTGGTTTATGGGTGTGATGTTTTAAAGTCACATGGTGTTTGTTTTGGTGTTATTTGTGAAATGGAGCTTTTATGAGGAAATTCTTGAATGATTCCATTCAAGAATTAGGGATGCTGTAATCTGAAGCTGTTTAGTTCAGTTTGCTGCTTCTGACTGTTTATTTATTTGGAATAACTTGTTTTGCTATGTAATGTATGTCTGTAAATAAAATTTGATGAAGTCTAGAAGTTGATTAGGTTTTAATTTTAAGAGGAAGTCAGCAGTAGATGGTGCTGTGGTTCTGCAGATGGTTCTGTATCACATCAGTGGAAGGGTTGATCATCTGCTGAGCTTCATGAAGGAGAACAGCTGAAAACTAAATGAACTGTTGGCTTAGTGGACCTTCCTTTACTTTAGACAAGTTTTTAACAAGCACCAGTTTTGTTTGAAACCTTGACTTCAAAAGTAAAAGTTCTGTTTGTTGTGTACTTTTAACAGATTGCTCAGATTCAATGATGACACAAAAAATCCAGTAGCTTTAACTGTTGCAGTATGAAATTATAAACCAGAACTAGTATAACATTGCTATGAAAGCCAAACATTTCAGTTTATCAAAAGATGTACACTTATTTTTGTTAGACTAAAAGTTATGTATGTATGTGCATGTTTGATGAACATACATGTGGAGGAGGAAGTTGACGGGCTTCAACAGCAATTATAATCTAAATCAACTGAGCATTTCAGTTCCCATCACACATGAGATATGAGCATTTATGACTATTGATCTCCATGATTCAGATATTTAACTAGAACAAAAATAAAGGGATACATCTTGGCTTACAGATAATGAAATGACTATGCACAGGTCTGAATTGTATGATTTAACAAATGAGCCATTTTCACTTGCGGACAGGTTTTGACCCGTTTTGTTGAACGCGTTTCAGAAACCATCTCCCTGCTGAGGTCCCTGCTGGAAGGGGACTGTGAGGCAGTTCTGCTGAGCCCTCATGTGACAGATGTGCTTACTGGAGACGGCAGCTGCAGACAAGGGGAGGATGTGGAGGCCTACCTGGAGAGAAGACTGCTGCTGTATCTGACTGGTGACAGCAATGATCAGCAGCATCACAGGTAAGTCAGATCAATCTGATGTTGGACTTTGACCAATAACTGATGGTCCGACTTTGTCTAGTCCTTGATACACCTGTGATCCTAGAGTTTCTGACTGCATCTTTTTATATGGAATGCACTGTTAAAATCAAAGAGCATGATGATTTGTCCAGATGACAGCTGGTTGTAGCAGCAGGTGGATGATGGCGTCTCCAACTCCATGGTGATGAGTAAACAACAGTGAGCTTAGGAGACAATCTTGTTCCCTTTCCACTCAGACCAATGAGCTCAGTGTTGTTCATTGAGGGCTGAAGAAGCAAGCTGGTTAGCATATACTTTCAGGATTCTGGGGCTGGTATCATCTGGACCTGCAGCCTTGGTTTGGTTCAGCCTCCAGCTGCCTCTCCACATGACTGTGTATAAGGAAAGACAAAGCTGCTATTTCTTTGGAAGCTTAGATCCTGCTGATCTTCTACAGGTCTGATGTGGAGTTCAGGCTCTTCTGCATTTTTCTACACTTTTATTTTTTGACTATATTTTATTCCATTTCAGATTCACTAGATATATTTGAATTTAATTAAAACTCAAAACAAATGTAAGGTGTCCTGTATCGTTTTTATCCAAGGATGTTTTCAGGCAGATCTCCCTTGTACTTCAGTCAGGTCTTTAGACTACAGATGATGAGGAAAAACCTGAAGACTATTTTTTAAATATAATATTCCTAATTTCTTTGCATGAAAAATGCAATTATGCTCCCTGAAGAGACAGACTTACCCTTCAGATGTATACATCAAGGATTGGAGATGTATCCAAGTAATATTTTGATTTAAGGAGGCGAATATGAATTTTGATACAGAAATATCGTTATGTAGCTGATAACTGCTAGAGTTAGTGATCCACCACTCTTATGGATCATCCATTGACTAGAACCTGTGTTCCCTGGTCTTCATGATGCTGTTTGGTGCCTGACAACACACTCATGGTGTGGCGTCTTTCCATTATTATGGCCCTCACCTCTGGAACAGGCTGCTGGATAACCTCAGAGAACGTTCATGTTTTTAAGACCAGGCTCAAGACTCACCTTTTTAGCTCAGCTTTTAATTGATTATTATTTATTGTAGTCTATTTAATTGCTCTGCATGTTTTATATGATTATTTTTTATCAGTATTTTACTATCTAATCTTATCACATTTATTTACTGTTTATTTTTAGATTTTAATTTGTTGTCTTGATCCCCGTTCCAGTGTTTCCTCTGTGGGAGCCCTCTGCCCTGGGAGCGGTGGTCGGCTGTAGCTGCCTGAGTACTCTCCAGGTGGAGCTTGGGTGGAGGTGGGGGTCTTGGCCTTCCCCTCCACTGGGCGCTCTGTGTCGGTGCCTCGGCTGCTGCTGTTGATCTACTGCTGCCGGTGCAGATGGCTCCTCTGACGGCTTTTACCTGTGTGTTTATGCATGGGAGATGGGTTGGTGGGAGGGGGGTATAACTGTGACCGTGCTTTTAAATCTGTGGGGGAGGGATGGGAATGTAGTTTTATGTGGGGTCATTTTATTCTGTAAAGCACTTTGTGATGCAATTCTTGTATGAAAAGCGCTTTATAAATAAAGTTTAATTTGATCAGGAAAGTAGAGCACATCACCCCAGTTCTAAAGTCCTTTCACTGGCTCCCTGTAGCTCAGAGAATAGACTTCTAAATACTTTTACTAGTTTATAAATCATTACATGGCTTAGCACCAAAGTATGATGAAGATCTACTGTTACTATACCAACACCCCAACTCAACATCCCTAGATTTAGAACCAAACACGGAGAAGCAGCTTTCAGTTTCTATGCTGCTCTAAACTTCCAGAAAACTGCAAAGCTGCTGAAACACTGAGTTCTTCTAAATCACAACTAAAACCGTATCTGTTTAGAGCTGCCTTTGAGTCATGCTTTGTTGTATCATGTTTTGTGTATTCTTCTTGTTTTACTGCTGTTTTTAAATGCCTTGATGTGTCTGTGTGCTTCATGATTTATTGCTGTTTTTACTTTATATGCTTTGTCTCTGTTTCACTGTTACTTTTGTTTTACCACTTAACCATGTAAAGCACCTTGAATTACCTTTTTTTTTTTTTTTGTTTTTTTTGTTTTTTGTTTTTTTTTAATCGTGTCCTGTTTGGCAGTGTGGAGCTCAGAATTGGTGTCTGAGTACCAAGTAGAAGCCCAAGAGATTTACTTTCACAAGCGGAGGAGTACAGCTTTTGCTATAGTACTCCGCTTGATATATGTGTGAAAAATCTTTATTATGAATTGTTGGGGTTTTTATTTCCTGATGTTATGGACACGGAGACGGAAAATTAAGGAGAAGAAAGAAGGAAGATGAAGAAGAGAGGTAGGAAACAAAATGTCATGAGAGAGGGTGAGTTGAAAATGCAAGAGAGGAAGGGGAACAAAGAAAACACAGGAAGACATTGAAGTCTGCCTCCATACCCACAGGACGGCAGAGAGAGGGGGAAAAACAAAACACGAAAAAGGAACATCGACAAAACCAACCAAACATTGTGAACTTAAGAATTACACAACCACATCACACAAAAATAGATATAAAAATACAACAACAATGTCACAGAAAAACTCATGGTACCGATTAATCAAGCTCTAGTAATGATAACCTCAGCCCAAGAATATATCCTTAAACACCAGAGACCCCACATCTATGTGTGTGTGTTAGCATGCTGGTGCAAATAAAGTTTCTCCATAAGAGTGTTCGATAGTTGGTGTGAGAAGACATCGATCCGTCCCCCAGGAATCGATGTAGACATGAAGGAGATCGGAGCAAAGACGTCCAAAGGACCGCCAGAGCCCCAGGCGGAACCGGGCGGGGCCGACCGCATCCCCCAAGAGAGGAGAAAAGGAGAACCCCAGCGGAACATCCAGCAGCCACTATGCAGGGGCCCGGGGGGCAGTAGTGACGAGCCCACGGGCTCCGCCGGCAACCGGCCACGCCGGGGCGGGCCGGTCAACGGACCAGGGGAGCCGGGGCCCAGGGGCACCCCACCCCCCAGCAGGGACCCGACAAGGGACCGGCCGACGAGGGGCCCCCGGCCGGCCGCCGGCTGCCACGCTTCACCTCCGCCCTAGGCCAATCCCCACCGCCAACATCCCAGCGCCCCACCAATAGCCGCAGGGGACTGACGGCATCCCCGGGCCAGGCTCAGTCAGCATCTGGACGCCAAGTTGTACCAGCTCCCGGGTCCTGATCCCGCGCAACGCAGGGCGCTGAGACCAGGCATCCAACGAGGGCCAGGGCCGGTCCAACCCGCCAATGAACCGGCCACGCACGGTGCGCACAGAACAGGTGATCAAACGAGCAGAGACGCCGGATCCGCATCCCGCCGAGCCACCGAGCAGGCACCACCCAACAATCCCAAACCTGGCACCTCTAAAAGAAGTGCCCCAACCAACCAAAGGAAGATATCGGCCCAGCGCATCGGCCGACCGACACACCGGCCCCCCCAGGCCCGGCCAGGCACGCACCAGGTCCGAACCGGATTGACCACCGGCGCACCGGCAGGCAGGGGCCCCCGTCACCGGCGGGGAGTGACGGAGGGGAAATAGGCCCCCCATTAAGTGTAAGGCCTGAGGTGCGCCAGGCGAGGGGGGGAGGACCAAGATCCAACCTGACAGGTAGACAAAGACATACAGACAGTCATACATTCCCTCCCTCTTAAACACATACATTCTCACTGACTCACCAAGACACCCAAAAAAATTACGCTGTACCCTCACTCACACACCCCATGCACACTTTATGCTCCCAGGTCCAGGTACTGATGCCCCAGTAGAGCCACCAGCCCCCGGACCCGGGAGGTGGACCCCCTACCTTCTAGGATGGAGACAAGCAGACCGCCAAGGTTCCCACAATGGCAAAGCAGCCCGACAGCCCAGAACCCCGACCAGACCGCCTGTCCTCCTCCGGACCCCAACCCCTGATGGCCCGTAGCGAACAGGGGTGGGAAAAGACCCCTAGCCTCCATCCTCCCGCTCGAGTATGGTGTTGATGCGTGTTGTTATAATGTGCATTTAAAACAGAGGGGTGGGATGTGGGGGAGGCAGCCACACATCACCCAACCCCCACCCCGAGCCCTCAGTGTCTATATGTGGTTTAACAGTGGGCACCGGCACCAGAGGTGAAGCTGAATGTACCGCTCCCCCTCTGGATGCCGAAAAGTGTGCCCACCCCAAAGTCCCTACATATGTGTCGTGTGAAAATGTTAAAAGTGGGAGTGTCTAAGTTGTATATTAAAATTGGGACCCAGGACACCACGGGACAGCGAGGAGGGAAGCCCCTCCTCGCACCCCAGTGATGTGCCCATGCCCCAAGACCCTATATGAGTGGTAAAGTGATGGAGCGGGTGGACAGAGGTGTCCAGGGATGGGGAGGGAAGGACTGGGAGACAAAATGTCTTCCCAGGGAGCCAGGAATTACCTTGTTGTTGAAAGTGTTCTATACAAATAAAATTGCCTTGCCTTGATGTTCTCCAGGTAACCTATATGGTCAGAAACAGAACAGTTGCATAGAGACCTAGAATAAGGTTTCATTCACACCAGCCCTGTTTAGTCCGCTTTAATCAAACTGTAGTTCATTTACCCAAAAAGTCAGGTTCGTTTTTGGAGGTTTGACTATACAATCGATCTCTAATACAGATTAAAAAAAAGCGACTCTGGTCCTCCTAGCATCAAGTAGTTTTTTTTCAAAAAATACTCATAATATCCCAATGAAAGCCATTGAAGTTAGTGGTTATAATGTGTTGAAGAGGAATAATTATTTTATTGCTTCCGTTCTTTTACCTGGCTCCATTTCTTCTTCTTTGGTGTCCTCTGTCATATTCCATGTTTCTTCACCCTGTAGGAACCCAGTGAAGCTCATTAAGCACCTTTCCTCTATCTGAACTTCAGAGTAATTTAAGCAGATCTTTTAATGACGGGGTAATGTGTCGGCCCGCTCCTGTCAGCCGTCGTTTCTCCATACACAATCGGCCCTTTAAGGAATCGGCTAAAGACATTCACACATGACAACCGTTTCAGCAGCGACTGATCAGGGCAAAAAGGCGCCCAGAGCAGCAGAGATAACCAGAGATCGACATCGAAGAAGCACGGATGGTTTGTGTGTTTCTGTTTGCTGCTGTTATAAACTGCTTCGCCAGCAACTCTTCTTATTTTTACAAAGCCAGTTGTTTGCCCACATCTGCTCATTTCCCTCTGAATTACAAGCAGTCAGCATGACGTAACAACAGCTCCCGCTCAACCACTTGATCGGGCCATTCCAAGTACATACCCCCATACAGGTACTCTGTTGGCTCCTGGAACGAGCCTGTCGGCCCGGCCCGATGAAGTGGACACATGTGGGAAGGTCCAGTCAAATTACCCTGAATTTCAGATAGTGGAAATGCTCCTATTACTCCTACCAAAATAAAACCATTGATCAAATGAACAAACCCTTTTTATTAAAGCAGTGTGAAACCACATATCAGTGCAGTAACTCCAGCTGTTCTGTTGCAGGGAGCTCACAGTAATGGCCATGGCTGTTTCCTGCCTCCATCTGTTTGCTCAGAGTAACTGGACCGGCCCTGTGGTCTCTCTCCAGGTGTGGGACCTGCTGCCCTCGGCTCTGCTGTCCTCTCAGGTACAATGCCGTCCTGTCATCCTCTCCAACGCGTCTGGCTTCTTGCCTCCTGCACAATTTGCTTGTTGTTCTTGTCTTTCCACCAGGCATTAAAACTATTAGGGATGTAAGAAAATATCGATACACCGATATATCGCGATATTTTATTTCCCGATATTGTATCGCTATTCAAAACAGAAATATCGTTTATTTTTAAGGATTTGAATGGAACCATTAATGACAGTAATTCTTGTAGTAACATTAAAAGTATAACTGGTAGTTTGTGGCTGTTTTTTCCTTCTTTGTTCCAATGGATCAGCTAGATCTAGAACTAGACCTCTGGCATGGCCGCATTAGTGGAGGGAACTGCAACATGTTCCCCAGCCTTGTAGACTTTATCACTGAGGCAGGCACGTCACACGATTTCTCCTCCCTATTTCAATCAGCGTCTGAGCAACCTGTCAGCAATGAGAAAACAATTTGCGACGTACTTTAAAGAGTATTATCGCTCTTTTGCTTGGGTTTGAGATCCGTTTGTGTGCACAGCAAACGAGCTGTCAATTTAGGGTGACCAACCATCCTCTTTCCCCCGGACATGTCCACTTTTCATGTGCTGTCCGGGGGGATTTATAGACTGATGAAAATGTCCGGGTTTTTATTGTTTTTCTTAGGACCATACTTAAACTGACAGGTGTGATGCATGCAGTATGACAGCCTTTCTCTCATGTAGCCTAATGTCCTCCCGAGCCGAACAGAGTAAGCACTTTTCTATTGTTTTTTAGTCTGCAGCTGTTTACTTTCATTAATTCAAAAGAGTAATTATTTCTATTATTTATTTCCAGAGATTATAAAATCATTTTCTTCTTGTGAAAGCCTTTTTGAAGTTTATTTAACTAATCTTTTCTAACCACATTGAGAATGCACACTTTAAATATGTTAAAATCACAAGTCTTGACCAAGTCCTGAAAGTGTTTCAGTACTGTGCCAGATGGCCTCTTTTTTGGGAATCAAAATATGTTCACCCTATTGATATGCAGGAGCAGCTTATTGAGCTGAAGAGTGACAGTACACTGAAGGAACTTTTTAGCTCCTGCCCTCGTTCATCATTCTGGGTAGCATTGATGCAGGAATATCCTCAACTCTGTGAAGTCGCCTTGAAGATTCTCCTTCCTTTCACGTCGACATATTTGTGTGAGGCAGGATTCTCATAAATGACTGCACTCAAAACAAAATACTGCAATCGTCCACAAATCGAGGATGATTTGAGGCTATGTTTATCAAACATTGAGCCAAGAATTGAGGATCTTTCCAAGGCAAAGCAGGCTCAGGTCTCACATCAACATCACCTACCTGCAAGCTTCTGTAAAAAATGCAGATGATGCCTACTATTAGGCCTAGTAATAATAATAATAAAGCATAAATTAATATCGGGGGGGTATTCCATCAAGCAGGCTAAAGGCAAAGCCAAGCTTAACTCTGGCTAATATGAGTGAGAGTTCGGTTCCATCAAAGAGGCTGAGATTAGCCCCAACTCAGTAACCATGGAAACCATGACTCTGGCTAAGCCTCAACCATGGCTAAGCCAGAACTGTGGCTCAGGTTTCCATTCCATCAATCTGAGCCTCAACCCTGTTCCACCATGGTGGCTAATGTGAATGCCAGCCAAGTAACCATGGTAACAAGCTGCCGGGCAAACCTGGTCTGTAGCAGACTAAAAGTGAAGCTTAGCACCATCTATGATCAAAGAATGTCCAATAGACAGAAACAGAGTCACACAACTGTCATGGAATGATAAAATAATTAGTAAAACATAAAATATCTAATATTTTGTTTTTATTATTCATACTAATAAATATATATTATCTATAAGTACATTAAAGAACATTATCACAAAAATAAAATATAATAAAAAAATAATAAATAATAAAAAAATAAGACACAAATAAATAAAAAATTAAACTAATTAGCAAACAAAATATAATAAAAGGAAATTAAGGCATTGAAAATAAAGGATTGAATATGTACACCAAACCAATTAGATGTAAATTCCCTCCAATCTCCACCTCAACACACCCTCCTTGCCTCCTATTGGCTGGCAAAACAAAAGCCAATTGAGGTGTCATTTCACATTACATTATCGAACACTTACCATTGCTAATAATGTTCTTATATTTAATTTTGACCTGGTGGCCGGTCCTCCTCTGGCTACTGAGATTGCTTCTGTTGAGACATAACCGTGAGGGACACACACCATGTCTGCCCTATAGCACATTTCATACATAGAGGCAATTTAAGGAGATCATCATTCTTTTGATGTCACAAGGGTTAGGGCCTCCGATTGATAGGAGATAGATGATTGATTTGCTGTCACCTGCATTCACTTAGTTACTGTAACAGGGGGTCCTCATCTCCATTGAATTGCTTGATTTGCTAAATGATTCTAGATAAATAATAATGCAGGGCCAATGCTCAACCAGCTCATGTCTGCCCTCTCCGTAAGCAGCTTCTGCCTTCAGCCCCCTGATGATATGTCTTTAGGGTTAGACTCTAACTGCTGACTCCTCGCTGCTGAGGACGGTGACGGATGCCCCTGCCTACTGGTGCCTCGGTGGTCAATCCGGTTTGGACCTGGTGCGTGCCTGGCCGGGCCTGGGGGGGCCGGTGTGTGGGTCGATGCGCTGGGCCGATATCTTCCTTTGGTTGGTTGGACCTCTTTTAGGGGTGCCAGGTTTGGGATTGTTGGGTGGTGCCTGCTCGGTGGCTCGGCAGAATCAGAATCAGAAAGGGTTTTATTGCCAAATGTTGGGAAGGTTTACAACATTAGGAAATTGCTGCGGTACTTTGTGCAAACATACAAGAACAAACAGAGAAACACTTAAATAAAAATATAATATGCTAAACAGATTGTTATATACATGAGTGCAGGTAACGATCGGTGCAAATCAGACAGGTGCAAAAAACCACAATATGGGTCATGTAACTGAGCGGTTGGTGGGAACAGTCTTAGGGTTATTGTTCATGAGTCCAACAGCAGAGGGGAATAAACTGTTCTTATGGCGAGAGTTTCTGGTCCGAATGGACCGGAGCCTCCTGCCTGAGGGGAGCAGGTCAAACAGTCTGTGTCCAGGGTGAGAATGGTCGGCTGTGATCCTACCTGCACGCCCAAGTGTCCTGGAGGTGTACAGGTCCTCCAGAGATGGGAGTCTGCAGCCAATCACCTTCTCAGCAGAGCGCACAACACGCTGCAGTCTTTGTTTGTCCCTGACGGTAGCTCCAGCATACCACACGGTGATGGAGAAGGTGAGGATGGACTCGATGATTGCAGTGTAGAACTGCATCATCATCCTTGTTGGCAGGTTGAATTTCTTCAGCTGCCTCAGGAAGTACATCCTGTGCTGGGCCTTCTTTTTGACCGAGGTGATGGTGGGCTCCCACTTGAGGTCCTGGGTGATGGTGGTACCCAGGAAGCGGAATGAGTCCACAGTGGTGATGGGGGTGTCAGTCAGGACGATGGGGGGGAGTGGGGCTGTGTGCTTCCTAAAGTCCACAATAATCTCCACTGTCTTCTGGGCATTCAGCACCAGGTTGTTTTGGCTGCACCAGGACACCAGACGTTCAGCCTCCGCTCTGTAGGCAGACTCATCCCCGCCCTAGATGAGTCCAATAACGGTGGTGTCATCTGCAAACTTAATTAGTTTGACAGACTGGTGGTTGGAGGTGCAGCAGTTGGTGTACAGGGAGAAGAGCAGAGGAGAAAGAACACAGCCCTGAGGTGAACCGGTGCTGATGGTCCGAGAGTCCGAGACATTCTTCCCCAGCCTCACATGCTGCTTCCTGTCAGTCAGGAAGTCAGTGATCCACCTGCAGATGGGATCAGGCACGTTCATCTGGGATAGCTTGCCTCGGAGAAGGTCTGGGAGGATGGTGTTGAAGGCAGAGCAGAAGTCCACAAACAGATGCTGCAGGATGAAGTGAAGAGCTATGTTGATGGCATCATCTACAGACCTGTTGGCTCTGTAGGCAAACTGCAGAGGGTCCAGGATGGGGGCCGTGAGGGTCTTGAGATAGGACAGAACCAGGCGCTCAAATGACTTCATGACCACAGATGTCAGAGCCACAGATCAGTAGTCATTAAGTCCAGTGATCCTTGGCTTCTTGGGGAC
The DNA here is from genome assembly GCA_963556495.2 of Valencia hispanica. Lineage (NCBI taxonomy): Eukaryota > Metazoa > Chordata > Actinopteri > Cyprinodontiformes > Valenciidae > Valencia > Valencia hispanica. Next base: position 56,012,619 of record OY747711.1, read on the forward strand.
AGGGACTATGGTGGAGGTCTTGAAGCAGGCAGGCACATGACATGCCTGCAGTGAAGAGTTGAAAATGCCAGAGAACACTGGGGCCAGCTCATTTGCACAGTGTCTGAGAGTGGCAGGAGACACACTCTCTGGGCCGGGAGCTTTTCTAGCATTTAGGCTCTTAAACTGTTTCCTCACATCTGCTTCATGAATATGAAGGGTTTTAGTTGGAGTTGATGTGAGTTCGTCATAGGTGAGAGGTGAGGAGGGGGTTGCTGTGGGTGAAGTCTTTGAGGGTGTTAATTGCTCTGTGGTGGGGGGATGAGTGTCCAAAGTGTCTCTATTGTTGGGACTGGTGGAGGTGTGAGGGCTGCTTTGTTGGGTGGTCAAAACGGCAGTAAAAGTCTTTGAGGGTGTTGGCCACCAGCAAGTCATCAGTGGAGTGGGGAGTTTTAGGGGCTGTTTACACGACAACGTTGCCGTTTTCTTTGTTCCCTTCCTCTCTTGAGCTGAACCCCCCCTCATTCGCTCGCTGTCTCCCACACACACACACACACACGCCCCCTTCCCTCGACGTTAATTTTGTTCTATATTTCTGCATGCGTTAGAATAGATGGAAATTATGAATGAAATGTAATCTGTAAGGTTGACCTATTTCATTAATAAATTCCCTTAAGTAACGAGAAGTTTCCTGTGCTCTTTCAGTGTGTGATGTGAAGTTTGTTTTAACCCCGCGGACGAACTCTACGCCTTTTCAGAGAGACTGACAGTCTGGTTTAATTAAAATGATCACATTTATGAGATAGGTTCCCCAATATCTTTAATCAACAGGTTAAACTCGAACGTCATCAATAATTATATTCATATTAAATTATTGATTATAATTATTGATGCTCAGAAAACCAGACAACAACTTTTTATTATTAATAGTTACAACACAGTTATCCTTGTCTCCGTCATCCGTTCAGAAAATGAATGTTTATTAAGCTCTCTGTTGATGTATGTTTTTGTGAGGAAGAATTCTAAGAATGAATCAGTCCAGCAATCATTACTTTATTGCATGAGTGTGTGATTTGTCTGTTATTGTCTCCCCACAACCCAGCTGTGCATAACTGATTTTCAACCCTACAGTAATTTCCCGTTTTTTATAAGTCTATGCTTGTCCTGACCACCTGACCCCCCCACCCCCCAATTATAGAATCATCTTAATGCCCCTACTGTCTTTCCCTGTCTGCTTCTGTAAAATTATTTTGAATGTCACTCCCCTTCAGTTGCGGCACTCTGTTCATCGAACAGGACAGTGCGTGAGCTCATTGGCCAACGGGTTGCCCCCTCCCTCTCCTTATGAGGCACGGATTGGAGGGGGACAGGCTGGCTCTTTCCACCCCCTCTCTGGACCCTGGACACTGTCGATTGAAGGTATTTTGATCATAACACTGTCCAGTCTTGCATGAAGGAGAGAGGTGCCTTCTCATTCTTTAACTTTCTCCGCGGACACGAAGAGTGAAACAACCAGGAAACAAAAGAAAAATTCTCTCCAGCTGTTTTGTATGTCTCCTGTTTTTAAAGTCCATTATCAGGTGCCGCTCTCTCCCACAGAAAGAGGAAAAAAAAAAGTATCTTCCTCTCAAAGTAGACGGACATGGAGAGCGTAAAAAAAGGAGTAGACCACAACGGTCCATATTCTGAGAGTTCAGCACACTGTGTCAGACTGAGCCTCACCCAGAAACCAGGACTCTCTTCCAGGCAGCGGCCGACGCTGGGATTACCTGACGTTTATTACTCTTTCATTGTCCGAAACTCTGACGCTGGAGAGAAAAAAAACATTCCCTGTCCACTCTGTTTTGCCTGCTGAATGCCACTATGTTGTGGGAATAAATGTCTTCTTCCTTTCATATAGATGAGGCTGGAGTCTGCATCGATGTTTTTTCTTATTTTATTACGGCCAGTCTTAAACACGAGCCCGTCTGGGCCAACGCTCAAACTCTCACACCCAGATCATGTCTGCCCTCTGCCAGCAGCTTCTGCCTTCAGTCCCCTGATGTTATGTCTTCATTACAAGGTTAACAGAACACTCCACTCCTGAGGAGTCGGCAGTTAGATCAGAGTGGGTGAAAGGCCTCTTCTCTGACTCTAATACTTATGCCATATTCCCCAGATGCCTTTAATAATAATTTCTTAATCGATTAATTGACATAACCTTGAGATATTTCTGTAACAGAATGTTGATGAGTAAAATCAGTTGGTATGTGTTGTCTTATCATTGTTGTGTGGCTGTACACCACACACTGTAGGACCAAAACTGATTTTTATCACCATGTTAGGTCTCTCAAGTTTTGGAAATCGTATGACCATTTTAAAATCCTGCTCTGTGAACCAGGCCTTAGGGTAATGTAGGTTATTGTCCACTAAAGGAGACAAAGCCTTCTTGTTGTTTTCACCCAGTGGCTGCTTTACCTCACAGGATACATGTTCTCTGTTCTGGAGGGGAACCTTTCCCCTAGAACATGAAAGATTTATTCTGCTCTAATGTCAGTCATAAAAAATTTTTTTTTGTAGTGTATAAAATATCTGGTGTCAGCTGTTATTTGGTGATTGTTTTGGAAGAGTTTAGTGTTAGTTGTGCTCTAGGTATGTATTTCTCATGTATTTCTCTTTTTGAATGTTTTTGCAGAATCCCCAGTTGTTGACGGAGGCCATCCACTCCTGCCTGCTCCTGGATGGAGAGTCAGTGTACAGCCTGGTGGTCAACCCCTTCCTCCTGCTGCTCGCCAGGGTCATTCTCACCAAGTGCTCTGTCAAAATGGAACACCTTCAGGTAAAACTGTAGAAAATGTCTGCTAGATGGTTCCGGCTTCTCAGCGCAGAGCAGCACATACATTTCTGACTGTCCATCATGATGGTGGTGGGGTGGTGTTACCACCACAGAACCTGTCCGGACCATCAGTCCAACAGTTAAAGCTTGGTCCAAACCCAGTCTCCCAAACACAGCAGCAACCCAGCAACAGAATGGGTGCAAAATAAAGAATGAGATGGTTGCAGTGGCCCAGTCAAAGTTCAGAGCTCAGTCTGTGGGACTTCTATAGAGAGTTGAGTTCAGAAAAAAATGTCTGAAGATCTCAATAAAACGAAGCAATCTTGGACTGAAGAGAGGTTAAACGTTCTCCAAGGATGTGAGCGAGTGACCGTCAGTCAGACAGATAATATCTCCTCTATGTTTTTGCTGCTGAAGGTGGTTCTACAGGCTACACAGTCATAGGTGGGGTTTTCACACACTGCTTTGTTAAATGACAAGGTGAAAGCTGTTGTATGTTTTTGGATTCTTGAATTAAACAGCATCCCTGCATCCATGCAGATCAGTCTTTTCTTCATCTAAACCACTATAGATAAAACACTAATGCAGAAGTTGAAATTGTTAAGCTATCACGGCTCTTCACCGTCTGCTGCTCTTTGGGAGCAACTGAAAGAGAAGCCATATAACAGAAAATAAGCCAGGAGACCCTTCCCCTCTGAATCCGAAATAATCAACTGGATATGGACACAATGGCCTAAAGGCCTGTTTGCTGATTGGTGATCTAGTCATTCTATGTAGGACTGTGCCGGTTTGGATCTTTTCTTACCGTGGTCGGTAATCAACAAATTCCCGTGGTTTTGCGATATACCCATAAACATATATATATTTATATCTACCCACCGCTGGACCACGGCTGTACCCTGCTCGTGTACATAACGAGCTGTACCTTGAGGCCAAACTACGGCTGCGCCTATGTGTCAAAGACGGCTCTGTCTGTGGTGAAGGCAGAGCGCGTCCCGCAACAACTTATCCAGGAGAGGAGCGCACCGTAGCTCCTGCTTCGGCACCTTTACGCACAGAGAAGGCTTCGGCCCCCATATATAATTTTGGTCTTCCCATTCTTCTCTACTGGGTGACTGACTTTATTTGTGCATGCATCCACGGCTTGAAATGCACACACATGAAATGTTATTATGCATCACAAAAAATTGCGCTCACACACAAGTGTGCAGGGCTTTTTTGTTTTTGGCCGGTGAGGCGCTCAGACCCGCGGTGGGTGTCTCGTGACCACGGTATGGCGGTAATCCGGTTACCGCCCAAGGCCTTATTCTAGGCTCCATAAATGCTAACGGCCTATCAGAAAATGACTGGCAGTGTTCTGGGCCATATAGTGAGGAGGTGAGCTGGTCTGACCTGAAGCATTGCCCCATTCAGATGCTAAGTTTTGTCCTCCTCATCTGTAGTTGGTCGTCCTTTGTGCCCTCCTCCTGCTTTCTGCTTGCTGCTCAGCAGCAGAAACGCACCGCTCGGCGTAAACAGCACCATTCTGACACTTGAGCATGCTTGGTTGGCCTCCTTGTGTGTATACCAATTGTGGGACATTGATTCAGTGAGACAGACAGACAATTAAAGGTTCATGCAGCCATGCTACAGAGGATTTGCTCCTCATATATTGGGAAATGCAGCAGACACCTACAAGTTGACACAAATAAGATTTTACATTGTTCAGTTTCACTCCTCCGGTGCTAAACAAGAGCAGAAGTAGAAACAGCGTTGGTGCAACAATACTACTGGCTTGCAGACATGGTTTCTCCCCTCCGCTTCTTTGTGTTCTTGTCAGATGGAAAAAGTCAAGCAGTTTGCTGTTTTTACTCCGTGTTCAGCACTTTCTTCTGGCATGCATCTTTGTGGGGACTGTTGTTTTATTTGTGCTGATGGGCTTGAAGATCAGCATGTCCGTGTGAACTCTGAAAAGTTGTTACTCTGGACCACAGCTCACAGCAGTTAACACCAGCTAAACAGCTTTCAACAACACTTGCTTTTATTCCCCACAGTTTTCAGAATAATCTAACACATCTGAATATGAAGCTGTATTTTTGAAGCACAGAGGGGCGTAGGCCAGTCGTGGTATTTTAGTTGAATGCTTAGTTCTCTATGACATATCTTAGGTTTTATTCAGCTAAAAGAAAATAATCAATTTAATAGAAATATGAAGATGAACGATCTAAGTTCTATCTTTGTTGCAGCTCCTGCCCTGGTGGACTCTTCGCTATATCAACCTGCACCAGCAAATCCTGGAGGCTCGTTCTCCACAGCTCCTCAGCTTGGCCCACTGCAGCATGGACAAAGGTCTGTTTAATACTGTTGATCTTTGGTTTCCACTACAACAGTACTTCTCAAATAGTTGGTTGCGCCCGGCCCGGGGCGCGAGGACTTTCTGTTTTTATTCATGCTTAAACGATAAACTAGCCTCCAGTCAGTAGGTGGCACCAGTGCTCAAACTAATCAACAGGCTGCCTGTTCAACCCCAGTGTTGCCAACTTAGCAACTTTGTCGCTTTTTCTAACGACTTTTCAGAGCCCCTTAGCAACTTTTTTTCCAAAAAGCGCCTAGTGACAAATCTAGCGACATTTCTGACCACCCTTAGCTACTTTCCGTGAAACTTTGTCGCCGATATTTCCTGCATTTTAGAGACCCAGCTTGCTCCTTCCCGACGCTCAGAAAGGGAACGATCTGCGCATGTGTATGCTGGATGATCAGACTAAGTCCACTGACCAATCATAAACCTTTTTCGGTTCATTTCATCCATACACAAACGAAGTTGTTTTGTACTTAATGTTAATTCAAAAGTAAAAAATAAATCAGCATGTATATAAGATCGATCTTTCAACAGGAATTAGGGCAGAAGCTTCTCTGTACTACTCTGCATCGCACACCTGTGGTGCATTCAAGGAATGTTCGAAATCTATGGTGAGTTCAAAAACGTAGGACATTTAAAACTTATGACAAAAAAACCCCACTGAAAATAATACCATAAGCAATAAACATTTGATGCATGCTAAATATGCCCTACGTGTTTTTACAAAATACAAAAAAACAAACAACTATATTCCCTCTATTAATTTTGTCTTCTTGAGATGTCTCAGCAAAGGTTTTTTTTCTTCAGATCTTTACATTTTGTTTAAAAGGTCTTTGATGTCCAGTTGCAATTTGATATCTTATAAATTTTGTACCAGTTCCCCTAATAGTTTACTTCAGGCAAAATAATACATGTTCCACAGTCTCTCCTTGAAGACAGAAGTCACAATTCCCTGTAGCATGTTTCCCCTGTTTAAATAATGTATTGTTTACCCTGTATGACAAAATCCTAATCTAAATATAATTATTTCCTCCTTTCTGTTTCATTCGTCATCACGTGATGACATCATCATTATGCAAATTAGCGTATTACATCATCTGGCGACATCTAGCGACTTTCTGGGGCATCTTCAGCTGCTTTCTGTCTGAGAGAGTTGGCAACACTATTCAACCCTGTAGAAGTAGTTTACACACCGACTGACGGAATAGGGCTCTGTAAAATTCGCAATGTGAGTCGTAGAATTTAACAAACAAAATGGAATACAGAATTAAACGCTGTTCCTGTAGTGTTTAGCTGCTGTAGCTGTTGTTGCCTGGATAGGCGGGGGTTGGGTAGGCCCAACAGAAAAAATCAACAAAGGTCCTGGCCATTACAGAAGTGAGGACAAGGATTTACGATTTACAGGTCTCTTTATGAGATACGCAAAGTTAAACTGTAAAGCATTTTTAAAGGGAGAGTTTCTTTTCTAAATGTGAAAAACGTGATAATCTATACACTCAGTGGGATGCGAAACTTTGGGCAGCCTTGTTAATCTTCATGATTTTCCTTTATATTTCATTGGTTGATAGGATAAAAATTTTCAGTCAAATATATCATATAGGAGACACACACAGTGATATTTGAGAAGTGAAATTAAATTTATAGGATTTACAGAAAGTGTGCAATAATTGTTTAAACAAAATTTGGCAGGTGCATAAATTTGGACACTGTTGTCATTTTATTGATTCCAAAACCTTTAGAACTAATTACTGGAACTAAAAATTGGTCTGGTAAGCTCAGTGACCATTGTCTTCAATACACAGGTGAATCCAATTATGAGAGGGTATTTAATTCAATTAAATTCAGTTTATTTATATAGCGCCAATTCACAACAGATGTCATCTCAAGGCGCTTAACAAGAAGTCATTTCAATACATTTATACAAACATTCCAATCAGTTAAAGAGTTTCCTATTCAAGGAATCCCAGGAGATTGCGTCAGTCATTGGCGTGAGGTTGGGCCCCATTGATGCAGACTTTCCAACCACAGCAATCCTTCAGCAATCCCTCATACTGAGCAAGCATGTAGCGACGGTGGAGAGGAAAAACTCCCCTTTAACAGGAAGAAACCTCCAACAGAACCAGGCTCAGTAGGAGCGGCCATCTGCCACGACCGTCTGGGGGTTTGAGAAGACAGAGCAGAAACACAGAAGGAACAGAAGATCTGATATAAGAGAACTTTCTATGTTACAGAAAGTAAAAAGTTGATAACAGGACACAGTGGATGTTCAGTTACTGGGAGGATCATCCCAGTCGATGCCCCCCGTCCAACAGGGCATTGCAGCCAAGTAGGATACCAGACCAGGTATATCTTCTATGGAGAGAAAAACACTGAGAGAAAACAAAGTTAACAGTCGAAATAACAGAATGTACTGTAATACAACTGGAGAGTTGTAGTAGCAGAGTGAAGAAAATTGGTAAGTCTGTTCTCCAGCAGTCTAAGCCTATAGCAGCATAACTACAGAGATAGCTCAGGATGACCTTAGCCACTCTAACTATAAGCTTTATCAAAAAGGAAAGTTTTAAGCCTGGCCTTAAAAGTAAACAGAGTGTCTGCCTCACGGACTAAAGCTGGGAGCTGGTTCCACAGGAGAGGAGCCTGATAAATAAAAGATCTGCCTCCCATTCTACTTTTAGAAATCCTAGGAACTACAAGTAAAATCCTAGGAACCTTCAAGTAAACCTTCAGTCTGAGAGCGAAGTGCTCTGTTGGGAACATAAGGAACAATTAGATCTCTGATGTATGATGGAGCTTGATTATTAAGGGCTTTGTATGTAACAAGAAGGATCTTAAATTATATTCTGGATTTAACAGGGAGCCAATGAAGGGAAGCTAAAGCAGGAGAAATGTGATCTCTCTTTTTAATATTCATCAGAACTCTTGCTGCTGCATTTTGGATCAGCTGAAGGCTTTTAATGGCATTTTGTGGACTACCTGATGGTAAAGAATTACAGTAGTCCAGCCTTGAGGTAACAAATGCATGGACTAGTTTCTCAGCATCACTCCTGGACAGGATGTTTCTAATTTTAGCAATATTCCGGAGGTGAAAGAAGGAAATCCTAGAAACCTGTTTAATATGGGATTTAAATGTCAAGTATCGGTCAAAAATAACGCAGAGGTTCTTTACGTTATTACTGGGGGCCAATTTAATGCCATCCAGATGAAGTGATTGACTAATCAGTTTCTTTTTTAGAACTTCTGCTCCAAAGACAGCAACTTCTGTTTTGTCAGAATTTAAAAGCAAAAAGTTTAGGTTCATCCATGTTTTTATGTCTTCCAGACATGCCTGTAATCTACCTAACTGACTGGGTTCATCAGGATTTATGGATAAATATAGTTGTGTATCATATGCATAGCTGTGGAAATGTATCCCATGCTATCTAATGATTCTACCAATTGGCAGCATATATATGGTGAAAAGAATTGGTCCAAGCACAGAACCCTGTGGAACTCCACAAGTAACCCTTGAGAGTGAAGAAGATTGATCATTTAGATGAACAAACTGGAATCTATCAGACAAATATGATTTAAACCAGCTTAGTGCTGTTCCTTTGATCCCTGCAACATGTTCAAGCCTTTCTAGGAGAATGTTATGATGGACTGTGTCAAAAGCAGCGCTGTAAACAAAACCAGAACAGACACCAGTCCATTATCTGAGGCCATGAGAATATCATTAGTAACGTTCACCAGTGCTGTTTCGGCGCTATGATGAGCTCTAAAACCTGACTGAAACTCTTCAAATAGCTTGTGACTGTTTAGATGCTCACAGACTTGATTAGCAACAATTTTCTCAAGGATTTTGGATAAGAAAGGAAGGTTAGATATAGGTCTGTAATTCACTAAGTCATCTTGATCAAGGGAAGGTTTCTTGAGTAAAGGTTTTATTACAGCTATTTTAAATTCTTGTGGTACGTATCAGTTTACTAAGGATAGATTCATCATATCCAAAATGGGGCCAGGAACCAAATTTAACACTTCCTTAAATAATTTGGTTGGGATTGGGTCCAACATACAAGTTGAAGGTTTTGATCAGGCTAATACTTTTGATAATTCCGAATGCTCGACTAAATCAAAACAGCCTAAACACAAATGAGGTTCTACCGTTCTTTCCGATGCTGCCTCATTTACTGAGGAAGAAGTAATCATGTTTGGTAGGATGCCAATGATTTTATTTTTAATAGAATTAATTTTATTTATGAAGAATCCCATAAAATCATCACTGCTAAGAGCTGGGGGAATAGTTGGCTCAACAGAGCTATGACTCTGTGTAAGTTTGGCAACTGTACTAAAAAGAAACCTAGGATTGTTTTTATTCGCCTCTATTAATGATGAAAAATATGCTGTTCTAGCTTGTCGAAGGGTCTTTTTATACAGCAGTAGACTGTTATTCCAGGTTAAATAGGAATCCTCTAGGTGTGTAGAGCACCATTTTCTCTCCAACTTCCTAGTATTCTGCTTTAAAGTACGCAACTCTGCGTTGAACCAAGGAGTCAGCCTCCTATGGCTAGCCACTTTCTTTTTTAAGGGGGGCTACACTATCTAATGGCAAACGCAATGAGGACGTAACGCTGTGAACCAGATCATCAGTTTCTGAAGGGTTAGAGATAGAATTGCTGCCATCCTCTGTGTTACCCTGAGACACTGTGGAAAGTAAGAATGGAACAGATTCTTTTGTTAGTAATTTTTACAGCATTGTCTGATAAAGCTCTACTATAATTGAAATTTGCTTTCATTTTTAAGATGGTCAGTTAAAGTAAATTCAAAAGTTATCAAGAAGTGGTCAGACAGGACTGGGTTATGTGGGTGGACTGTTGTCAGTACAAGGTCCAAAGTGTGTTAACCCGAGTGGGTTGATTCCTGTACTTTTTGAGTAAAGCCAATTGAGTCTAAAATAGCATTAAAGGCTGCATTTAGGCTATCACTTTCAGTATCCACATGAATATTGAAGTCCCCCACTATAATGACCCTATCAGTATTTATCCCTAAATCAGATAAAAAATGTGAGATTTGATCCAAGAATTGAGAGTAAGGGCCTGGTGGACGATACAAAACCACAAACAAAAATGGTCTTAATGTTTTACAACTTGGATGAGGAAAATTAAGGGTTAGATGTTCAAAAGAGCTGTAGCTATCAATTGGTTTTGAACTAATTAGTAAATCAGAACGAAAAATGGTTTCAACTCCTCCTCGCCCAGTATTTCTAGGAATGTGAAAATTTTAATGACTGGAAGGAGTCATTTATACTGACATAATCCTCCTGCTGCAACCAGGTTTGTCAGAGACAAAGCAAATCAATGTGATTATCACAAATCAAGTTGTTTACTAACAAAGTCTTTGGCATGACACTGTTTCTATAGGGTAATGGGTGGGTATCAGTACAGAAGCAGCAGAGAGGTGGGTTAAACTACGACTCTGCTTCCTGGTCTGGACCCTGGGTTGTCAGTGTTTTGGAGGACTAATTAATTCGGTCATATTTCTAGAAAGAATAGCTGCTCCATCCAAAGTGGGATGGATGCCGTCTCTCCGGATCAGACCAGGTTTTCCCCAAAATGTTCGCCAGTTATCAATGTAGCCCACATCGTTTGCAGGACACCACCTAGACAACCATTGATGGAATGACAGCATGCGGCTAAACATGTCGTCACTGGTCCAATCAGGCAGTGGAAAAGAAAAGATTACCTAGTCTGACATTGTTTTGGCAAACTTACACACCAAAGCAACACAAATTTTTGTGACCTCCGATTGGCGTAATCGGGTGTCATTACCGGCAGCGTGAATAACAATCTTACTGTATTTACGCTTATCTTTAGCCAGCAGTTTCAGGTAGGATTTGATGTCGCCCGTTCTGGCCCCTGGCAAGCATTTGACTATGGTCAATGGTGTCTCTAATGCCACGTTTCTGACTATGGAGCTGCCAATTACAAGGGTCAGCTTCTCAGCAGGTGTGTCGCTGAGCGGGGAAAATCTGTTAGAAACATGGATCAGTTGGTGGTGGCCTGTGGGCTGGGTCCTAGAACTATGCTTCCTACGTACCGTCACCCAGCCGGCCTGAGGTCCCAGCTGCGTGGGCTCTACCGGAGGATGGCTTTGGGGTTCTATCCTTGTTGGCTCCGCGCTGGCTAATGGGCTTCGGCTATCTGCTGGTTTTTCAACAGTGCGGAGCCGTGCTTCTAATTCTAATACCCTCGCCTCCAAGGATACAAAAATATTACATTTATTACAGTTACCATTATCACTAAAGGAGGCAGGGAAGTAACTAAACATCTGACAGAGAGAGCAAGAGAGAAGAGAAGAGTTAGAGACAGGAGAGAGAGGAGTAGCCATAGCCGCAATGAAGCTAAGCTAACTCAGCTTGCGAGACCTTACCACCCTGGTAAGAGATTTAAGGGGGACTATTGTAAGTTTTCCTCCTCCTTGAATATTACTTGAAGAGCAGCAACATGGGGGTCTCAAAACAACTCTCAATTGACCTGAAAACAAAGATTGTTCTCCATCATGTTTTAGGAGAAGGATACAGAAAGCTGTCTCAGAGATTTCAGCTTTCTGTTCCCACAGTTAGAAACATATTGAGGAAATGGAAGACCACAGGCACAGTTCAACTTAAGGCTCGAAGTGGCAGACCAAGAAAAATCTCAGATAAACAGACTTGAAGAATGGTGAGAACAGTTAGTCAACCCACAGACAAGCACCAAAGACCTACAACATAATCTTACAGCAGATGGAGTCATTGTGCATCGTTCGACTATTCGGCACCCTTTACACAAGGAGATGCTGTATGCGAGAGTGATGAAGAGGAAGCCTTTTCTCCGCCCACAGCACAAACAGAGCCGCTTGAGGTATGCTAAAGCACATTTGGACAAGCCAGCTTCATTTTGGAATAAGGTACTGTGGACTGATGGAACTAAATATGAGTTATTTGGGCATAACAAGGGGCATTATGCATGGAGGAAAAAGCATTCCAAGAAAAACACCTGCTATCTACGGTAAAATATGGTGGTGGTTCCATCATTCTGTGGGGCTGTGTGGCCAGTGGAGGGACTGGGAATCTTTTTAAAGTTGAGGGACGCATGGATTCCACTCAGTATCAGCAGATTCTGGAGAACAATGTCCAGGTATCAGTGACAAAGCTGAAGCTGCACCGGGGCTGGATCTTTCAACAAGACAATGACCCTAAACACTGCTTAAAATCTACTAAGGCATTCATGCAGAGGAACAAATACAACGTTCTGGAATAGCCATCTCAGTCCCCAGACCTGAATATTATTCAGAATCTTAGGTGTGACTTGAAAAGAGGAGTCCATGCTCAGAGGCCATCAAACCTGAAGGAACTAAAGATGTTTTGTAAGGAAGAATGGTCCAAAATACCTTCAACCAGAATCCAGAGCCTCATTGGAAGCCACAGGAAGCGTTTAGAGGCCGTTATTTCTGCAACAGGAGGATCTACTAAATATTGAGTTAATTTCTCTTGCCTGCCAAATTTTGTTTAAAGGTGGGTATTATGCTTCTTCCAGGCACATATTACTCTTCTATAGCACACTCCAATAAAATTGTCACCTTAAGTCTTTTAAAAGTTCATCATATATCCAAATCCACCTTAAAGAAATGTACTTCCGTATTGGACGCCTTGATTTTCACCTGTGCCTCTCTAAGCCCCTCCTACTCTTTCTGACACTCCCCCTTCAGTTCGTCACATACCATTCATCATCGCAGCATGCACGGAGTCGGAAAAGAAATCCCACAAAAGACGCGCAGCTGCAGCTGGTGTGTTATAATTACTGCACCTGGGACTCAGCCGGAGTTGTGTCAGGTGGGGAGGGGTAGAGGAGCTCTGCAGGGGCGGGGCTCTTGGCTGAGTACGTAAGGTTGGAGGAGGAGATGGGTGGAAAAGGCGGGGATAGGTGGGAGCAGGCGTTTCAGCAACCCCGAAAACTACTCAAAGATTACTCTAACATGAGTGAATGGGTCAGAGCAACACTTCAGGTATGTTTTTAATGAGGGAAAGACAGGTTCTCAGGATATTAAGCTTCAGAAAGTCCATTTTGCATAATACCCCCCCTTTAAACAATTATTGGACACTTTCTGAAAATCCTATAAACTTAATTTCACTTCTCAAATATTATTGTGTCTCCTATATGATATATTTAACTGAACATTTTTATCCTAACAACCAATGATTTATAGAGGAAAATCATGAAGATTAACAAGGCTTCCCACTGTATAATGTTTTTAAAAAATGACAGGGAAAAGCTTGAACCACAGCACTGTTATATTTGTGAATAACAGTAAATGTGGGTCTCTTTGGCTATTGATTTCTTATATTGTTTTCATTCCCTCCTTAATTACACACTTTTGGGTTAATAAATATGGTCTGAGTGGAAAAAGTGGAATTCAGAAAAATAAAATGGAAAAGTGGAATTTGAAAAAAAAATCAAACAATTTGTCAAATGGATTTAATAGGTTCTCTAGAGAAGTTTGTCAGTGAAAAGAAAAGCAGTGGAGGTGACGGAGGCAAAAAAAATGTTTTGAAAAGGAATAAGCTCATGAAGCTTACAAGTAACCAATGTTTACAGTTTAAAAAAAAGATTTCAATGTTACCATTTAGTCTAAAAAGGCACATCCCAGTAAAACGTGTACTTTTTCTCTTCTGAGAATCACAGACTGAGCAGTCTTGATTAAATGTTTGATACTGACTTAATAAACTGAACTTGGAAATGGTGTTAAGAATTAAAACAAAAAAATGACAACTTCAATTTTAAATTGTTGCACAAAATCTGGTGGGAAAGTGCCTTACCTTACTTGAACAATCTCCTTGCTACACTGTTGGCGATCCCTTCTGGTCCATGGGCTGTTCCAGTATTGGTTACATAAGACCGATTTCCACAGCACTACTCAAGGTGGTGTGGAGGATACGGGTGTTCAAGTTTGTAGTACGAACAGAAGAGAAAAGCTGCTGTCCTGTCCATGTAGGATGTTTTACCTAGTACCAGATGTTCTTACATAAAGGAGAACCACTGCTGGATTAAACTGAACTTATCTTCATCACCGTTTGCCTCTAAATGTACACAACGGAGAACCAAGGGCTAAACTCCGCTGCCCCAATGTGAGGCCAATAAATGTGACAAAAATTGCAGTTTCCCCCCACATCCACTAGGGGCTGGCAAAAAACTATTTCAATCAATCAAACTTAATTTATAAAGCTCTTTTTATACAACAATTGAATCTCAAAGTGCTTTACAGAATTAAAATGACCCCACAAAGAACACATTCCCATCCGTCCCACACAGATTTAAAAGCAGGATAATAGTTATACACCCCTTCACTCAAATCCAACCTTTATGCACACACACACTTAGGAGCAGCAATAAAAGGACATTGGGCTGAGTACAGATGAGCAAGGTTAGGAAACTGCATCAAATCTTCCGTCTGCACCAGCAGCAGCACATCAACGGCAGCAGCCGAGGCACCGACCCAGGGCACCCAGTGGAGGCAAGGCCAAGACCCCCACCTCCACCCAAGCTCCACCTGGAGAGCACCCAGGTACAGCTACAGCCGACCACCGCTCCCTGGGCAGAGGGCTCCCACAGAGGAAACACTGGCAGGAAGATTAAAATAAGAGGTTAAAATATTAAAATAAACAGTGGCTTAATATAACATTAAATAGCAAAACAGCAATTACATTCATTAATTAAAAAATGCAGAGCAATTAGAGAGACTATAATAAATAATCAGTTAAAAGCTTGGCTAAAAAGGTGAGTCTTGAGCCTGCTCTTAAAAACATGAATGTTCTCTGAGGTTCTCCAGCAGCCTGTTCCAGAGGTGAGGGCCATAATAATGGAAAGACGCCTCACCATGAGTGTGTGTTATAACTTTAGGGATGACAAGGAGACGGCTGCCAGAGGAGCGCAGAGACCGCCAAGGTTCATATGGTAAAAACAGTTCAAAGAGATGAGAAGGCCCAAGACCATTAAGACACTTAAAAATCATTAAAATAACCTTAAAATCAATCCTAAAACATACGGGGAGCCAGTGCAATGAATTTAAGACATGTGTAATGTGTTCACACCTCCTGGTCTTCATCAAGACACGTGCTGCTGAATTTTGAAGGAGTTGTAAACCTGATATACTCTTTTTAGGAAGACCTGAAAGCAGGGCATTACAGTAATCAATTCTACTGGAGATAAAAGCATGCATCAGTGTCTCCGTGTTGGCCCGAGAGAGAATGGGGCGGACTCTGGCAATGTTCTTTAGTTGATAACAACCTATTTTGGTGATGTTTTTAATGTGAGGGATAAAGGTCAGCACAGAGTCAAAAATCACGCCCAGGTTCTTCACTTGTAAAGAAGGATTAGGAGACAGTGATTGTAGTTTTGGTAAAAGCTTCTCTCTCTGAGCCTCAGGACCGATGACTTTGAAAAGTTTCCTATTGAAACAAAGAAGTCCCTGTTCTTTAGGTAAGACTCAAACCAGCCAAGTACTGTACCAGAGTCCAACCCAGCACTCCAGTCATTCTAATAATATATCATGATCAACAGTGTCAAATGCTGGACTGAGGTCCAACAGAACCAGCACTGTGCTTCTACCACAGTCTGTATTTATGTCATTGAAAACTTTGACGAGGGCAGTCCCAGTGCTGTGGTTACCACGGAAACCAGACTGAAAACATCAAAGCGGTTGATCATTGTTAGGAAGCTATTTAACTGCTGAAACCGCTTTTTCAATCATTTTACTTATCAGCTTATTTACTTTATCAAGACAGGAAGAGGAGGAGTTTGATTGGTTAATGATTTCTTCTAGGTTTTTTTGGTTTAATTCGTGGAATTCTGACAGTTTTTCTACATTGGTGTCATTTGGGTATAACATTGGTAGTCGGTTTGGTGCTGCGTTACAAACCGACCGTCTAATTGCTAGAATCTTTTCAGTGAAAAAGTTGGCAAATTCATTGCAGGCCCTGGTAGAGTTTAGTTCAGGGGCTACTGTCACTGGAGGATTAGTTGGTCTTTCCACTGTTGCAAAAGGAGTCTGAGCATTATTGATGTTTCTGCTAATTATTTCAGAAAAAAACTTCAAAAGAAGCTAGTGAATTGTTAACTGATATCTGTTCAGTCTCTCTTTGTAGATCTCACAGTGAACCTGGAGTCGAGTTTTCCACCATTTTCTCTTGGCTCGTCGACACTCTTTTTTTCCCCCCACTACGTACCAGTGGATTGCTTCTCCACAGAGACTTCTTTCTACCTGAGACTACTTTCACTTTAGTTGGAGCAATGGAATCAATGATGTCTGAGATTTTCATGAGGAAATGTTTTACCAGCTTGTTTACTGAGCTGGAGTTGGGAGATGAGGGGGATGTGGTGGAAGGGTAAATACGTTTAAAGGTTTCAACTCAACTGTCCCCGAGAAAACACTTTTTTACAGTTATCTCACTGTGGCTAGATATTTTAGCAGAGATGGTACTTTTCAAAGAAAACACAGTAATGATCAGATAATGCAATATCAATTACCGAGATGTCAGAGTTAAACCATTGCAGATAATTAAGTCCAGAGTGAGTCCTTTATTGTGTGTTGTGGGTTGTTTGACATGCTGGGTCAGGCCGAAGTTGTGAAGAGTGTCACTTAAAGAGTAATTAAAACCCCAAAACAACTTTTTTTGCTTCTAAACTGTATTAATGGGTCTTTACCAATGCAATCTTTCAGTTTACATTTGGGTGTAAACTTTTTTAATTCTACGCTTTTTGGTCTAAAAACGTCTTAGTGCTGCCCTCTTAGGGTTTTCCACTCTTTACGTCACAGGCATGGTCTCACAGACACGCTCCGGGGGTTTGAGTATAAAACTATCAGACACACTCGCCCTGAGGAGAGTTTGAAGTGGGAATTGTGAGTTTTTCAGGTTACCATTATTATCACATTAGCACTTAGTTAGCATAGCTGACATACTGTTTTAAACGTTAGTCTATGTTGTCATTACCACTCAGAGACTGGACTCCTCCTGTCTCCCTCTGCCTAGGGCAACGCTGACTTAGCGCCCTGAGCCAGCGGCTCGAATCGATACGGCTCGGGCCACTGGGCTCCATAAAGCCTCCCTCTACTCCTCCATCTCTGGTGATGGTGGAGGAGATCCGCTGGCTCAGGGCGCTGAGTCAGCGCCAGCCTCGTGCAGCGCTGACTCAGCGCCCTGAGCCAGCGGCTTGAATCGATACGGCTCGGGCCCCTTGGCTCCATAAAGCCTCCCTCTACTCCTCTATCTCTGGTGACGGTGGAGGAGATCCGCTGGCTCAGGGCGCTGAGTCAGCGCTGCCCGAGGCAGAGGAAGACACGATGGGTCCAGTCTCTGAGTGGTAATGCCAACATAGGCTAACGTTCAAAACAGATGAACGTTGATCAGATCGATCAGTCTCAAAACTGCCAACGTCGCTTTGGTCACTGTCCATGTTTCAGTGTCAGATTAAACTAGCTCTCACTGTCTTCCTGAACACACCCCCACGTTCCCCCCTCTGCTCATCCTCCACACTTGGCCACGCCCCTCCATCCCTCCTGGCACCGCCCACTTTGTAGAATTTTTCTAATGTTGTCTGGGGGCCATTATGCTTTCTCATGGGGTTCAGTTCCACTTTAATGTTTTAGCTAGTCTATCCTGGGGATTGTCAGTATGGATGTTAAAGTCCCCCACAATGATTAATTGGTCATAATCGACACATATTACGGAAAGAAGGTCGGTGAAATCATTAAAGAAGTTAGTTACGTTTTGGGGGTTTATATAAACTTAGAAATAAAGCTTTGGTAGGCTAATTTATTTGGGTTTTTAGGTATTCAAGAGTCAAATATGCCCAGGGATGCCTTTTTAAGTTCATTGAGTTATGAAAAATTGTGGCTACGCTTCCACCTCGTCAATGTTTCCTGCTCTCACTTAAAAAAACAAAACATTGCTCCGAGACAAGACAAGAATTGACCCTGACGTCCCTTGAAATTAGCAGTTTGCTACATGGGCAAGAAACAAAGCTTTTTTTTTTTGTTGTAGCTATTGTTCAACATCTTCCTAGATGGGTTTTAGGTAAAGATCAACGTGAATCTGCACCATATTATTTTCGGTTATCATCCTGCAGCACCTTGTACAGAGCATTGATTTATAGTGTTATTGCTAGAAGCATTCTTAAAAACGTTACTGTGTCTCTTTTCCAGTGCTGAAATGCCAGTCAGTGTTGTCTGACCAGAGGAGCCTGGCTATCCAGTTCCACCTGGAGTGTGCCTACATTAGTCTGACCTACTATGAGTACGGGGCCGCCAAGGAGCATATCAGCAGGGCCAAGGAGCTTTCTGGGCTCCACATCAACATGACAGGTGTGTGGGATACTGGTTAACTTGGAAAACACGAGCAAGATCTGAGAGAGATCTGCTCTTTGTATGTTTGGAGTTCTTAATAAGCTTAAGAATATTTGGTCACATCGAGGTTCAATTCTTTGACATGATCCAATGCTGTTTACTCTAGGCGCACTCGGGAAACGAACCCGTTTCCAGGAAAAGTTTTTGGCTCAGCTAATTCTGGACGTGAAGAGACAGGAGGATGAGGCTGATCCGAGGGCCAGTGAGACCAGTCCCACTCCCACACCAAAGGCCAGCCTACCCAAAGTAAGAACTTTCTTTAACTTAACTTGGCTCTACAGCTTCTAGTTGTTTTAGACGTTGGTTCTTATTGAACAGCTTCCACTGTTTACAGTTTTTATACCGTCAGATATAGGATCCCCAAGAATAATCTGGTAACTGATACATACTTGTGCTGATTGACTGATTGAAAAAACAGAAAAAACCCCAGTAGTTTACAGTTAATATGATAATAAAGTAATTAGGAATGGGCATAATTAATCGACGATCGATTAATTGATCATTAAGAATTTCATCTGACATTCTTACTTTTACCAATCAATTAACGCATGTTCTGTTGCGTAGTGTGAGTTTTGAAGGAATGCAATTAATTTAGCTATGTGGCAGTAATTAAACACTTTACCACACGAGGGCGATGAGTGAAAATAAAACCCACAGGCCGACTCAGTTTCTTGCCAGTTTCTGTGTATTTCAAAAGTAGCATTGTCATGAAGAGGTCGCAGCAAAGTGTGGCGTGGGACCACTTAGACTAAAAGAACAAACAAAAAAGTCTTGGTTCACTGCCAACACTGCGAAACTGTGTATAATTACTTGAACGCACTTCCAACCCTGGTTAGAAGCGGAGCATCCTGCTCTTGGTCTCAACCTAGCATCAAGTCGGTGTTAGCACGGAGGAGCCGAGATGCACAACGAGCAGAGAAACTTACTCACCGATTACTTTCTGAGGGAGGCTCCACCACCCCTGGATTGCACCCCTACAGACTGGTGGAAAATGAATGAAACAAGATTCCAGAGGCTTGCCAGGTTAGCACAGAGGTATGTGTATCACAGCGACGTCTGTCCCCTCACAGCAGGTGATCTCGGCACTGCAGGTCAGACGCGAAAGCGTAGATCTTAGAAACATGCAACCTGAAGCCACCTTCTCTGGTTCAGTGTCAGTTTTTCTTAACATACATGGGTTTTTTATGTTTGATTTTCCAGTCCAGGTGGTCGGAGACAGAAGGACTCTGCCTAAAATATCATTGATGGACAGAATCCGCAATTCTGCAATTGCACTGCTCTAGGTGGCTGCATGTTGGAGAGGCTCTGTTGGCTACATATTAAGTTTTGGTTTTTTGTACATTGGTTTTTGGTGCTGTGAAGCTGGAAGGATTTTTGCTGTAAATTTTTCCCTTTTTGACAATTTATTATGATGCGTAACCATGGCAACAATGCGGTTTACAGCTGGGAGCAGCTGATTAACATCGCAAAAGCTGAAATAATACCTCAAATGAAGCCACAAATCCCTGATGAGTTGATAAGGAGGAGACGTGGATGTAGAGCAGGAGCAAAAAGGAGACAGAGAAGGAGGAATTTCAAGCCATCTCTTCCATCGATCATAATAGGCAACGTAAGATCACTGGCTAACAAGATGGATGAACTCCAAGCCCTTACAAGGACTCAGCCAGAGTTCCGTGAATGCAGTGTTATGTGTTTTACTGAGTTGGCTGCTGGATCAGATCCCTGACTCGAACGTCTGTCTGCCAGGCTTCCTGACTGTACGAGCAGACAGAGATCTGAAGACGAGCAGAAAAAGGAAAGGTGGTGGAGTAGCAGTGCTTGTCAACAACAGATGGTGTCATCCAGGACATGTTACTATGAAGTGTTGTCTCTGCAGCCCAGATGTCGATCTCTTGGCAGTGAGTTTTCGTCCATATTATTTACCAAGAGAGTTCACCAGTGTAATTCTGGCAGTTGTTTACATTCCACCTTCAGCCGTTGCCGACACTGCATGTGATGCCATCAGTTCCGTTGTTGCTAAGCTACAGACACAGCACCCCAATGCATTTGTGGCAATATCTGGTGATTTTAATCATGCTTCGCTGTCTACTACACTTCCAACATTTCAACAGTTTGTCAGCTGCTCTACAAGAGAAAACAGGACCTTGGATTTGTTTTATGCAAATGTAAAGGATTCATACACGTCCAAACCAAGACCTCCTCTGGGAAAATCAGATCACAATCTTGTTTTTCTCTGTTCAGAATATAAACCACTTGTTCAGAGGCAACCTGTGACAAAACGAACTGTGAGAAAATGGTCACAGGAAGCTGAAGAAGCCCTGCAGGTCAAGGTCAAGTTTATTTATAGAGCACATTTACAACAACCGCCGCTGCCCAAAGTGCTGTACAGAGATAAAACACAGTAAAACAAAGAATAAAAATACACAATAAAAATCAATTTAAATCAAGTAGACTGCTTACATAGACAAAGAATCACATAACAGAAGTCATAAGCAGATAATCTCAGCTGGTGTTGACAGCCAGTTTAAACAGATGGGTCTTCAGAAGAGACTTGAAAATATTCAAACACTGAGCTAGTCTAATGTTCAGGGGAAGACTGTTCCAGAGTCTAGGAGCCGCAACAGCAAAAGCTCGGTCACCTTCCGTTTTCAGCCGTGACCTCGGGACATCTAAAATCATTTGACTTGCCGACCTCAATGTCCTACTAGGGACATGGACAGAGAGAAGCTCTGAAAGGTAAGAGGGGGCCAGCCCATTCAAAGATTTAAAAGCCAACAAAAGAACCTTAAAATGAATCCTGTAGCTAACTGGGAGCCAGTGTAAGGAGGCCAGGACAGGAGTTATGTGCTCAAATTTCCGTGAGCCTGTGAGCAAGCGTGCTGCTGCATTCTGGACCGACTGCAAACGATGGATGGAGGCCTGGTCCAACCCATAATATAAGAAGTTGCAGTAGTCCAAACAGCATGAAATGAATGCATGGATTACACGCTCCAGATCAGCTTGTGGCAGGTAAGCCTTAACCTTACTGAGAAGGCGGAGTTGATAAAAAACAACTTTAACCACAGAGCTGATCTGTTGGTCCAGCTTGAAAGAGCCATCAATAAAAACACCAAGATTTCTAGCTGCCTGGTAGCTGTGGTGACTTAGTGGGCCTAAAACAGACAGGTCAAATGTATTCCCAAAAACTACAATTTCTGTTTTGGATTCATTAAGCTTCAAAAAGTTTAGTGCCAACCAGTCCTTCACTTCCTGAAGACAAATTAACAGGGTGTGGACGCTGTCTGTAGAGGGATTTAATGGCAGATAAATCTGGAGGTCAAAACAGTGAAAGGAAATGTTGTGTTTTTTTAAAATGGACCCTAGGGGCAGCATGTACAATGAAAACAATAAAGGACCTAAAATAGAGCCCTGTGGCACTCCACAACTCAGAGGGGCCACATTAGAACTATGGGGGCCCAAATGAACAGAGAAAGAACGACCCTCCAGATAAGATTTAAACCATTTCAAGGCTGCACCTTTGATGCCCACACAGTCTTAAAGTCGGGAAAGTAATATTTTATGATCCACAGCATCAAAAGCTGCGGATATGTCTAAAAGCACAAGAACCATGGAATCACCAGAATCAACAGATAAAAGATCATTATAAACTTTTAAAAGTGCTGTTTCAGTACTGTGGCACATCTTAAAACCAGATTGAAATTTTTCCAAAAGGCTATTAGCTTCCAGGTAGGCTTGAATTTGCACATAAGCTAATTTCTAAAGTATTTTGGACATAAAAGGCAACTTTGAGATTGGCCTATAGTTTGACAGCACTTCTGGATCAAGGTTATGTTTATTTAGCAGGGGCTGAACAATGGCATGCTTAAAGGCACTTGGAACACAGCCAGAGATCAACAAAGAATTAATAATATTCAATAAATAAGGCCAGAACCTTCTTTCAGTATTTTTGGAGGAATACAATCAAGAGGGCAATTTGAGGGTCTTGTCTGATGCACAACATTCAAGAGATCATTGAGTGACACAGGATAAAAGTGCTCAAAGACTGCAGAACAAACAGGGCTAACAGAGGGGTCAGCTGCAGTGTACGACAAAGTTGAATTACGAGTAGTAACAATCTTGTCAACAAAAAATACAAGAAAACACTCACATAATGCTTCTGATAGCGTAATACTACTGGATTCAGTGGGATTCACCAGGCGATTCAACAAACTAAATAGAACCTGAGGTTTATGCTTATTAGTGGATATCATATTAGACATGTATTCAGCTTTTGCACACTTAACTGCTCTCTGATAATTACATAAGCAGTCTCTTAAGATGCCCAGAGAAACTTGGAGTCTGTCTTTTTTCCACCGCCTCTCTGCACGTCTGTATAGCCCCATTTTTAATGGGGCTATACAATTCAAAATACTCGAGCACATAGAACTGAACATACATACAAGCTCAACGACAGTTGAGTTGCACAGTAAGTCCAATGAGGGAACAGAGGAAATGAATAAATTAGAAAATTCCTCTACCGTTGACGAGATAATCGTGTGCCGCCTGCTTGCAAAGACATACGGCTTAGCCGGAGCATCCGGCAGTTTTAAAGAAAACAAAACAGGGAATGGTCCGATATTAACGTACTGCAAGGATCCTGCATGCATACGTTCAGACCATAAGAAAGGGTTTTGCAACCACAGTCTGGATGACTCTTTGCCAAGCACATGGAAAGGGTTGTTTTGCAACCACTGACTGGATGACTCTTTGCCAAGCACATGGAGAGGACATCAGTGCCATGACTGAGTGTGTGACTGACTATATAAACTTCTGTGTGGACAACATCATCCCCACCACAACAGTGAGATGCTTCCCTAATAACAAACCCTGGATCACCAGTGACCTGAAGGAACTGCGAAACAAGAAAAAAAGAGCCTTCAGGGAGGGAGACAGGGAATTACTGAGGAGTATACAGAAGCAACTTAAGGTCAAGATCAGAGACAGCAAGGAGGCATACAGGAAGAAGCTGGAGAACAAACTACATAGTAACAATATCAGAGATGTCTGGTCAGGAATGAGAAAGATCACAGGTTTTAAGGACAGGAAGGTATGGATAGATGGAAGTCTGGACAGAGCCAATGAACTGAACACGTTCTTCAACAGGTTCAGTTCAGGAACTAGCTCAGCATCCCCCTCTCCTGTTCCCAGCCAAACAGACATCCCACTCTCCTCTGATCAACACCTTTCCTGTTACACCTCTGATGTTTTATCCTTTACCTCAGCCATGGACTCTTCTAATTCCACAAGTTTGACTTCAACCAAGTCAGGAGATGCTGCTACCCCCTTTGCCTCCCCCTCCCACATGGTGTGGAAACAATCGTCTCACCTTGAATGTGAACAAAACAAAGGAGATGATTGTAGATTTCAGAAGAAACAGGGTTAAGTCAAAAACTGTTTCCATCATGGGAGAAGAAGTGGAGGTGGTTGAGGAGTATAAATTCCTCGGAGTTCACCTTGACAACAGACTGGACTGGAGGCGCAACAGCGAAACCGTCTACAAGAAGGGACAGAGCAGACTGTACTTCTTGAGGAAGCTTAAGTCCTTCAAGGTTTGCAGCAAGATGCTGCAGATCTTCTACAAGTCTGTTTGTGGAGAGTGTAATCTCTTCAGCCGTCATCTGTTGGGGTAGCAGCATCAGAGCCAGTGATTTAAAAAGACTAAACAACCTGATAAAGAAGGCTGGTTCTGTTCTTAGGACAACTGTGGAAAATGTGGAGATGATAATGCAAAGAAGGATTCTTCATAAAATCAAAAAAATTATGGACATCCCTGAGCATCCTCTTCATGAGACAGTCATACAACAACAGAGCGTCTTCAGTCGGAGGCTTCTTCAGTTTCGCTGCAATACAGACCGCTACAGGAAATCCTTCCTGCCCACAGCCATCTTCATCTACAACAACTCCTTAAAGAATTAATTATGAGGTATACCAACACTTAATTTCCCTCTGGGATCAATAAAGTATTTTTGAATTGAATTGAATCTCCCACCTCAGGCATGAAGCTATTGCTGAGCTGCAGAGCTCCTTCAGTGACAGACTGATGCATCCTTGGTGCATAAAGGAAGGTTATGGCAGGTCCCTTCTCCCACCAGATGTTGGACTCTAGAACCAGCACTGCTCCCAACAAACCCAATAATTCCTGCTGTTAGTTTCACTTCCGTTGTTTGCACAGTTTTTTTTACCTCTTGTTTTTATGCATAAATATATATGCACATTTTGTAAAAATAATATCTTTAAATTACTTTACTCAGTTGTAAATTTATTTTAGGCTGTATATGCTACTTTTATTAAAGGTGCAATATGTAAGAATTTTACAATGAAATAATCGCAAAATAGTCTGACTCAATCATGTTCGGAATCAGAAAGGTATTATTGTCATATATGTGAACAGGTTCACAACACTAGGAAATTGTTGCGGTACTTTGTGTAAACAAAGGGAACAGTCTTCGGGGGGATTGTTTCATTAGTCCAACAGGAGAGGGGAAGAAACTCTTCTTATGTCGAGAGGTTCTAGATTGAATGGGCCGGAACCTCTTGCCTGAAGGGAGGAGGTCAAAAAGTCTGTGTCCAGGGTGAGAAGGGTCGGCTGTGATCTGTTCATGCTTTTAATCAGGGCCGGCTCGTCATTTTGTTCTGCAGAAAAATCCCCAGAAGGGCAGTGCAAAATCCACGTCTCCTCAGGCACACGATAAAAATCTGTAGTAACTCCGCCACAGATGCGACAAAAACTGGAAATAAATCCACAGATGTTGTAGTCCTGTAGATGAGAAGCTCTTCTCTGGTATAAGAGTACCCAGAAGAGTGTCCAGACACACAAATAACACACAAAAATAGTGCACCGAAGTACCAGGGCATCCATTCGCGGCGCCATCTTGGATTATAAATCGATATAAAGTGGATTATATTATATGTTGGAAGGAAGGTTACATTGAAACAGATTTCCTTCTCAGCTGACTTGGTGGTTTCAAGTTTTTATCATTTTAAAAAGGCCACAGAGGGACGTAGTCATTGTTTACAATCTGTTCCGCCTCCATACTTCCTGGTTCCAGAGCTAATCACATGTGAGCCCGTAAGATTGCCAAGTCTTTAACTCAAACACTGAGCTGGCATTTGTAATTGAACACCGACTGGGCTAGAGGCTAACGTTGAGCTAACAATGCTAGCAGTAAATTAGAAGAAAATCAAAAAATATCTCAAGCTACTGTTTTCAATTACCAACAACTCGATATTGCAGTGAAATCTATCTACCTATCAACTTACTGTTTATGATTGGTCTTCGCTTTTGTTGCCTTTAATCTTCTAGCACTGATCCATAACTGGCAACCCGGCATGAAACTGACGAAGGGTAGGGGGTGAGCGGCTGAGAGCGGACTCTTTTGTTTTTCTACATGGACTGCAGCACTCAAATTTGACCCCAAGATGTTATTCTTACATATTCCAATTTAAATGTACAGGATTGTGGGGCGTTGCATGGCATAGTGGTTAGTGCGGGTGCACCATGTATGGAGGCCTCAGTCCTCGACTCTGTTGTCCCGGGTTCAAGTCCCGTCTTTGTGGACCTTTGCTGCATGTCTTACCTTTTTTCTCGTTCTTTACTATCCCCTTTCAAATAAAGACCACTATGGCCACAAACCCGTTTAAAAAATGTACAGGATTATTTCATTTTAAATTTGATCTTACTTTACAGTATGCTTGCTTCCACTTATCTTTAAGTTGGCCCTTTCACGACTGAATTTTCCCATTGTGGGACAGTAAATTCTTATTTCTTTTAAAAATATTATCTGTATTCAAATTTTGAACATACAAGCAAAAAACATACAAACAATTAAACATTCAACTCCAGGATATTAAATCTTTCTGGTTTCCCAGACAGCTCAAATCGAATCCTTTCCATATGCAATGTGTTGGAAAACTCTGTGAGCCAGACTTCAAAGCTTGGAGAGATGTCCTTATTCCAGACTGTGAGAATAACTCTCTTTGCGATGACCATTCCATGATGGATAGATCTCGCGGTCCTGTGAGTAAGAGTTTTGAGTTGTTCAGACCAACTAAGGATGCCCAATTCAGGGTTAGGAGAGGGATCATAATCAAGAACTTCAGAATAGTACTGGAAAATCTCTCACCAGAATCTTTGAAGTCTGGTGCAATACCAAAACATGTGTGCCAATGTACCATCATATTGTTTGCATTTTTTGCATAATGGCGAGGAGGATGGATAGAATGAATGCAATTTAACACGCGAATAATAAAGTCGATGTACAACCTTGTGCTGAATTAGCTGAAGCCTTGAACTAATTGAGCATGTATGTGCACATTGAAGACATTTTTTCCATGCATCCTCTGAAATAGTGCTACCCAATTCCTCCTCCTAGCTCTCCCTAAGATGTTGTGTGCTTGGGGTGGTTCTGTCTGCTAAGACATTTACAAACATGGATAGTAATTGCTTGGTTTTGGGCTGTTTTCCCAAAAGTGAATAAATTTCATCAGGGGGATTATAAGATTGAAAATTTGGGATATTTACTTTGGCATAGTCTCTGACTTGTAAATATCTAGAATTGTTTTTTTGAGTTGGTACCACACCTTTAATTTATTCCCAGCCACAAATCCAAGCCCTCGAAATGGTCTGGGGTTTCTCTTTGTTGTATTAAAAAGTACTATAAGGGAGGTACGAGTGATGTGTTATTCTATTGCCATCCATGCTGAGATGTTTTCATTCAGTTCTGTGGGATAAGCTTTTTGCCAGTAAAAGAGAAAGTATGTACAATCATCTGTAAAAATTCATGAGTCAATGAGTCAAAATCAATGACCCCTCCCCATCGTGTCATGCTTTGCTCTCACCCTGGCCCATCATTGACTCCCCAAATGTCAAAACCTCCTGAGTTCACACCTAACCTAACTTAACCCCCACCCCCTCAGGTACCCAAAATTCATGAGTACATATCCCCACATCAATGGCCTTCCGAAAGTCCAAAACACCTGGACCGAGGTTTCACATGTCTTTGGGTTTGGCCGGGATGTCGCCACAATCCTATTGGTCAGGCTATCTCATCTGAATACACATCCCTCCATTCAATCTCGGGGTGGCTTGCTGTATAAGACTTACAATCTGAAGGCCGCCTCTGCAGCGCATCGAAACCGTCAGCGAGGTCCGTCATACAGCCCTTCATCCTCAACACTCAACCACGCTGATCCGTATTACCTCTCGGTGGATACCCCTTGCACACCCTGCTCTTAGCTGCTGTCTCCACCATTTATCCTCTCTGACAATCTACCGTCAGACAGCTTACCTGATGCCTGGTTAGTGGGCATTAGTACTCTATATGCCGGCGAGGGATGCGACGAGACGGGTCGGCCGTGTTTCAACTACTTTCGCCCCCCTATTTCGAGACCTCATTGAGCGTGGCCCCCACAACCTAGACAATCACCGCTACCAATGAGCGAGCTCCAGGATGAGAGTGACTTCCTAGCATCACAAGCCGAGAGTGGAGTCCAGGATGAGGCACTCAGCACGTCACGTCGCCAGAAGTGGGAGTCATGATGAGGCGGGTGATCCAGCACCCCAACACGACACTGATTTCCAGAATGAGGTGGACGGTTGGATATCATCCAAACTCATCAAGGCTGTGAAGACAGCCCTGCTTCATTTATTCAATAAACCCTGTTTGAAATCATAAGGCTAACTGCTTCGGATTTCAGGTCGACCATCCCAGTCAGTTACAACATCAGTGCTTGGAGGTAATCGAAGAGGATTATTATCAGATTCACTTTCAGCCCATCATGCAGCGACTTCTTATCCCGCAATTCATTCCTGCTATCCAGCTTGTGCTAGCAAGCCGATGCATACATGCCGATGATCACAAGGTAAAAACTGTTGCTCATACTATCGTGCATGAACTGAGGAGTATGCAGGGGATCCAGGCAGCAATTCAAGAAATGTATGGCAACATGGAGGATGAGACCCATCTGGATAAACTCAAGACTGTTTCCCTAAGCTATGGCTTGCAAGAATGATTTAGACCAGTGTCCTCAATAATATTAGTGTTTAAAGTTGTTTAATCTCTGCTAAGTTTTGAATTAATCCTGTTTTAAGATTTTATAAAAGCATGAGCCCATTTATCTTGTCTCCTTTATCAGAATAATTACTATAGAATGAGTGAAATATATCGCTCATACTCGAGTATTCCCATTCATAAAAGAATGCTGCTCGGTGGGTTATGCCTGAGGTGTATTATATCCCAGAACATCCTGGGAGTTATGGAGGCGCTGAGAGACTGAGAAGGGTTTTACAGGATAGAGAAGGCCTGATAATCGGTGATGGTCAGGAGAGGATACTTATACGATACCCGCAAGAGTTACATTTCTGTGAAATCGGATTTTTGTTTCCAGACCTTTGAAACAATTCCAAGCAGACTTATGCGACATGCAGGCCTTAGTGGATCATAATGATAGTTTCAACTATTTACTAACAGTGATCGATGTGTTTTCCAAAAAGGCATACTTACGTGCTTTAAAGAGAAAGACCGGGGGTGAGGATGTTAAGGCATTCAAATCCGTTTTTAAAGGGAGTCAAATTCCTCCAAAGCTGGAGATGGACGCACGCAAAGAATTTTTAAATAAAATGTTAGGGTGTTAATGAAAAAATATGGCATTGCGCACTTCAGTACAGCCAGTTACCTAAAGGCGTCTGTTGTAGAGCGGTTTAATCGAACTCTGAAAGCTAGAATGTGGAGATATTTCATGGCCAGTAATACCCACCAATACATTGATGTCCTTCAAAAACTTGTGGAAAGTTACAACCACTGCTTCCATTCAAGCATTAAGATGACTCCTATGCAAGTGACGTCGGAGAATACTCCGCAGGCGTTACAAAACCTCTAGGGGGCAATTCCAGCTAAAGAAACTGCTAAAATGAAGATGAGGTTTAAGAAGGGGGATTCGGTTAGAATCTCAAAGCTGCGTGGAGTGTTTGATAAGAAATATGAGAAGAGCTTCACCGACGAGTTGTTTACAGTTGATCACTTCATACATTGATACCCCCAATGTACAAACTGGTAGATTATGATGGAGACCCCACAGAGGGATCCTTTTTTGAGACAGAACTACAGAAAGTAAAAATAGGTTGTGAGAGAATTTATCATGTGGATAAGATTTAGAAGCGGTGGAAAGTCAATGGTGAGGAGCAAGTTTTTGTGAGATGGAGAAACTGGCCGGAAAAATTCAACAGTTGGATCAGAGCCTCAGATTTTCAGAAAGTGAAATAAAAGATCAATTAACACGTATGTGATGTCACAGCAGCGCTCCACTATAAAGTGTGGTTCTATTGACTGATCAGATATAGTGTGTTGTTCACTCCAAAGCCACCAGGCGCGTTTTATGCTCCGTCAAATTTATAGCTGACGAGGGCTTGTATCTAACTCTACCGTCCAATGGCAGTGGTGAAGTACTTAAAAATAACACACGCTCCAATTACACTACAGACTTGCCTAAGGCTATTGAGCTGAGTGGCGACTGGGTGGTAGGTTTATGAGAGATTGTCTACCCCCACACGTGGTATAATTTACCTGATCTGCAATCTTACTTGGAGTTAAAGTGCCCCTGGCATGAAATTAGCATTTTTTGAGATTTTTGGTCATATTTAATAGTTTCCCCAACCTGCCTATGTCCCCTAAGGGGTTAAAATGACTGATTAGTGTTTCCTTTGTCCCCGGGTATGTCTGCCTACATAGTGAAATTAGCACTCAGAAACGGGCTGTTTTGTAGTTCGGCATATGACCACACGTTTCGGCATATGTCGTCACTGAGTTCCAGCCAATTACCCCCTTTTCTGAACCACACTCTCCAAGTCCCTCCCCCCGCGGCGCGTATTACAACGTAAACAACGAGAGCTACGGTAAAAGGCAAACAACAAACCGACAGCATGGAGTCCAGACCTCATCGACACTGTCCTCCCCACTTCAGAGCCACTGAAAAGCTTGTGGATGGACTTTATTTATGCAGGGAATGTACATGACTGACTCCCGAAGCGCGTGGTCGTTTGTGGCATACCTTTCTCTGACGAATGTTTTATTAACTTGGGACAATACAGCGGTGCGCCACAGATTACCTCCGACCGCCACAGATTCAACACCGACCACAAAAAAAAAAAAAAAATCAAAACCAACGGTCACACATTGCGTTTCGTTTTTCTTTTTTACGCCATTTAAAACACGCAGTGTATTCATTCCCTGCTCTCTCTTCGTCTCTCTGTCACTCACGTCTCTCTCGCACAAACACACACATACAGCCTCTCCCCTCCGTGCACAGCACTTCTGTCTGGATCACCTGTGGAAGACGTCCTCTACCTTTCTGGTTCCTCCTCAGGTGCAATGCTGTCCGGATCAGATTCCGTATCAAATTGAAACGCCATTACAGTCGCCATTACAGTAGCCAATAACTGAGCCATTACTGTCGTGGTGAAGCTAGAGACGTAATGAGGACAGATGGATGTGTGGATGGATGATCAAATATTTTATTAGGCCTGTAATTTGTAAACAGATATTGTTCAACACACAATATAATTAGGCCTAAACCTAATTACATTTCAAACATAATATTGGAATTTGGGCAATTTGTGGTACGCAAATGCATGTCTGTCAGTGTTTCATCAGATGCGGACGTTAGAGACTCAATTGACAATAGAGGCGCATGGCTTAGGCCCCGCCCACCAAAACTCGGTCGTTCTCTGCTAATGCTAACACAAGGGCCACCTAGTAGGGGCTGCAATAATACAACAAGGCTGAATTACGGCAAATGATCCTTTGATACAGTGTTAAGGTACTTAGAGTGGGACTAAAAAGGGCCCAAACGTCGCGGGGAAATTCATGCCAGGTCCACTTTAAAGAAGATATTATGTGAAGAGGAGGGTGGTGATGATGAGCAGGAATCTGAGCTATAATGCAACACAGTGTAAAGTTTTGCAGAGGAGGGTATTTTTGAAAAACCTCAAGACCTTTCAGATTATTTAGTTCCAGTGTTGAAGAAATATAACCGGAGCATCAATCTCTCATATAATAATGTATCCAAGAAGTTCGACTTTGAAGGGGATAGTCAGCACAAAATTTGAACATTTTCTCCTCTGGCATTCATACTTGGTTTGAAAGTGGATGAGTGGTGAACCGTGTAGAACAGCACCCCATCTGTTGGATTTGGCATGGGTGTATACAATCGGTTTGTATATACAGATATCATTCAGTTTCAAACTGTTGGGGACAGTTACTCACCTCTGCTTTGTGTGGTAAACGTGAAGTGTAAATTCGGTGATGTTATTGGAATAAGAAATAACACCTCACTACGTCCGGATTTCTACATGTTTTGTGCAATATTATGTGAACCAGACAGGTGGGGAACTACCAGGCTTTTCAGGTCAGGCTGTTTATGTATGGGCTTGGCTTTGATTCTGTCGTTACCCGCCTATTCTGATTCATATCACCCTATGTTAAGAATGGGGTTTCGCTCGTTAAACCGCACCTTATAGCAGTAGCATCAAATATAGCTTCTGATGTATTTGGTGAGGATGTCAGTAAAATCACCAGCACCATCCAGAATCTGGATGCCCAGGAAGGTTCAGGAATTATGATCCTATCAAAACAGATGAGAAAGAGACCCCCGGGTGAGCGTGTATGGAGAACAAGAACGAGTCCAGAACAAAGAAGAAGAAAACACTCGAAGTGGGCAAGCGGAGGAGAAGGAAGTCTGACATAGACATGGCAAGGCTATTTTATTTGTATAGCACACTTTCAGCCAGGTAAT
This sequence comes from Valencia hispanica, assembly GCA_963556495.2. Lineage (NCBI taxonomy): Eukaryota > Metazoa > Chordata > Actinopteri > Cyprinodontiformes > Valenciidae > Valencia > Valencia hispanica. The sequence goes on from OY747711.1 coordinate 56,044,991, forward strand.
TCAAGGTGCTTTACGTGAATAATTGGTAAAATAAAAATAGCAATAACACACAGACAAAACAAATAAAGTAAGAACGGCAATAAAGCATGAAGCACACACAGATGCATCAAAACATTACAAAACATAATGTAAAAACAGCAGTAAAACAAGAAGCATACACAAAACATGAGATCAAAGCATTACTCAAAGGCAGGTCTAAACAGATACATTTTTAGTTGTAATTTAAAAGAACTGTTTCAACAGCTTTTCAGTTTTCTGGATGTTTGTTCCAAATTAGAGTAGCATAGAAACGGAAAGCTGCTTCTCTGTGTTTTGTTCTAATTCTAGGGATACTGAGTAGACTGGAATTAGTGTTCTGGAGCGTTGGTATAGTAACATCTTCAACATATTTTGGTGCTAAGCCATTCAATGATTTATAAACCAGTAGGAGTATTTTAAAGTCTATTCTCTGAGCTACAGGGAGCCAGTGTAAGGACTTTAGAACTGGGGTGATGTGCTCTACTTTCCTGGTTCTAGTGAGGAACACGAGCAGCAGCGTTCTGGATCAGCAGCAGCTGTCTGACTTTTTAGGCCGACCTGTGAAGACGCTGTTACAGTAATCAATCCGACTAAAGAGAGATGCATTGATTAGTTTTTCTAGGTCCTGTTGTGACATTAGTCCTTTAATACTAGAAATGTTCTTCAGGTGATAGAAGGCTGACTTTATTGCTGTCTTCATGTGACCCTGAAGGTTCGTGTCTGAGTCCATAACTACATCTAGATTTCTGGCCTGATCAGTAACAATAATAATAATAATGAATTTTATTTATAATGCACTATACATTTGACATCAAATATCAAAGTGCTACAAAAATTAAGCACATAAAAATGGGTAAAAACAAATTCACAGACACTTAAAAATACGCTTTTCTGAAAAGGAGGGTTTTCAGTTCTCTTTTAAAAACATCCGTGGTGTTGGGGGCTCTAATTTGTACCGACGAGGAGCGGATGCTTTAAAAGCCCTGTCGCCCATGGTCTTGAGCCGTGTCCTTGGTGCGACCAGGAGGTGCCTTTGGCCAGCTCTGGTCTTAGTGGAGGGTTTGGGGAAAGGAGATCAGTGGTGGGTGTGCAGCAGGATCTTATTATTAGGTATTCTATGCGGAAATGAACACGGAGCCAGTTGATGTCAGGGACACCTTATGTCTGTCGTCTCTCTTTAAATATGAGATGATAAATACATAGATGATGAACTAAATCACTAGATGAGGTGAATTCTTATTGATGACGGTGTATTACTGTCTAGCTGTTCATAAGGCCATAGTCAGGCTGAGTTTGAGGCGTGTCAGAACTATGACTAGCAGAGAGCCAATTACACTCATCAACATGACATTGTCTAATGTTTAAAGAGTGAGGGTTTCTGAACAAAATTATTACAATTTAAAGACTGAACACTTAATATTCTATTTATTCCATCTCACTTAAAGTAAAGCAGTCTTAGGCTGACTTTTTGTCCTGACTTCTGTTAACAGATGGGTAGTGAATATTTCTTCTGGTTGTAAACATTGCAATCCTCCTTGCAGAAATAAATCTCTCCTGGTCCATAGATTTTGCAGAAGTGTACATTTGTGACTGGAATTTGTTGTTGTTGTTGACAGGATTATCATCTGGACGACGACACCGTGTTGGATCATATCAACTTAGCTGAGCCAGATCAGTACCAGCTACCTGACCTGAGTGCTGAGGAGCAGGCCCTCATCCTGGGTGTCTGGTAGGTCAACCTTTACCACCGTGTGTGTTTAATACAATGTGCTACAGTCACCATGACTTTGCAGTTATAGTAGCATTTGAGGTTGATTTGAACAGAAGAAAGTTATTACAGAGCCATCGGACTATAAAAACTTTGAAGCGACCCTTATTTACTAATTATTAATTGAATTGTTTTCAATAATGCTTTATCTAAACATTGTAAGATCTCTCATTGGATTCATCAAGTTATTGACGGTTATCATTGTGAGTAGGAGGGATCTCCTAATGCAGTCTGTGTTGTAGCAAATCTGAAGAAGCTTCTGACTGACAACACTAAATTATTGAGAGGTTGCTCAGGGTTGGTCTCTATGATCTGGATCTGAAGCATCCTTCTGGGTTCAATCATCTCAATAGGCCAGGGGTGGTCAATTAATTTTTACAAGGGGCCACATGAGAAACCTGAGTTGTCAGAGGGCCACACCAACGAAAACTTGAACCTAAGTCTGCTCAACTTTCCTCCGTTGTAAAATTCACTAAATCATATAGTACGGATAGCTGGTACTGGTAATCAGAATAATAAAGCTAAAATTATGTAAATATGTATATTGGACTATGTGAAATTGTGGTACATAGGTCAAATAAAATCCAATATTCACGGCCCGCCTCTGGAGAACTGGTTCATGCCAGTCTGATAGTAAAGCATGAACCAGCTCATCCGAGGTCAGACTGTTAAGTTATCTTGCTGCCCCGGCGTCTGTCTCTCTGGTGATCTGACACATCTTTATCAGAAAGCTTAAGCATGCTTCCCCAAACTTTTTCATCTCGCCCTAAATACATTCATTAGACAGAGAATATGTACTTAAATCCTAATTACATATGAATTTTCCTACCTAATGGTAAAATGGCCTGTACTTGTATAGTGCTTTATTTAGTCCATGAGGACCCCAAAGCGCTTCACACTACATTCAGTCATTCACCCATTCACACACACATTCACACACTGGTGATGGCAAGCTACATTGTAGCCACAGCTGCCCTGTGGCACACTGACAGAAGCGAGGCTGCCGGACACTGGCGCCACCGGGCCCTCTGACCACCACCAGTAGGCAGAAGGGTAAAGTGTCTTGCCCAAGGACACAACGACTGAGACAAACAGAGCGGGGACTCGAACCGGCAACCCTCCAGTTACAAGACGAACTCCTCACTCCTGAGCCACAGTCACTTGGTACTTGGCAGTCCATGTCTTGTAAAACTCGACATTCGTTATCACCTCTCCTGTTCTTAGCATGTGCTGACATCTAGAGGGTAACCTGGGTAACATCATTTGTTGTTGTTCACCTTCACTCAAAGCTTGCATCACACACATACGTCAATATGGAAGTAGCGTAATGCTTTCAAAATAAAAGCAGCACCATTGTATTGCACGCACAACAGATATTTCAATAATCTGTGTAGTAATTTATGATTGGCTTCACACGGGCCGTAATATGCCCAGGTCTGCTATAGGCTTTGGAACGGAGCCAGCCTTGATTTTCATCTTTAGGTCACCATCACCCCAGCAGATAACTGCAGAAAAGATTCCCTCTCCACAGCAGACCATTTCCTTTTAATGGCAAATCCTTAAAGGAGTGAGGACTGTCATGCAAATTAACAAATGCTGACATGTGAAGAGACCCAACAATGTCTGTTTGAAAGGACGTGCGGAGGGGAATGGCTGGGACGAACTTTTTTAGTCTGCTTGGAACCTGTTTATTACTGCTTGCAGCTATAGTTTTTATTGTAATTTTAGAATTTTACTATTTTTAGCGATAAGAATGTTATAGTGTATGGTAAAAAACATAACCTTTTGACTAAATAAAAAGATCTGTAGCAGTTCAATAAACTAGTAATTATTCTAACCACTGAAACAGATCTTTGATCATAGGCTAGTTTTACTCCATGTCCACCTGTTTTCCTATCATAGAAATGGTGTTTAAATTTCTCCTGCTTCATCTGAAATCTATAGTTTATCTCCTTTGTCTTGGTCACAAATCAACACTGTTGACAAAGCTGCTGCACATAAAATCAGCACAGAAAGCAGTTAAAACAAACAAATGAAGAAAATTAGAAGGGGTCGTATAAAACAGCTTCCTAATTATTAAAAGCCAAGGAGCCTTGTAACCACAATCTCATGGTCCACGGTATCAAAAAAGCTTCAAGAAGGGCTGATTGTTCCAACACCCGGGATTGTCTATGTTTGCATCTACAAATTTCAGTTGTGCTACAGAATAGAGCCCTACATTGAGATTGGGATCCAGCGGGAGCCAAAAAAACTCAACCAGTTTGCAGAGTGGGAACAAGATTCATCCTTCAATTCAGAGCCAAAGTCCACCGATGAAGAACAAACAAATTACCTCAGCACCCAACAATCAAACAGTCCCAAACCCATGTGAGGAAACCTCACAAGTAGGGTTTTTCCACTGAAGAAGAACCGGTGCTGGTGCCAGAGCCAGTGCTTAGCCAGTTTTTAGCCGGTTCTTTCAAAGAACCGATTTTCTTTTCCACTGACACTGAGTCCAGTCGGTGCTGCGTCATAATGTGATCTAAAGTGTGGCAACACAACTGAATATGCCCACATGTGGAGACAAAAACAGAAAGCCTGAACAGAGACAGATTTACTTACTTAATCATGCCCCTCAAGTTCTGCTTTTGTGTTTCCACACTTTTCTGGATTTGCAAAGATGTGTCCATAACATAAACTCAGCAAAAAAAGCAACGTCCCTTTTTCAGGACTGTGTATTTCAACAATAATGTTGTAAAAATCCAATAACTTTAGAGATCCTCATTGTAAATGGTTTAAACAATGTTTTCCATGCATGTTCAATTAACCATAATCAATTAATTAACATGCACCTGTGGAATGGTCGTTAAGACCTTAACAGCTTACAGAAAGTAGGCATTTAAGGTCACAGTTCTAAAAACGCAGGACACTAAAGAGACTTGTCTACCGACTGTGAAAAACACCCAAAGAAAGATGCCCAGGGTCCCTGCTCATCTGCGTGAACGTGCATTAGGCATGCTGCAGGGAGGCATGAGGACTGCTGATGTGGCTAGGGCAATAAATTGCCATGTCCGTACTGTGAGTCTCCTAAGACAGCGCTACAGGGAGACAGGAAGGACAGCTGATCATCCTCGCAGTGGAAGACCACGTGTAACAACACCTGCACAGGATCGACACATCCAAATATCACACCTGCGTGACAGGTACAGGATGGCCACAATACTGTCCGATCACACCAGCAACACACAATCCCTCCATCAGTGCTCAGGCTGTCCGCAATAGGCGGAGAGAGGCTAGACTGAGGCTTGTAGGCCTGTTGCAAGGCAGGTCCTTACCAGACATCACCAGCAACAACGCCGCCTATGGGCACAAACCCACCTTCACTGGACCAGACAGGAGTGGCAAAAAGTGCTCTTCACTGATGAGTCACGGTTTTGTCTCACCAGGGGTGATGGACGGATTCCTGTTTATCGTCGAAGGAATGAGCGTTACACCGAGGCCTGTACCCCGGAGCGGGATCGATTTGGAGGTGGGGGGTCCGTCATGGTCTGGGGCGGTATATCACATCACCATCGGACTGAGGTTGTTGTCATTGCAGGCAATCTCAATGCCTTGCGGTACAGGGCAGACATCCTCCTCCCTCATGTGGTACCCTTTATGCATGCTCATCCGGACATGATCCTCCAGCAGGACAATGCCATCAGCCATACTGCTCGTTCTGTGCGTGAGTTTCTGCATGACAGCAATGTCAGTGTTCTGCCATGGCCAGCGAAGAGCCCAGATCTTAATCCCATTGAGCACGTCTGGGACCTGTTGGATCGCAGGGTGAGGGCTAGGGCCATTCCCCCCAGAAATGTCCAGGAACTTGCAAGTGCCTTGGTGGAAGAGTGGGGTAACATCTCACAGCAAGAACTGACAAATCTGGTCCAGTCCATGAGGAGGAGATGCACTGCAGAAATTCAAGTAGCTGGTGGCCACACCAGATACTGACTGGTACTTTTGATTTTGAGCCTCCCTTCATTCAAGGACACATTATTCTATTTCTGTTAGTCACATGTCTGTGAAACATTTTTAGTTTGTCTTATGGTGTTGACTCTTTTAGTGTTCATACAAATATTTACACACATTAAGTTTACTGAAAGTAAAAACAGTTGAAAGTCAGAGGACGTTTCTTTTTTTGCTGAGTTTATTCTTGTTGTACCGTCAACATCTGATTATAAGGTCCAGAGAGCGGCGACTAGTTTGCAGAGAAAGGTAAAAATGTGCCATCACTGTATAATGTTTTTAACCACTGTTTGCTATATCATGTAGCCCTCCTTAGCACTAGCTATATTTGTTTCCAATTTAACAACAGATCTAGAAAAGTAATACTATTTCGGACAATTATTTCTGTTTTATTAGATGCCGTTATGGCAAGGTAATTTTATTAGTATAGCACACTTTCAAGAACAAGGTAATTTAAGGTGCTTTACATGATTAGGGGATAAAGTAAAAACAGCAATAAAGCATGAAACACACACAAAGCATATGATACATGAATTCATTACTTGAAGGCAGCTCTAAACAGATGGGTTTTCAGCCATGATTTAAAAGAACTCCGTGTTTCAGCAGCTTTGAGGTCGTCTGGAAGCTTGTTCCAGATTAGAGGAGCATAGAAACTGAAAGCTGCTTCTCCATGTTTGGTTCTAATTCTCGGAATGTTGAGTAGACTGGAATTAGAGGACCTGAGTGGTCTGGGGGGGGTGGGGGTGGTGGTGGGTTGGTATAGTAACAGTAGATCTTCCACATACTTTGGTGCTAAGCCATTCAATGATTTATAAACTAGTAAAAGTATTTAGAAGTCTATTCCCTGAGCTACAGGGAGCCAGTGTAAGGACTTTAGAACTGGGGTGATGTGCTCTACTTTCCTGGTTCTAGTGAGGAACACAAGCAGCAGCGTTCTGGATCAGCTGCAGCTGTCTGATTGACTTTTTAGGCAGACCTTTTTCTAGGTTCTGTTGCAAAATCAGTCCTTTAATCCTAGAAATGTTCTTCAGGTGATAGAAGGCTGACCTTGTTATTGCCTTTATGTGACTCTGGAGGTTCAGGTCTGAGTCCATTTCTACACCTAGATTTCTGGCCTGATCAGTAGTTTCTAGCTGGATTAACTGAAGCTGTGTGATGACTCTTGATCGTTCCTTTTGAGGTCCAAAAGTAATGGCCTCACACGGGGGCACCAATTATGTTGATCTAATTTAGTATTTCGACTTATCAAGAAGGTGGCTTTAAAAAAAGACTTAAAAGATTACTTTTAGTTTTTAAACTATCGACTTTAAAGTCGATCTCTATTTTGAATACCATTAATGGCAGTCTTTATTGCTCATGAAGCCAAGCAGTCAAAGGCGGCCCCATGTGGTTTGCTAGAGCATGTAGCCTACAGCTAACTCACGTGGAGCTGCTTAAAGCCACTCTGGTTCATTTACTAAACACCAAACAGAGGAAAACTTTTGGATTGAGTAACTCAGGTTGCAGGATATAAAACGACCTTCCATCGGAAACCTTGGAAATCACTGTTCAAACCTCCAAGCTGACCGGCCTGTTTGTACCCAAACATTAAATGAAATGTTACACAAAGTAACAAATCACAGTGAAAAAAACAACAACCCTTAAATCTTGTTTTTCCTAAACTAATCTCGCCTCTGCCCAGACAGACCTTATTGAACGGTTAAAGTTCTCCAGGTGGCTCCGTGGATAATGGGGGAAGCTAAAACACCGTTAGCATGTAGGCTAACAATAGCTGCGGTCGGTTAGCAGTGGGAGGCCTTATGGCTGTTGGATTGCGGGCAGCAGCCTTTACCTGGGACGGCGTGTCGTTCTCTCCGGCTTGGCTAAACAGCGATCAGCTCCACCTTTCTTCACTGACACAGTACCTTTTTCTGCAGCTTTCTAGCACAGCATTCATCCCAGCCTTTGTCGCGGTGGGGTAATGCTCCAGTCTGGGCGCGGCTCTGCGGCATGCAGTAGCTTGTTAGTGGTCCCTTCCACACGGCAGCGTCTGTAACTCAGAAAGTTCTGCAGGCCTCAGGGCAGAACAGTCGGGTTTATCTCATCAGTGGTTTGCGATTCACCTGATTGATCAGCAGCCTTTTTCGTCCTTGGAGTGAGTTTCTCCCAGAAACTCGCGTCCTTTTCCCTCGCCAGTGAAGGAAGGATTGGGTCTCTCCTGGCACTGTCTGGTCGAAAGCCCAAACGGAAGAGAGTGTTCTCCAATGACTCAAGCCCTTATAAAAACTCTGGTGTTCTTCTTCTGCTGTTGGAGCTAGTATGTGGGTTAGCGTCACCCAATGGCTCTGTGTGTCCCAATTATCTATCTATCTATCTATCTATCCATCTATCCATCTATCCATCTATCCATCCATCCATCCATCCATCCATCCATACACACATACACACATACACACATACACACACACACACACACACACACATACACACATACACACATACACACATACACACACACACACACTCCTGTCTTGCTATACTTGTGTTGACATTGTATTGACTTCCATTGATTTTTCTATGCCTAGGCCAGACACTTTCCCTAACCCTAACTATTAGTGGCACATTCCTAAACTTGATTCACACCATACCTCTAAACCTAACTAGTAGAGTTTAAAGGAGTCATGACCTGTAATTTTCACTTTTCCCTGAGAAAAAAATGTATGATTGCCTAACGATTATACACTGCCCGGGAAGCCGATATTTAAAAGTGAAGCGTTTGTTTACCCCTGGGTTTGTCAACCACCCCACGTGCACGCGCACTCAAATACGTGATTTTAATTTCTGTCCGACTTGACGTCAAGTCGGCGCAGGATATACCATATATGGACATCGCAGACCTATGCTGCAGGAAGCCCGCGCTCCCCCTCGCCCCTCACCCCCTCATATTCAGTCGAGCGCCGCCGTTACTGAATTCTAGTGATGGGAATTCCAGCTCTTTTTGGAGAGCCAGTTCTTTTGGCTTGGTTCACCATAAAGAGCCGGCTCTTTCAGCTTCCAAGTGGTTCCTCAGATTTTCTGTTGCTTCAACTGTATTTGTTACCAAAATTAATGCAAAACGACGTGTACCAAATGTACCAAAACAAGCGGGGAAAATGAAAAAAAAAAAAACCGGCTCCCAATAACAAGCCTGCTCCCATCGTTCACTTCAAAGAGTTAGCTCTTAGAGCCGGTTCTTTCGCGACCGACAAATCGCTACTGAATTCCGATTTGCAGTACAAACTCGACCGTGAAAGATGCAGAAACGTAGTGCACACGTGAGTTGCTCTGTTGTTGACTGCCAGAATCAACATGGAAATATTTTTTACATTTTTTTACGCCAGAATGATTTATGAATTTGGGACAATATCAGGCGAAGTTGGCATCGAAGCTCCGTTTGGAAGAAGGGGGAATTCCAACAATCAGAGACTTGCCTGTAATTGAAACCTGCGGTGTCAACCCCCCTCCTTCCTGCCACCAATCAACGCGCCCCTCATTTGCATTATTACAATGACCGTCCACGACAGCCAAAATATCGCATCAGATCTCGCGAGACAATAATACCTTCACAAAATAAGGGTCAGAGGAGCTCTGTGTTAATTTTTTTCAACTATTCTTTTTTTAGAAGGGCCTGAAAGACTATAATAGAGCATGGGTATCCAAGGTAATAATAGGTTATGACTCCTTTAATAGCTTGTTAAACTTTGTGAAGCAAAATGTCCTCACAACTACAAATGTCCACACAATGCTCGTGACCTATCAAAGGTTGGTCCACACAAGTATGGGTATACATGTACACATGCACGCACGCGCACACACACACAGTGGTATTTAGTCAGCCACCAATTGTGTAAGTTCTCCCACTTAAAAAGATGAGAGGCCTATGAGAGACAAAATGAAAAAAAATCCAGAAAATCTCATGGTCTGATTTTTTTTAAATAATTTCTTTGCAAATTATGGTGGAAAATAAGTATTTGGTCACCTACAAACAAGCAAGATCTCTGGCTCTCACAGACCTGTAACTTCTTCTGTAAGAGGCTTCTCTGTTCTCCACTTGTTACCTGCATTAATGGCACCTGTTTGAACTTGTTCTCAGTATAAAAGACACCTTTTCACACCTTCAAACAGTCACACTCCAAACTCCACTATGGCCATGACCAAAGAGCTGTCAAAGGACACCAGAAACAAAATTGTAGACCTACACCTGGCTGGGGAAGACTGAATCTGCGATAGGTACGCAGTTTGGTGTGAAGAAATCAGCTATGTGAGCAATTATTAGAAAATGGAAGGCATACAAGACCAATGATGATCTCCCTCGATCTGGAGCTCCATGCAAGATCTCACCCCGTTGGATCCAAATGATCACAAGAACAGTGAGCAAAAATCCCAGAACCACACAGGGGGACCTAGTCAATGATCTGCGGAGAGCTGGGACCAGAGTAACAAAGGCCACCATCAGTAACACACTATGCCGCCTCAAAACCTGCAGTGCCAGACGTGTCCCCCTGCTTAAACCAGTACATGTCCAGGCCCCTCTTGAAGTTTGCTAAAGAGCATTTGGATGATCCAGAAGAGGATTGGGGGAATGTCATATGGTCAAATGAAACCAAAATGGAACTTTTTGGTAAAAACTCTACTGGCACCCTCTCTTTCCTCTTTTAAATCTTTATTAAAAACATTTTTATTCTATAGCTTTCAGTCCAGTATAGCCTGTCTGTTTTTTTGTATTTGTTTTCGTTTGAGTTTTATTTTTGATTTTACCTTGTTTTATATCTGTTTTTAAATTAGTTTTAGCTTTAGTCTCGTTTTGGTCCGGCTTGTTTTACTGTCTTATTGTTTTATTATCTTAATTTAAATTTGGTTTTATCCGTGTGAATCTATATCTACTGGTTCTACCTTGTACAGCACCTTGGTCGGCTTGATGCCGTTTGTAAATGTGCTTTATAAATAAGTTGGTATGGTATGGTAGTTATGTTTGGAGTACAAAGAATGCTGAGTTGCATTCAAAGAACACCATACCAAATGTGAAGCATGGGGATGGAAACATCATGCTTCGGGGCTGTTTTTCTGCAAAGGGACCAGGTCGACTGATCCGTGGAAAGGGAGGAATGAATGGAGCCATGTATCGTGAGATTTTAAGTGAAAGCCTCCTTCCATCAGCAACATTGAAGATGAAACTTGGCTGGGTCTTTCAGCAGGACAATGATTCCAAACACATCGCCCGGGTGACGAAGGAGTGGCTTCGTAAGAAGATGAACTTTTTCCACCGTAATTAGCAAATTCTTTAAAAATCAGACCATTTGATTTTGTGATTTTTTTTTTCTCATTTTGTCTCTCATAGTTGAGGTATACCTATGATGAAAATTACAGGCCTCATCTTTTTAAGTGGTAGAACTTGCACGAGTGGTGGCTGACTACAGTAAATACTTTTTTGCCCTATATATATATATATATATATATATATATATATATATATATATACATACATACATACATTCATATGGGCAACGTAAGATCACTGGCTAACAAGATGGATGAACTCCAAGCCAGGACTCAGCCAGAGTACCGTGAATGCAGTGTTATGTGTTTTACTGAGACGTGGCTGCTGGATCATATTCCCGACTCGAACGTCTGTCTGCCAGGCTTCCTGACTATATGAGCAGAATGAGATCTGAAGACGAGCAGAAAAAGAAAAGGTGGTGGAGTAGCAGTGCTTGTCATCAACAGATGGTGTCTTCTAGGACATGTTACTGTGAAGTGTCGTCTCTGCAGCCCAGATGTCGAACTCTTGGCAGTAAGTTTTCGTCCATATTATTTACCAAGAGAGTTCACCAGTGTAATTTTGGCAGTTGTTTACATTCCACCTTCAGCCATTGCCGACACTGCATGTGATGTCATCAGTTCCGTCGTTGCTAAGCTACAGACACAGCACCCCAATGCGTTTGTGGCAATATCTGGTGATGTTAATCATGCCTCGCTCTCTACTACACTTTCAACATTTCAACAGCTTGTCAACTGCTCTACAAGAGAAAACAGGACCTTGGATTTGTTTTATGCAAATGTAAAGGATTCATACATGTCGAAACCAAGACCTCCTCTGGGACAATCAGATCACAATCTTGTTTTTCTCTGTTCAGAATATAAACCACTTTTTCAGAGGCAACCTGTGACAAAACGAACTGTGAGAAAATGGTCACAGGAAGCTGAAGAAGCCCTGCAGGGTTGTTTTGCAACCACAGACTGGATGACTCTTTTCCAAATACATGGAGAGGACATCAGTGCCATGACTGAGTGTGTGACTGACTATATAAACTTCTGTGTGGACAACATCATCCCCACCAGAACAGTGAGATGCTTCCCTAATAACAAACCCTGGATCACCAGTGACCTGAAGGAACTGCGAAACAAGAAAAAAGAGCCTTCAGGGAGGGAGACAGGAAATTACTGAGGAGTATACAGAAGCAACTTAAGGTCAAGATCAGAGACAGCAAGGAGGCATACAGGAAGAAGCTGGAGAACAAACTACAGAGGAACAATATCCGAGATGTCTGGTCAGGAATGAGAAGGATCACAGGTTTTAAGGACAGGAAGGATTGGATAGATGGAAGTCTGGACAGAGCCAATGAACTGAACACATTCTTCAACAGGTTCAGTTCAGGAACTAGCTCAGCATCCCCCTCTCCTGTTCCCAGCCAAACAGACACCCCACTCTCCTCTGATCAACACCTTTCCTGTTACACCTCGGATGTTTTATCCTTCATCTCAGCCATGGACTCTTCTAATTCCACAAGTTTGACTTCAACCAAGTCAGGAGATGCTGCTACCCCCTTTGCCTCCCCCTCCCACTTGTCTGTCTCCAAAAGTCAGGTGAAGAGGCAGCTGGAGAAACTGAACCGGAACAAGGCTGCAGGTCCAGATGGTGTCAGCCCCAGAGTTCTGAAGGCCTGTGCAGAGCAGCTCTGTGGGATTCTGCAGCACCTCTTCAACCTTAGCCTAACTGAGGAAGAAGGTTCCAGTGTTGTGGAAGACATCCTGCCTTGTTCCAGTACCCAAAAGAACTCACCCATCAGTCATCAATGACTATAGACCTATTGCCCTGACTTCCCACATCATGAAGGTCCTGGAGAGACTCCTGTTGGCACCCCTGAGTAAGCAAACAAGAACGTATCAGGACCCACTGCAGTTTGCTTATCGCTGTGGAGTTGAAGATGCCATCATCCACCTACTTCAACCAACCCACTGTCATCTGGACAAAGCAGGCAGCACTGTGAGGATCATGTTCTTTGATTTCTCCAGTGGATTTAACACAATTCAGCCTGATTTGCTTTGTCAGAAACTCCTGAAGACACAGGTGGAGCCCTCCACAATCGCCTGGATCAATGACTACCTGACCAACAGACCACAATTTGTGAGACTGAAGAATTGTGTCAAACCAGGTGGTCAGCAGCACAGGAGCACCACAGGGGACCGTACTCTCAGCATTCCTTTTCGCTCTGTACACCTCAGACTTCCAGTACACATCAGAGACCTGTCATCTGCAGAAATACTCAGATGACTCTGCAAATGTCGGGTGTATCAGAGATGGACAAGAAGCTGAATACAGAGAGCTGGTGGACCGCTTTGTGACATGGTGTGGAAACAATCGTCTCACCTTGAATCTGAACAAAACAAAGGAGATGATTGTAGATTTCAGAAGAAACAGGGATAAGTCAAACACTGTTTCCATCATGGGAGAAGAAGTGGAGGTGGTTGAGGAATATAAATACCTCGGAGTTCACCTTGACAACAGACTGGACTGGAGGCTGAACAGTGAAGCCGTCTACAAGAAGGGACAGAGCAGACTGTACTTCTTGAGGAAGCTTAAGTCCTTCAAGGTTTGCAGCAAGATGCTGCAGATCTTCTACAAGTCTGTTGTGGAGAGTGTAATCTCTTCAGCCATCATCTGTTGGGTTAGCAGCATCAGAGCCAGGGATTTAAAAAGGCTCAACAACCTGATAAAGAAGGCTGGATCTGTTCTTGGGACAACTGTGGAACATCTGGAGATGATGATGCAAAGGAGGATTCTTCATAAAATAAAATAAATTATGGACAACCCTGAGCATCCTCTTCATGAGACAGTCATACAAAAACAGAGCGTCTTCAGTCGGAGGTTTCTTCAGTTTCGCTGCAATACAGACCGCTACAGGAAATCCTTCCTGCCCACAGCCATCATCATCTACAACAACTCCTTAACGAATTAATTATATGAGCTATACCAACACTCAGACTAATGCGCTGAATGAGCAAAACTGTAAACTGGATGCCATGACGCGGTGCTTGGACTCGTACGCGAGGTGGGAAACAACTTGGAGAAGTTTCTCAGCCGAGCTGATGGAAACTGAGCCATTATTCGGATGTTTGGTGCGCCACTGTGGCTATGAGACTGTTGAAAAAACTTTAAGGCTGAAAAGTGCCCCAGCCTGAACTAAAAATGCTATCTGAATTGGATCCCATTTGCAGCCTTGAAAGGCTAGACAGACATCACAAACTCCCCCTGCGAAGAGAAGAATGTAAACGTAGGATCCTACTCCCACACCATCCCCCGTGTTTACATGAGTCTGCGAGCTCTGCTTGGACTGATAGGAGAGTTCACAGACTCACTCACTTACTTACTGACGCACACACATACACAATTTTCTTGATGTTAAATTAGATTTTTGTAGAAAAGCATGAAAGACTGGAGGTGATTTCTCACGTGTGTGATTTATTGCAAATTGCCTGAAATGAAATAAATAAATAAAATAAAATAAACCCGATTACCTTTTTTTATTCAAATTAATAGACAATTTATTCATATCAATTCATGCATTTAATTTAATTATTTCACAGTTTACTGTATTTATAAGATTTTCTCTAGAATAGAATACTGTGATGGACTGGCGACGTGTCCAGGGTGAGCCCTGCCTTTCACCCTGTGACCGCTGGAGATGGGCACCAGCCCCCCCGCAACCCTGCATAGGATGGACGGGGACTGAAAATGGATGGATGGATAGAATATAATAGCTTTGTATTATCAGTAAAAAGTATAATTTTCAATAACTGAGATATATTATATATGTAATTTATATAAAGATTGAATAGCTGAGGACCTAATCACGACTCCTGAGGGACCCTGCGAACCATGCTCAGACATTGTGATTTAAACTCCCCCAACTTAACAAACTCTTGTCTCTGTTTAATAGCTTTTGATCCAATTCCATGCCACACCTCTAATACCATATCTTTCCAATTTTGTGAGTAAGATTGAATGGTTAAGTGTCTCAAAAGCAGAATCCTTTCTGCAAATCAATAAACAATCTAACTGCAAATTGATTTTTATCTATAGCATTTGTAATCTCTTCTACAGCCTCTTATGACCATTGATGTTGACATCTTTGTTCTAAAACCATATTGGCTAACATTTATTAGGTTGTGTTTCTCAATAAAATTCCCTAATCTTTTATTGAAAAGTTTTTCTAAAATTTTAGAGGATTATGGGAGCAGAGAAAGGTCTATAGTTTGTGAAGATATACTCGTCTCCATTTTTGTATAATTTCCATTTTATTTGGAAATACTTCAGTCTGAAATTAGAGATTACAGATGTAAATTAAGGGTTTTAAAATACTGTATTACTATTGTAATCAATATCATGTCTGTCATTACAATCTGTAGATGTTTTATTTTTTACATTTATTAACCATTGCTTTAATCTCACCTTCTTTTGTTTCAGAGAGATAGATGGTCTTTCGGTTTCTTTCTATCCTTGAATCATTCAATAAATTGTTTCCATTCTGAGGAATATTTACTGTTAACTCAGGTCCAACATTAACAAAAAACTGATTGCAACTATTAACTGTTATTCATATCATAGTCTTCACCATTATCAATAAATAATTCTGGGTATTAAGACTTTTGCCCCCCCACATTGCTGTTATTATAATTAATTAATCTTTCATAGTACAATTTTTTTAACTTGTTCTCATTATACTTGTCCATTTATTCTTGTATACTTTATATTGCTTTTTAGCTTCTGGATTTTCTTAGTCTGAGAAATTGTTGGTTCAGGGCTTTTTTTTTAACAAGCATTTTGTAATCCCTTTGTTAAACATGGCCATTTAGTATTCTTTTTCTTTTACTTTTGAATAGCCCCATTTATATCCTTCTAGCTATACACAGCACTCCAGTCTTGTGAGGTCATATTTTAATGACTTAATTTCTTCTTTTGTTCGTGTTTTTGGGGTGATTTATTTATTTTTAAAGAATATTATAATCATACAGTGTGAAGACCGGTAAGTGGTCTGTTATATCACAAATCATTAGTTAACTATTTTTAATATTTTCAATGCAGTTTGTTATCGATGAGTGTGGTAATTTTACTTGGTTTAGTAATGGTTGGGTAAAGGTTCATTATATACATCATATTCACGAAGCCATCTGTTATTTTATTTTTGTTTGGATTCATTAAGACCAATGTTCCATCTAATCTTTCATATGTCTGAGCAAACAAACAAACTTCCTGAGTGGACCGTGGACCACTGAGCAACATCAGACGTGTTCATGCCAGTATTACATCCATCCAAGTTACATGGTTTAGTAAAATAATCAAATTACAGCATTTAAATTAAGCGTTGACTTTGTGTCTGGTTTTATTACTTTTTTATTTAATTTGATCTTAGTCTTATTTGCATACCTATCTCTATCTTTAATCTTGACCCTAGAAAAATGTTCACTTGCAGACTACATAATATAATCTGGAGCGTTTAAACCCCCCAAAGTAAAAGTAACTATAAAAAAATGATACACATACCAACGTGTGTCATTCAGTTGTGAATATATTTTGCATGTTTAGCTAACAATATTCTGATCAAGTAAAAAGTGTGAAGAAAAAAGGAGGAAAATAATCTGCAGAGCCTGCTGGAGTCGCTCAATTGAAAGAAATGCGACATCGCTTTTTAAAAGATTGCCCGTGTTCCGGAATTAGTACAACATATGAAAGTGACCTTGGTTGGATTTAAAAAAGTGCTGTTCATACTGTCATAAAAAATCAGATATGGGCAACAATGTCAGATTTGATGCACATTTACCTCCAATGTGAGCGTCTATCTATAAAAGATGATGTCTCACATTTGAACACAAACTGACACAAAACAAGAATGACAGCTATATATAGTTACCGTGTTGTGTCAGTGTGTGGATCTTCGCCATGTTGATATAGAAATAATCATGAATAACAGGTACGGGCGAGTGTGTGTTTTTCTAATTGTACCGGTGCAGAAGCAGCGACTGGAATTGTAAGTCGGTGCATATGCTCATTGACTCATATTGCAAAATAGCACAGAATGAATAATTAGTTTTATTTTCAATTCAGGTTGGATTTCTTTTTTTTTCTGTGCGCGAAGACCGTGTCAGCAGTGCACAATTGCTCACGGGCGCAGCTTAGAGGGAATAGTGATTAAGACTATATTAAAATCTCCACAAATGAATCTTTTTTGCTGAAAATTTTTTTTCCATCCAATCCATAAATTGATTTACACATGAACACGGTGTCCTATATACACGACTTATATTTTTTCCTTTTTCACTATACATTTCTATTTCTATTGCTGAATACAGCCACAACAATACTACATCACATAATGCCGGCTTACCATTTACGTATGAACTTATTTAGTTATAGAAACATTTTTCTGTTTGAATATTTATTGTTTTGGTGCTTTGATCTTTCATTATTTAATTTGCTCATTTGTTTATCCATCAATTTATTCATGTTCATGTCACAACCTAGCTCAATAGGTCATGACAAAAGGAGACACGCCGTTTTGAGTTGCAAAATGCGAGTATTTTACTTAAAGAAAATATGGAGAAATCAAGCTAAAATGAACCAAGACAAAACTAAACTAAGCCAAGAATCAAAAAGCAATGCCCCCCTGGACTGCCCGCTATGACTGAGCCAGGAAAGCTGTTGGTGTGAGGAGCAGCCAGGATTATGAAGGCTGGGAAGATTGGCAAAGACAGGAGTTGTCACATTAATTTATTGACTCATTTTAGTTCACTCTTTTTTTCATTTTTGAAGTTGCAGTGCTGGTTGTGTATGAGTGTGTCCTCATCCATTCTGTTTTCTTTCAGCACCGACTTTCAGAAGAACAATCCTGTGCACAAACTAACAGAAGAACAACTGATGGCCTTCACTTCTGTAAGTCTCTTTATTGTTCTTTTAACTAGAATAATGGGCTTTGCAAAGTTCTCTAAAATGACTCTAAAAATTAAGTAGGATAATGTCCCCTGGGAAAGGCTCTTATCAGTGTATGTGTGATTGGATGAATGTGGCTCTAGTATGAAGGACTTTGAGTAGTCAGTATGACTAAAAAGTACTCTTCTTGAGGTCTGTGGTACTATGGTTTAATCCTAAAGTCCAGATCCTACATGTTCAGTTAAACTCAAATAAAACCCGAACTACAGCCCTAAATTCCAGAGAAGTTGAAAAAAAGGCTTCATGGATGCAGAGCAAAGGGAGAAAGAGGAAGTTTTAACCATCTCTTCCATGTATCATGCATAAATACGTTTTTTTTGCATTGAACTGAATGTGGACGATCTTAGTTTCCATGTGGGAATAAGGGTGTGTGGTTGTGTGAAAAGTGGTTATTTTATGAACTAACTTTTTCAAATCTTTACTTTCCAGTGATTTCCTTGATATGTGTTGAATTATTTCTTTAAAGTAAAGTCAAGGTTAAATCCAAAGCAAGCTGATTTAAGATGAAGGAAGTAGGAATGGGCATAATTAATCGACAATCGATTAATTGATCATTAAGAATTTCATCGATGACATTTTTCTTACCGATCAATTAACGCATGTTCTGTTGCGTAGTGTGAGTTTTGAAGGAATTCAATAAATTTTGCTATGTGGCAGTAATTAAACACTTTACCACATGAGGGCGATGAGTGAAAATAAAACCCACAGGAGTCCATTCACCAAACTTTCTGCAGAAGATCAATCTGTCCCTGATGTCTTGTATGAGAGAAGTGGCTTCTTTGCTGCCCTTCTTGACACCAGGCCATCTTCCAAAAGTCTTCGCCTCACTGTGCGTGCAGATGCGTTCACACCTGCCTGCTGCCATTCCTGTGCAAGCTCTGCACTGGTGGCACTCCAATCCCGCAGCTGAATCCTCTTTAGGATACGATCCTGGCGCTTGATGGACTTTCTCGGACGCCCTGAAGCCTTCTTAACAAGAATTGAACCTCTTTCCTTGAAGTTCTTGATAATCCTATAAATTGTTGATTTAGGTGCAATTTTAGTAGCCACAATATCCTTGCCTGTGAAGCCATTTTTATGCAACGCAAAGATGGCTGCACACGTTTCTTTGCAGGTCACCATGGTTAACGATGGAAGAACAATGATTTCAAGCATCACCCTCCTTTTAACATGTCAAGTCTGCCATTCTAACCCAATCAGCCTGACATAATGATCTCCAGCCTTGTGCTCGTCAAGATTCTCACCTGAGTTAACAAGACGATTACTGAAATGATCTCAGCAGGTCCTTTAATGACAGCAATGAAATGCAGTGGAATTTTCATGGCAAAGAAGGACTATGCAATTCATCTGATCACTCTTCATTACATTCTGGAGTATATGCAAATTGCTATTATAAAAACTTAAGCAGCAACTTTTCCAATTTCCAATTTTTATGTAATTCTCAAACCTTTGGCCACGACTGTAGTCTTGTCCATGCGTTCAACTCTGCTCAACTCGTTAGGAGCACTCATTTTGTTGATAAAACTTGCCTCGTTGAGATTAGCCTAGTTTATCTGCCTACCACGTCCTGAGCACAGCCAACTGCTGCTGCCGGGCTCCTGTCCTGTCTGGGGTGTACGTCATCACTCAGGTAGCCAATGTAGCGCGGCTCTTTCTGTTCGGCTTGAATCAGCTGCGCTCGTTAGTCAGTGAAACGCTGTAATTATATACTATAATGTATATTCATTCCTTGCTCTCTCTGACCCCTGTCCTGTCAAGTAACTGTCATATAAAGGCCACTGGAGCCCAAAAAAATCCTTAAAATAAAAATAAAGTAGTGTAATGTATATCGAATTACCGGAAATATTTTAAATGTACATTATAACAACACGCATCAACACCATACTCGAGCGGGAGGATGGAGGCTAGGGGTCTTTTCACACCCCTGTTCGCTACGGGCCATCAGGGGTTGGGGTCCGGAGGAGGAACAGGCGGTCTGGTCGGGGTCCTGGGCTGTCGGGCTGCTTTGCCACTGTGGGGCCCTTGGCGGTCTGCTTGTCTCCGTCCTAGAAGGTAGGGGGTCCATCTCCCGGGTCCGGGGGCTGGTGGCTCTACTGGGGCATCGGTACCTGGACCTGGGAGCATAAAGCGTGTATGGGGTGTGTGAGTGAGGGTACAGCGTCATTTTTTTGGGGGTCTTGGTGAATCAGTGAGAATGTATGGGTTTAAGAGGGAGGGAACATATGACTGTGTCTGTATGTCTTTGTCTACCTGTCAGGTTGGATCTTGGTCTGCCCCCTCGCCTGGCGCACCTCAGGCCTTACACTTAATGGGGGGCCTATTTCCCCTCCGTCACTCCCCGCCGGTGACGGGGGCCCCTGCCTGCCGGTGCATCGGTGGTCAATCCGGTTCGGACCTGGTGCGTGCCTGGCCGGGGTGTCGGTCGGCCGATGTGCTGGGCCGATATCTTCCTTTGGTTGGTTGGGGCACCTCTTTTAGAGGTGCCAGGTTTGGGATTGTTGGGTGGTGCCTGCTCGGTGGCTCGGCGGGATGCGGATCCGGCGTCTCTGCTCGTTTGATCACCTGTTCTGTGCGCACCGTGCGTGGCCGGTTCATTGGCGGGTTGGACCGGCCCTGGCCCTCGTTGGATGCCTGGTCTCTGCGCCCTGCGTTGCGCGGAATCGGGACCCGGGAGCTGGTACAACTTGGTGTCCAGATGCTGGCTGAGCCCGGCCTGGGGATGCTGTCCGTCCCCTGCGGCTATCGGTGGGTCGCTGGGATGTTGGCGGTGGGGATTGGCCTAGGGTGGAGGCGGCGCGTGGGGCCCGGCCGCGGCCCCTGCAGTGCCGGTCCATTGACCGGCCCGCCCTGGCGCGGCCGGTTGCTGGCGGGGCCCGTGGGCTCGTCACTGCTGCCCCCCAGGCCCCTGCATAGTGGCCGCTGGATGTTCACCTGGGGTTCTCCTTTGCTCCACTCTTGGGGGATGCGGTCGGCCCCGCCCGGGTCCGCCTGGGGCTCTGGGGGTCCTTTGGACGTCTTTGCTCCGATCTCCTTCATGTCTGCATCGATTCCTGGGAGACGGATTTATGTCTGCTCACACCAGCTATCGAACACTCTTATGGAGAAACCTTATATGCACCAGCATGCTAACACACACACATAGATGTGGGGTCTCTGGTGTTTAAGGATATCTTCTTGGGCTGAGGTTATCATTACTAGAGCTTGATTAATCAGTACCATGAGTTTTTCTGTGACATTATTGTTGTATTTTTGTATCTATTTTTGTGTGATGTGGTTGTGTAATTCTTAGTTCACAATGTTTGGTTTGTTTTGTCGATGTTCCTTTTTCGTGTTTTGTTTTGTTTTTTCCGTCTCTCTGCCGTCCTCTCTTGTATTTTCAACTCACCCTCTCTCTTGACTTTTTGTTTCCTACCTCTCTTCTTCATCTTCCTTCTTTCTTCTCCTTAATTTTCCGTCTCCGTGTCCATAACATCAGGAAATAAAAACCCCAACAATTCATAATAAAGATTTTTCACACATATATCAAGTGGAGGACTATAGCAAAAGCTGTACTGCTCCGCTTGTGAAAGTTAATCTGTTGGGCTTCTACTTGGTACTCAGACACCAATTCTGAGCTCCACACTGCCAAACGGGACACGTAAAAAAAAAAAAAAAAAAAGAATTACCGGAAATATGTTTAAAACTCATATCACCGTTATTGAACAAAAGTAAACTGCGGTATATTGAGTTATTGTCCAGCCCTACCTTCCACCACATCCCCCTCATCTCCCAACTCCAACTCAGTAAACAAGCTGGTAGATAATTTCCTCTCCAAAATTTCAGACATCCTTGATTCCATTGCTCTGACTAAAGTGATCAAAGTCTCGGGAAGAAAGAAGTCTCCATGGACTAATGACCCACTGGTATGTAGTGAAAAAAGGGAGTGTCGACAAGCCGAGAGAAAATGGTGGAAAACTCGACTCCAGGTAACTGTGGTATTGACAAAGAGAGACTGAACAGATATCACTTTGAAAGATGCGGAACCCAACAACAAACTCATTAAGATCTTATATTACTTAGAAATTCAATTCCTCCATCCATCTGTTATCTCTAACGCTCACTCTTGGAAGGTCTCAGGGGAGCTGGTGCCTATCTCCAACAGTCATCCCCAGTCCATCACAGGGAAACACACACACACACTTTTAGGACACCTAAGAACAATTTAGAGAGACCAATTAACCTAACAACCTGGCTTTGGGATGTTTTTGGACTTTGGGAGGAAGCCGGAGTACCCGGAGAGAACACATGAATGCTCAGGGAGAACATGTATACTACATCCAGAAAGATCCCAGGCCAGGATTCGAACCCAGGACCTTTTTGCTGTAAGAAAAGTGTTACTAGGCAGCCCAAATTCATTTCAAAAATATTGTATTCATCTTAAAGCGAAATTTAATGTCATAACCCATATCATCCAAGTAAAGTGGTGTGAAAAGGTGTTTGCCCCCTTCCTGATTTCTTTTTTCTTTTTTTCTTTTTTTGCATGTTTGTCACTGAAATGTTTCAGATCATCAAACATATTTAAATATTAGTCCAGGGGCGACTCCAGCCTTTAAGAAGTACCTGGGCTTAGCCCGGACAAGATATGAAAAAAATGGCGTGTCAGTCTTTCTTCACTTGCTTCTGTTGGTCTCCCTTTTCTCTTCTTTACTTGACAGTCACTTCCTTTTTCCCTTTTGTCTTTGCTTTTTCCATCTCTGTCCTTCCACCAGTGAACTACCAAAAAATGTTTTTTAGCATTAGATTGCTCACAAACACTGTACACATATTCACCAATTGCTGTTTCTTTCTGTCTTTATCTCTAGCTGTTGTCTCCCCTCCTCTACCTCTCATCTCTTGGTCTTCTCTCATCATTGGTTCTGTCTTGGTTAGTCTGTTTGACTCTGTCAGTAATGCCATGAGCATATGAGGTGAAGCAAAGCTTTAGTTATTTTCATCATGTTTTCAATGATGCACTGTTATTGACCCGTTTCAAATTTGCTTCCATCTATATTTTATTAGGTAGTCTAATAATTCCAATTATCAGAATTTCCTAAGACCTTTTTTAATTCATTATAACACAATGTTAAAATAAGTAAATGTTACCAGTTCACATGCCTAATGATGATGATGATGCTGGTGCTACAGCTCCTGCAGGTCCTGTGTGACAAAGTGATTGCCCCTAAACCTAATAAATGGTTTGGACCCCTTAGCAGCAACAAGTAGAATGAAGCGATTGTGATAACTTACAGTGAGTCTTTTCCAGCTGTGGAGGAATTTTGGCATACTCATTCAAGGATTCAAGGATCTTTTATCAGGAAGTCAGGAAGTCCAGGACCCAGTTCCCCAGCGTGGGGCTCAGTCCAAGGGAGGAGAGCTTCTGCACCAGCGTCTGTGGGATGATGGTGTTGAAGGCTAGGAGAAATCCAGAAAGAGCAGACGGTCATAGGAGTTTCTGCTCTCCAGATGGGTCAGGGCTGTGTGGACCACCGATGAAATGGCGTCGTCAGTGCAGCGATTCTCATCTTTGCATATTTGTTGTAGTCAAGCCACATTGGAGGGTTTTCCAGCATGAACTGCCTTTTTGGGGTCATACCACAGCATCTCAATAGGATTCAGGTCAGGGCTTTGGCCAAGCCACTACAAAGTCTTCATTTTGTTTTTCTTCAGCCAATCAGAGGTGGAATTGCTGTTGGGTTTTGGATCATTGTCCTGCTGCAGAACCATCAGTTGTTGACATGCACTGCTAAACCAACTCATTTGCCGCTTCTTATTTAATCTGTATCTGTCCGTATAGTTAGAAAACCAGGCAGAGATGTTGGAGTTTAGGATATGATCCTTTCCATATGGTTTGATTTTCTTCCTCCTCTTTCTGTGGGCTTGTTGGTCCTGCTCTGTATCTTATTTGTATCCAATGATAATAAGACTCAAAAAAATAGAAAAGCTCTCAGCTTCATATCCACTGCTTGTCCAACTCTTATAATGTGGACCAAAACAGCAACTAGATAGCTTTGCTCGGTGTACTTTTTCTTTCTTTCTCATCTCCAGAATATTGTCAGCTCTGACGTGTCAGTGTTGATGTTGTTGTAAGGACAAACACCAGCTCTGCACAGGACACACTTGATGTTGATTAGAAAAGCTGTTATTTTAATGTTATTTCAATGATGTTGGGTGTGGTGCCACAAGACTAGTTGTTGTGACAAAAATGTCTCATGTTAAAACCGTTGAGTAAATATTTTCCTTATGTTTGATTCAGTTTTTTAAATCTGTAGTTTTACACACTGACAGATGTGGTTTGACAGTTTTTTTGCTCATCACTGTTGTGTGGGGGAGGGGGACTTTAAACAAGAAGCTGCCAGTGGCTGCTGTGTTATCAGTGGAGAGAAAAGCTGGTGCAGGCAGCTGCTGGCTCTGTGAGCAGGCATCTTCCCAGCCTACATGTAGATCCAGGAATCTGCAGGCTGGTTAGATGGTTGTCACATGCCCAGCCATCTTCATCAGTGCCCTTTTTCTGTTTCTATCTCCTCCCCAGAGAATTGTCAGCCCTGATGTGTTAGTATTGTTGTTGGAAGGACAAACACCAGCTCTCCTTGATTTTAATTTAGTGTGGTGCTCTCAAGTATAATTCGGATAATGAAGCTCATCTATGATTTTTACAGGAAAATCTATAACCTGAATTAGAAACGTTTGGGATATACTGTCAATGTAAACAAGGTGATTGTAAGTGCTGGGTATTGATTCAAATTTGAAGGATCAATTTGATTCCTGAATATTTAGAATCAATTATGACTGGTACGTGTTGGGATGACTTTTTCAGAAAGATATTTGGAATTTATAACGTAGTGCAGCTCCACTACTTTCATTAGCCGCCTGAAGCTCTCATTTTCAACAACAGAATACGGGTGCATATCCATGCAAAGGAAGCCAGCAATCGTCTCAGTTATTTTGAAAGATTGTGCTGAATTGGCTGGTAGTCGTACTTTTGCTTGAGTTTCTCCTATTGCGACCCGCTGGACGGCTTGAACATGAGATCTTGGCAATGATGCAACATATGGCTCCTAAAGAGGGTTGTAGTTCCGCAATACTTCACCTCCATTTGGCAGGCCTTGCAAATTGGTTTGCTTTTGTCAAGGTGTCGTGGAATTATTTAATAAGAGAGCAGATTCCTTCAGTTGGTGGAGAATTTGGTGGAGAATTTATTATAGCTTGTTAACAAGGAGGCTTAGTGAACACAAAGCTGACCCTGCCCAACCCAGAAAAGTAAAGTCTTTTCTACTGCTAGGGTACCATAGTATTTCCCACTGTAGCTGTACAGCAGGGGGGGTTAAAGTCAGCCCACCTCTGTCATACCAGCCTCGCCAAATGACTTTTGTACAGCTCCGCATCAGCTGCCAAGCTGTCTTTGTGGGTTGAGGAAGTGACCCAGTTTAACTTTGATTTGAATGTCAAGGAATCTTGAGGCACACAACTACAACAGGCTGACAGAAAGAGACGAGACGGTTCAAATCTTCCTGTGCTAAGGAAGGGACATCATTCAAGGTGCCTAAAAGAACAGAATATGGCTTAGAAACTGGTCTGAAGCAGGGCTATTGCTTTGAAACATTACGTTGGTGCCATAGCAAGGGGCAAATAAGGAGCTGGCAATTAAGTCCTGTAGTGTGCGAGTCCTCCTGTTCATCTGGATGCCTTTTGGTACCTTTCTGTTAATGAAGGAAAAACCCACAGTGATCACGGAAATACCTAGAGACCAGGGGTGGACTGGGACAAAAATTCAGCCTTGGCATTTTCTGTCCGGACCAGCCCACTACATTTTCAGCCGACACTACATAAAAGTCCACAAATCTCGCAGCATCTCCTCTCATGCATACTACAGTACGAATGAGAATCATATTCTTTGATAGCAGTTAACAAATAAAGCACATGTGGCTTGACACATTAGTTCATGTTAAGGCAAGACACTACAGGCAAAAACATGGATTTTTCGTGACCTGGACAATTTTGAGATTTGTGGATATTTTACATCCTTAACATGTTGGCTTTCAGAATAAAACAAACTACAACTCTGAAACACCTCTAACATCGACTATTTTTATCATTTTAGTGCGGGTGAGACAGCAGATTTGGCTTTCTATTTTCCGTCTCACTGTTTCCGGTTGCCTGTTAACGCGAAGCAGTCTAAACAAAAAGCCCCGAAAAAGAAAAATGTCCAAAAATGGTATGCCTGTTTAAATTAATGACCGATCACAAACACGAAACGAGGGATTCGAGGGTCATTTGTACTTCACATTGCATTGAATTATCTAATGCAGTGATGAATGAATATTAAATAGAGAGATCACATTTCTCCTGTTTTAGCTTCCCTTCATTGGCTCCCTGTTAAATCCAGAATAGAATTTAAGATCCTTCTTCTTACATACAAAGCCCTTAATAATCAGCTCCATCATACATCAGAGATCTAATTGTTCCTTATGTTCCTAACAGAGCCCTTCGCTCTCAGACTGCAGGTTTACTTGTAGTTCCTAGGATCTCTAAAAGTAGAATGGGAGGCAGATCTTTTAGTTATCAGGCTCCTCTCCTGTGGAACCAGCTCCCAGCTTTAGTCCATGAGGCAGACACTCTGTTTACTTTTAAGGCCAGGCTTAAAACTTTCCTTTTTGATAAAGCTTATAGTTAGAGTGGCTAAGGTCATCCTGAGCTATCTCTGTAGTTATGCTGCTATAGGCTTAGACTGCTGGAGGACAGACTTACCAATTTTCTTCACTCTGCTACTTCCTTTTCTCCTACTACTCTCCAGTTGTATTACAGTACATTCTGTTATTTCGACTGTTAACTTCGTGTTCTCTCAGTGTTTTTCTCTCCATAGAAGATATACCTGGTCTGGTATCCTGTTTGGCTGCAATGCCCTGTTGGACGGGGGGCATCGACTGGGATGGTGCTCCCAGTAACTGAACATCCACTGTGTCCTGTTATCAACTTTTTACTTTCTGTAACATAGAAAGTTCTCTTATATCAGATCTTCTGTTCCTTCTGTGTTTCTGCTCTGTCTTCTCAAACCCCCAGACGGTCGTGGCAGATGGCCGCTCCTACTGAGCCTGGTTCTGTTGGAGGTTTCTTCCTGTTAAAGGGGAGTTTTTCCTCTCAACCGTCACTACATGCTTGCTCAGTATGAGGGATTGCTGAAGGATTGCTGTGGTTGGAAAGTCTGCATCAACGGGCCCCAACCTCACGCCAATGACTGACGCAAGCTCTGTGGGATTCTGCAGCACCTCTTCAACCTTAGCTTAACTCAGGAGAAGGTTCCAGTGTTGTGGAAGACATCCTGCCTTGTTCCAGTACCCAAAAGAACTCACCCATCAGTCATCAATGACTATAGACCCGTTGCCCTGACATCCCACATCATGAAGGTCCTGGAGAGACTCCTGTTGGCACCCCTGAGTAAGCAAACAAGAACGTATCAGGACCCACTGCAGTTTGCTTATCGCTGTGGAGTTGGAGTTGAAGATGCCATCATCCACCTACTTCAACCAACCCACTGTCATCTGGACAAAGCAGGCAGCACTGTGAGGATCATGTTCTTTGATTTCTCTAGTGCATTTAACACAATTCAGCCTGATTTGCTTTGTCAGAAACTCCTGAAGACACAGGTGGAGCCCTCAACAATCGCCTGGATCAATGACTACCTGACCAACAGACCACAATTTGTGAGACTGAAGAATTGTGTGTCAAACCAGGTGGTCAGCAGCACAGGAGCGCCACAGGGGACCGTACTCTCACCATTCCTTTTTACTCTGTACACCTCAGACTTCCAGTACAAATCAGAGACCTGTCATCTGCAGAAATACTCAGATGACTCTGCAATTGTCGGGTGTATCAGAGATGGACAAGATGCTGAATACAGAGAGTTGGTGGACCGCTTTGTGACATGGTGTGGAAACAATCGTCTCACCTTGAATGTGAACAAAACAAAGGAGATGATTGTAGATTTCAGAAGAAACAGGGATAAGTCAAACACTGTTTCCATCATGGGAGAAGAAGTGGAGGTGGTTGAGGAGTATAAATACCTCGGAGTTCACCTTGACAACAGACTGGACTGGAGGCGCAACAGTGAAGCCGTCTACAAGAAGGGACAGAGCAGACTGTACTTCTTGAGGAAGCTTAGGTCCTTCAAGGTTTGCAGCAAGATGCTGCAGATCTTCTACAAGTCTGTTGTGGAGAGTGTAATCTCTTCAGCCGTCATCTGTTGGGGTAGCAGCATCAGAGCCAGGGATTTAAAAAGGCTCAACAACCTGATAAAGAAGGCTGGTTCTGTTCTTGGGACAACTGTGGAAAATCTAGAGATGATAATGCAAAGAAGGATTCTTCATAAAATCAAAAAAATTATGGACAACCCTGAACATCCTCTTCATGAGACAGTCACACAACAACAGAGCGTCTTCAGTCGGAGGCTTCTTCAGTTTCGCTGCAATACAGACCGCTACAGGAAATCCTTCCTGCCCACAGCCATCATTATCTACAACAACTCCTTAAAGAATTGATTATATGAGCTATACCAACACTTAATTTCCCTCTGGGATCAATAAAGTATTTTTGAATTGAATTTGAATTGAATCTGCTGGGATTCCTTAAATAGGAAACTTTTTAACTGATTGGAATGTTTGTATAAATGTATTGAAATGACTTCTTGTTAAGTGCCTTGAGATGACATCTGTTGTGAATTGGCGCTATATAAATAAACTGAATTGAATTGAATTGATTCTCAACCGGTGGGGCGTGTATATAATGGAAATAGTTACTCTTCTGTCCGACACGCCCCTGGGGGGGCGCCAGTATGCTACAGGATGGGAGGAAAAAAACTGAAAAAGAAAATGTGCAATTTTTTATTTATTATTCAACTAATGTCATAAAAAGTTCTAGTTTTGTATATAAATAACTCCTGAATAGAAATGAAAATGTGTTTTGACTGATTAAAAAAAAAAGAAGTTTTGAACAAATTTGATTTGTTTGTTGATCGTGAGTGCAAATGCAGGTGATAAGCGGTTTCAGCGAGTCACACTGAAGTTCGCTGGCTCTCCAGGGGGGGGCGGGTGTTACAGCGGTTGTATGAGCTGCGAGAGGAGGTGAAGTGGTTTTGGACAGAAATCAAATCAGATCTGGTGAAGCATCTGGATGACACTATGTGGCTTGCGTCTCTGTCCTATTTGATCTATATTTGACCGCTTGAATGGCCTTAACCTGTCTTTGCAAGGCTGCGAAACTCATATTTTGCTCCTTGCAGACAAAGTGCACGCCTTCACACAAAAACTAGACCTCTATGGCCGCATCAGTGGAGGGAACTGCAACATGTTCCCCAGCCTTGTAGACTTTATCACTGATGCAGACACGTCACACGATTTCTCCTCTCTATTTCAATCAGCGTCCGAGCGCCTGTCAGCAATGAGAAAACAATTTACGACGTACTTTAAAGAGGATTATCGCTCTTTTGCTTGGGTTCGTGATCCGTTTGTGTGCACAGCAAACGAGCTGTCAATTTAGGGTGACCAACCGTCCTCTTTGCCCCAGACATGTCCACTTTTCATGTGCTGTCCGGGGCATCCGGGAGGATTTATAGACTAATGAAAATGTCCGGGTTTTTATTGTTTTCATAGGACCATGCTTAAACTGACTGGTGTGATGCATACATTATGACAGCCTTTCTCTCATGTAACATCCTCCCGAGCTGGTTCTGATCCGTTTATTTGACGCCACAAAGCGGTCCGCTGAGCTGCGCCGCATGCATTGCGCAGCGCAGTGCTGCTCTGAGCCGAGTTGCACCGTACCGTGTTATCCTGCATCGCGCAACGCAATTGCGCAGCGCTGGGCCGCGACACGCAGCGCTGAGTTACTGCTGTTTACAAGAAGTCAAAGCACAAGCTTCATGCACGAACCACAAAAGATATACCGTCAAGTCGCAACAAATGGGTGGCGGAGTGCACCATTCACAGAGCTGGCATGTGCGTTTCTGTGTGACAAAAGTGGCAAATATCCCAAAGATCACATGAACACAAAACTATAAAAAGCCTGAGCAAAGTGAGAGTTCATCTATAAACTGACTGTGGAGGATGAAGATGCAAACTAAACGAAGTAAGCACTTTTTTATTTTGTTTTTGAGTCTGCAGCTGTTTACTTGTATTACAGTGAAAAGAAAATACTTGTTTTCTCAGAAGATTATTTCAGATTTTTCTTCAGTTTTTGTCCAGTGCAAAGTCAACTAATATTGTTGCTGGTAACTTTTTTTAATTCAGAAGAGTAACTATTTCCATTATAATTTATATCCAGAGATTATAAAATCATTTTCTTCTTGTGAAAGCCTTTTTGAAGTTTGTTATTTAACTAATCTTTTCTAACCACATTGAGAATGCACACTTTAAATATGTTAAAATCACAAGTCTTGACCAAGTCCTGAAAGTGTTTCAGTCCTGTGCCAGATGTCTTCTCTTTTGGAAATCAAAATATGGTCACCTTATTGATATGCAGGAGCAGCTTATTGAGCTGAAGAGTGACAGTAGACTGAAGGAACTCTTTGGCTCCTCCCCTCTTTCGTCATTCTGGGCAGCATTGATGCAGGAATATCCTCAACTCTGTGACGTCGCCTTGAAGATTTTCATTCCTTTCTTGTCGACATATTTGTGTGACGCAGGATTCTCATAAATGACTGCACTCAAAACAAAATACTGCAATCGTGCACAAATGGAGGATGATTTGAGGCCATGCACTGGGGCCCCAACTGCAATGAACCAGCTTTGGGGGGGCCCAGTTTGCAAAAAGGTTGAGAACCCCTGATCTAATGCAAATCTTTAATTGTGTTTTTCTCAAAATGAGTTTTTTCCAACATTCAAAACGAATAATCTTGAAATCAGTTATACCTATATACACCAAACTTTCCACCATTGTTCTATGCTATGAGCTGAAAAAAATTACAGAGCGATTTGTCAATACATCGTTCTAAAAAATAAATGTTCCATTTTTGTAAAAAAAAAAACAGGCCGAAAATGAGTTTTTTGGAGCCACTGACACTGTTTTTTGATTTATGAAGTAATGAAATGAAATAAACCTATTTCCCCCTGTAAAAAGTTTTCGATAACATATATGATTAGAAAATTAAAGAAAAATTCAATCTGTCTCACCAATTTTGAGATAAGTTTACAAATATATGCAAATTAGCACATTTTAAACCAGATTACACCTTATTTGCATATCTAAACACAATTTATATCAAAACTTCTAATACAAAAGATGTTTGTTTTAATACTAGGATTAAGTTTGTCAAGTTTCATGAAGATGTCTTGAAGCTAACTTTTCTCCCTATTCACCTGTAGTGTCTCCCCTTAATGTTTACTGTTGCTATGACAACCAGAGACTGCCGCCGTTAGTAGCTGTTAGCTAAATCAGTAGCTTAGCTAAATCATCTGAACAACAATACCCGAAAGTATCACAATTTGGCATATTTAACAAAATCAACCGCAACTACCAACAGTCAGCCCTTCAACTCTGGGCTATTATGTTTTAACAAGTATTCAGTTATTCAGGTCACATCACAGTCAATATAAAACCGTTTTATACTTTATTTTGGGAGTGTCTCAAAATATAGCTGAGCCAACCCCACGCTAACGTTACTCACCATGGATGTCTCCACTTGCTCCTCGCGCAGCAGCCGTATTTTTTCAGCGCCATTTTCAGCTCAGCAGCATCCCGTCCATTGACTGTATCCCCGTTCCACCACTCCGGCCCATGTCATGAGGTCCCGCCCACCCTGGTTTGTGTTGTGATTGACAGCACTGTCATGGCTCTCATAGGCTGTCACCCCATGTTTGATTGACGATGACAAACATAGACCAATAATATGTGTCGATGCTGGCAACACGCTGCTAGCCCTCTGTAGCCAATTGGCCGGAATTTAGAGAGAGGAGAAAAAAACAAAAAACAAACAGTGGACCAGCCCACATTGGGTCAACGGCCCACCGGGATGATGCCCGGTATGCCAGATGGCCTGTCCACCCCTGCTTGAGACTGACAAAATTAATAATAAATCAACATTTACTGAAAATTAATCAATTGAAATAAAACGTTTCTTTTAATTGTGGTTTAACAGAATCAATAAAAGAAAATAATGAAACAGGCCTGGACGAAAACGATGCTACCTTTAAATTAAAATTTTGTTATACACCCTTTTGAGTCAATAAAACAATGTGTGTATGTAACTGTCAATAAGACCTCTGCAGCTGCCAACAGCAGGTTGTCCATGGGGTAGTAAAAGGTAGTAAATTAAATTAGCTCAAATGAAGGCCATTAAAAGGTAATAAACAAAATCTGACTTGGTTGCAAATTGGTACTAAATTTGGTGTCACCACTCAAGAAAATCAGAATTGAGCTTCAAGGCCTGCAGAGTGAATCTTACCACTGCGTCAGTCTGCAGAACTGCAGTTTACTTGTTCATATAATACAAATTCAGGCACTGTCACATCGTATTGTTTTAATAACACTGTACTGAAAGCTGAAAAAACAGTAAACAATGTTGAAAATAGGGATGTATATTGGCAAGAATCTAGTGATACGATATGTATCACAATACGATTTATTGCGATACTATTGGTACAAATATCATTTGAAGTTTACAATGGCCTTGTTAGTGGTTTCTATTGCCATATTAGTTCTTGTAGGCAGTTTGGCTGGTCTAGTTTTATTGGTTCTGTCAGCAGCCTTTGACAGCATTGTTCATGACAATTTGTTTTCCCGTCTAGAGTTGTGCTGGTCTGAAATGCACTCTCCTTCAGGGGTTAAAATACTACCTACAGAGAATGTCGTTTTCTGTTAATCTGTGCCCCTTCACCTCCAAATCAGCACCTGTGACCAGTGGTGTTCCTCAGTGCTCCATTTTACGCCCTGCGCTTTTTTCTCTGTCTATACTGCTATGAGGTTCTATTTTTAATAAGCATAACATTACTTTCCACTGCTTTGCTGATGACCTTCAAATCTACTTGCCCCTCAAACCCGACAGATGTAAACTCAATTGAGTCCTTGCTGGATTGTTTGAAGGATATCGAGCAGTGGATGTCAATCAACTTCCTTCAAGTCAATGATTTAAAGATGGTGTCATTAGTCCTCTTGGCCCCTGTTCTATGTTTTAAAAACCCTGTTAAAAACCGTAGGTGTTTTTAGATGGCTCTTTTAAGTTTCATAGACAGGTGAGTGCAGTTGTCCAATCAGGTTTTTATAATTTAAGGCAGTTAGCCAAGGTTAAGCCTTACCTTCTTGCTGATGTCTTTGAACATGTCATCCATCTTTTTTTCCTGCCAATTGGACTGCTGCAGCTCCCTCTAATTTGGCCTGGACCAGTCCTCCTTACTGTGAAACAAAGTTGTCTTGGATGACTGAGAATCTACACCAACATCCAGTTATATGGAATCAAATTTAGTCTAATTTCAGTCCAGTCTAATCCAATCATACAGGCAATTTTAAACTTAGGTCTTACTAAATACAGACTAGTTTATTTTGTTCAATTCAGAAGTACTTTATCAATCCCAAAAGGAAATTAAATGTTGGAGTGTCAGTATTACAGTGGCTCTGAAGAAGCCCCTGACTAAAGACTCTCCATTGTTTAATGACAATGTTCTAAGGAAACATACTCACGGTTGGCTGTAATGTTCCTCATTTTATGAACCATTCCTATTTCTACAATAATCTCTAAAGGTTCATCAGTTTGTTGAGCGTTTTCTAAGTCCCTGGCTCTGATGCTGCTACCCCAATAGATGATGGCAGAAGAGATTACACTCTTAACAACAGACTTATACAAGATATCCAGTATCTTGCTGCAAACATTCAAACAATGCAAACATTAGGACTGTGCCGGTTTGGATTTTTTCTTACCGCGGTCGGTAATCAACAAATGCCCGCGGTTTTGCGATATACCCATATATATTTATATCTACCCACCGCTGCACCACGGCTGTACCCTGCTCATGTGCATAACGAGCTGTACCTTGAGGCCAAACTGTGGTGAAGGCAGAGCGCGTCCCGCAACAACATATCCAAGAGAGGAGCGCACCCTAGCTCCTGCTTCGGCACTTTTACGCACAGAGAAGGCTTCGGCCCCCATATATAAATTTGGTCTTCCCATTCTTCTCTACTGGGCGACTGACTTTATTTTTGCATGCATCCACGGCTTGGCGATGCGACCTCAAGTTAGACGTATTTGATCGTGGGACGGGAATCGTCTTATGGTAAATCTTGCATATTAGCTGGAAGGCCTCTCATCAGGCTCAAAGGCAAAATGTGCGCATACAGCCGATGTTATGTTGGGCTCTGTTACCAAATTAGCCCTCTCTCCCATGATATTGGGTGCGCAACTACGTGGAGCAAAACAAAAGTAGTTAAATGAAGTTCCGCTTTCGGGAGTTCTGACATGCTGTGCGTCACATGTTATGCTTTCATGTGTGCATATTAAATCCAAAAGTACAAAACATTACACAGATCGTAGGATAAGGCTAGAAACACACATGAAATGTTATTATGCATCACAAAAAATTGCGCTCACACACAAGTGTGCAGGGCTTTTTTTCCCGTTTTTTTGGGGCGGTGATGATGGTGAGGCGCTCAGACCCGCGGTGGACGTCATGTGACCGCGGTATGGCGGTAATCCGGTAACCGCCCCAGGCCTAGCAAACATTCCTCAAGAAGTACAGCCTGTTTAGTCCATTTTTGTAAACTGCTTCACTGTTGTATCTCCAGTCCAATCTGTTGTCCAGGTGAACATTGAGGTGTTCATGCTCCTCCTCACTCCATGGTTGAGATGGTGTTTGAGTTACTTCTGTTCCTCCTGAAATCTGTAAGTTATCTTTTGTTTTGTCATCATTCAAGATAAGATGGTTGTTTCTAGGTTTGGGTACGTTTAGATTTACTTTTTTTGGTACCTATATCATATAATTCAATTTTTGTAAGCACTCTTTGTAATGTTCCAATTATCATACAGAGGAATCATATTGTGTGTCAAATAAACATAAAAAAAACAGTCCCAACAAATAATAAAGTCAGACCAAACCAAAAAAATCAACCTGACATACTTCTCACAGACAGATGGGGAAAAAAGTGCACCTAATTTTTGTTGTTACAGGACTGACCTAGGGCAGGTGAAAACATTAAATTTCCAGATCACGTAAATTGTTCACATAGGTTATCAGAGGGTCCCATATTGTGTGGAATTAGTTGATGGAACCGTTGAGGGAACATCTGATTTTTCTTTCCGCTTAACATTCTGCATGACGTCCTCATTCCAGGGGTGATGTGAGGATGTAACAGTCTTCCATTTAAATACAATCAGTGCCTAGCTAATGAGGAGGAAAAGCCAACTTCTCTCTGTAAATGAGCCGCGGGAACAGATCTCGTACCATAGAGAAAACCAAACACCGCTGTCAAGGGAGAAGGTAATATATTATAAGCATAAGTGTTAGAGATGAGTTGAAAAGTTAGCCCTTTGAATGATTTTGCGGTTTTGTTGTGGTGGTTCAGCACCAGTGGTGTAAATTTGACAAAATGCGATGCAATCTTTTTTCATTTGTGTTTATTAGACTGCTAATTCAACATTTTTATTTTTCTAAGCACAGGGAGGGCTTAGCCCTACTAGCCCACCTATACCAGCCGACACTGCTTCTCCATCTGCAGAGGTGCGGAGACACTCAGGGCCATTATCTGTCAATTCAAGGGCTCTCCGACAGGCACACGACGACGGACGGAGTAGAGCCCAATTTTTTAACTATTTGTCGAATGCAACTAAGAAAACACACGTCTGTAATTGGTCAGCCCAACATCATTTCACCAGAACAGTGCTCTAGTCAGCATAATCAGTAGTCAATGCAGCTCTTGGCCACTAGATGCTTTATATTGCAAGGCCAGTTTATCTAATATGGTCTTTTGATAACTTCGATCACTAAGAGATGTAGAGAACATCAAAACAGACCGGTGTATTTGTTTGTTTACATGTGTTTCTAGAGTATTCTATGAGCTGCACTTCTAGTAAAAACCTTTCCAGTTCAATCAAAACTCACTCTGTCGGCCATTGCTCCTTGAGTGGATGTGTATTTACAAGCAGAAGTAAATTATTAAACCACTGCTAAAAAAGAATAATCTGGACAACACGTTAATGCAGAACTACAGACCAATTTCTAATCTTACATTCATCAGTAAAATGCTTGAAAAAGCTGTGTTTCACCAATTAAATAGCTTCCTAACAATGACCAACTGCTTTGATGTTTTTTAGTCTGGTTTCCGTGCTCACCACAGCACTGAGACTGCCCTCGTCGAAGTTTTCAATGACATCCTCATAAATACAGACTGTGGTAGAACCAAAGTGCTGGTTCTGTTGGACCTCAGTGCAGCATTTGACACTGTTGATCATGATATATTATTGGAATGACTGGAGAGCTGGGTTGGACTCTCTGGTACACTACTTGGCTGGTTTGAGTCCTACCTAAAGAACAGGGATTTCTTTGTTTCAATAAGAAACTTTTCATCAGAACGAACAGAAATCACATGTGGGGTGTCCCAGGGCTCCATCAATAGGGTCTCTCCTATTTAATATCTACATGCTCACACTAGGCCAGATTATAGCAACCAATAACTATGCGGATGATACTCAGCTTTACATTACAATGTCCCCTGTAGCTCATAGAATAGATTTCAAAATACTCCTCCTAGTTTATAAAACATTAAATGGCTTAGCACCACAATATGTTGAAGACCTGTTGTCACCGTACCAACCACTAAGACCACTCAGGTCCTCCAATTCTAGCCTACTAAACATCCCTACACTCAGAACCAAACATGAAGAAGCAGGTTTCAGTTTCTATGCTCCCTTTATCTGGAACAAACTTCCTGACGAGTGCAGAGCTGCTGAAACTCTGAACTGCTTTAAATTGAGACTAAAAACTCATCTGTTTAAAATTGCCTTTGAGTAAGGCTTGTCATATGTATCAAATGTGTTCATGCTCTCTTTCTTTACTGATATTTCTCTTGGTTTATTGACTTTTAATTTCCTTTGTTATATTCTGTTCTTTCTTTTCTTTTTTTTTTGTAAAAAAATAATAATCTTTTTTTATCACCAAATCATGTAAAGCACCATGAATTACCCCGTTGTTGAAAGTGTGCCATACAAATAAAATTGCCTTGCCATGCCTTCTACCTCCTACCACTTGGCTCCATTTTTTGCAAGTACAATGTTTCTTTCCACTGCTTCGCAGACGACCTTCAACTTGATCTGCCTCTGCAGGCAGGAGCAGTTTCCATTAAGTCTCTTTTACAGTGTCTTGAAGATGTTAGAAGCTGGATGGCTCTAAACTTCCTGAAACTTAATGAGGATAAAACCGAGATTCTCATCTTTAGTAGCTCTCCATCCAAGGCTTCTTCTGATTTCCCATTAGGTATTCTGTCTCCTTTTAACAAAAATATTGTTAAAAGTCTTGGGGTTCTTATTGATGGTCCTCTAAAACTTTCCCGACAGGTTAGAGCTGTCGTTCAGTCTGGCTTCTACCATCTTAGGGTCTTGGTGAAGGTAAAGCCATACCTTCCGGTGAACACCTTTGAACACGTGATCCATCTGTTCATTACCTGCAGATTGGGTTATTTTAACTCTCTGTACACGGCACTTGATTTGACTCTACTGGGTCGCTTGCAGCTAGTCCAGAATGCAGAGGCGTGCTTGGTATCCGCTTCGACACGGACCGATCACACCACCCCGGTCTTAAAAACACTGCATTGGCTGCCCGTGTCCTTTAGGATTCAATTTGAAGTTCTGCTTTTTGTTTTTAAATGCCTAAATACCTTGGCTCCCTCCTACTTGTCATAGCTTCTTATATCCTATACACTGGTCAGAACTATGAGGTTGAACTCCCACTCGCTCCTAGTCGTGCCAAGAACCAAATACAGGTCGCGTGGTGATAGAGCTTTTTAGGTGGCTGCCCCCAAGCTCTGGAACAGTCTTCCCTTTAACATCTGGTCCACCAATTGTCTAGCCTCATTTAAAACTTTATTAGAAAGGTATCTGTTTGAGCAGGCTTTTTAACCAAAGGTAGCCTCTGGTCATTTTACTAACTTGATGTATGTCCTTTCATTTTGTAAATTATTTGTAATTATAAACTTCGTGATGTCATTGTTGGCCACGGCCAATCGGAATGTGTTGGGGTCACTGCTAGGAATGCTGGGAAATGCTGTCTATTTTGTTCATTTGTTGAAGATGGATTCCCAACGGGGCCATGACAGAAAACAATCAAGAACCACTGCCTTAATACTAGCTGGGGCATGATCAGAAATAATGATTGGATCATATTTAGATTCTGTAAGTTTGTGTATCTATAAACGACTGGATTGTTTGCATAGATTTAGACAGTCTTAGTAAAGACTAAGAAGAGCGATCCCAGACAGAATCCATCACTAGGTTGTAATCCCCAGACATGATCAAGTGATAACTATACAAATTGGGGATGGAGCTGAATTGGGGAATGAAACATTTGCCCTACCCATTCTTTGTGAATTTTACAGTGGTCCCAATTTTGAAGGTGGGTTTCCTGTAGAAAAGCAATACCTACCCGAAGATTACGTAATTATTTCTTGATTGCCTGATTCAGACCCTTCACATTGCAACAGACGCACAACCCTTCAGTCTCACTACTGTGGTCTGTCACCCCTGCTTTCCAACGGACGCGTAAGCGGTGCGTAACGTAATAAACTCGTATCACTGGTGAAAGCGTTTCACCCATCTGGTCCCGGAAGATCACGAAATCACAGGAGAATTCCAATTGTATAACTTAAAGGGTAATATCCGGAAAGAAAAAAAAATACATGTCAATAAGTAGCATGAACTCACCATCTAATCCCAAAAATGCAGATAATTCTGTCCATGCCTTCTCCTTTTTCATGTTGTCCTTGTAAAAAATGATCACTAGTATCATATAAACTAGGTGATTCTCCACTTCAAGGATTAAATTCTTGTCGTCCATGATAAAAACCAACAAATTAGTCCCACAGACCGGCTGACTTCAATGGTGTCACAGGTAGTGATGTTTTGTTGTGTTTTTCTGTAGTTAAGCAATCAGAATTCTGTACTTATCTTTTATGTTGAAAATGTCTGGATTCTTTTCACTGCTTTCATGTTTGATTTCCTGTCTGGCCTGATCTAAACTGCTGAGCTTGACACGTTTTAGAAGTGTCGAGCGTAAAAAATAGACCTGCCGTGTAAATTTAGGATAGGGCCGTGTTACGCTTCTGAAACACGCCTGATTCACACTGCTTCGTGCCCAGTGGAAACGGTCCCATTGACTATAATGGCGGCTATCAGCTGCGTATTACACTTTGCAGACGTCCGGTGGAAAGTAGGGGTCAGGTAGTCATTAATCCAGGTGATTGTTGAGGCCTCCACCTGTGTCTTGTGGAGTTTCTGAGAAAGAAAATCAGGCTTAATTTTGTTAAATAGATCATCTAGGTCTGCAGCCATCTTCCGGTTCAGTCTCTCCAGCTACCTCTTCAACTGACTTCTAGATACAAACAGGCAGGAGAGGGATACAAAGGGAGCATCAATACTTGTTTCAAGACAAAGGTGTAGAAGCAGACTTATTCTTGATTGAGGCGGATGACACTACTAATACACATGTTTTTGCAGCTCCTGTAAAATCTCTGTCAGCTCATATGGTTAGGAAGTCAGGCAGAGGGATGTTTGAGTCTTTACTGTCAAACATTGAATCAGTGGAAAGGTTTTTGTGTAGATCAATTAATAACATATTTTCGTCTTCAAGAAGTGTTGAGGAGAATGCTATGCTATGTGCTGCCTCAGCTCAGTGTAGCGAGGAGGCAGTTATCGGGCAGAGCGGTGGTGTTATCCAGAGTCAGTGTGTTCACTAGTTTTGTTATGGGTGCATTTGTCTCAAAAATGGTAAATGATTGTTTGTGGAGGCTGTACTAACAGCAGGCTGTCAGGACATCGAGTCCACAAATTTCCAAATAAAAACAAAAACGGAGCCATCTTCCGATCCTGGGGGCATTTTGTGCAGCTGAAAAGACGAGATCTCACTTCAGCTACGAAAACGCTCACTTCAGACCCGAGGATTACCATCCCAGTGGTGTGATGGAGTTCAAAATGGGATGCAGAAGCAAAAATCAGGTGCGACTGACACGAGGTGCAGTTCCTTCAGTGCACACCACTTTATCAGCGCCACCGTCAGCGGCTGTTCTGGGGCTGCAGCAGGCGGGAGACGCTG
Organism: Valencia hispanica; assembly: GCA_963556495.2. Taxonomy (NCBI): domain Eukaryota; kingdom Metazoa; phylum Chordata; class Actinopteri; order Cyprinodontiformes; family Valenciidae; genus Valencia; species Valencia hispanica. The sequence continues at coordinate 56,085,336 of OY747711.1, forward strand.
TGGTCATGGATCCATCAGAGGCTCAGCTCTAAGCAGACAGGATCTTGGCATTGGAAGTGTTGTCTATGCTGCTAATTACCAACTTTGTTGAAAGAACAATTAGATGCGACGTGATATGTGGGTTGTCAAATAAGCAGAACAAAAAGGGGATCAGGAAAATGTGTACGTCGCTTCTCTCTCTATCTAAAGTGCTATACTACGTTACAGGAACGGATAGTACCCAGTTTGAGACAACTTAGAAAACCTCATTATTGTTTATTATTGGCAAGGATCAATACAATATTAGCAATTAAATATTAGTGGTTTTTTATGTTGTGGTACATCAAATCAAACTTTATTTATAAAGCGCTTATACCCCCCTCCCCCCAACCCGTCTCCCATGCACACACACAGTTAAAAGAAAAAGTAAAAAAGGACATTGGGCCGAGTGTAGATGAACCATGCAAGGAAACGCCATCCGAGGAGCCATCTGCCCCGGCAGCGGTAGACTAACAGCAGCAGCCGAGGCGCTGACACAGGGCACCCAGTGGAGGCAAGGCCAAGACCCCCACCTCCACCCAAGCTCCACCTGGAGAGCACCCAGGCAGCCACAGCCGACCACCGCTCCCAGGGCAGAGGGCTCCCACAGAGGAAGCACTGGAACGGGGATTAAGATAAATTAAAGTATAAATAGTAAAACTGATAAAAATATAATCATATAAAACATGCAGAGCAATTAAACAAACAGTGATAAATAATAATCAGTTAAAAGCTAAGCTAAAAAGGTGAGTCTTCAGCCTGCTCTTAAAAACCTGAACGTTCTCTGCAGCCCTGAGGTCCTCTGGCAGCCTGTTCCAGAGGAGAGGTCCATAACACTGGAAAGGTGCCTCGCCATGCTTGTGTGTCCTGACTTTTGGGATGACAAGGAGACGGCTGCCAGAGGAGCGCAGAGACCGCGAAGGTTTATATGGTAAAAGCAGTTCAGAGAGATAAGAAGGCCCAAGACCATTAAGATACTTAAAAACCATTAAAAGAACCTTAAAGTCGATCCTGAAATGTACGGGGAGCCAATGCAATGATTTTAAGACCGTTGTAATGTGCTCCCGCCTCCTGGTCTTCATCAGGACACATGCTGCTGAATTTTGTAGTAGTTGTAAACCTGATATAGTCTTTTTGGGAAGACCAGAAAGCAGGGCATTACAGTAATCAATTCTACTGGAGATAAAAACATGCATCAGTGTCTCCGTATTGGCCCGAGAGAGAATGGGGCGGACTCTGGCGATGTTCTTTAGTTGATAAAAACCTATTTTAGTGATATTTTTTATGTGAGGAATAAAAGTCAGCTCAGAGTCAAAAATCACGCCCAGGTTCTTCACTTGTAAAGAGGGATTAAAAGACAGTGATTGTAGTTTTGGTAAAAGCTTCTCTCTCTGAGCCTCAGGACCGATGACTAAAACTTCAGTTTTGTCCTGGTTGAGCTGGAAAAAGTTTTCTGCCATCCAGGATTTAATGTCTAAAATGCAGTTAAAAACTGCATCCATTGGCCGTGTTTCATCGGGAGACATGGAGATGTACAGCTGTGTATCATCAGCATAACTGTGAAAGTTAACTCCATGTCTCCTGATGACGCTGCCAAGAGGGAGCATATAAAGGTTAAAAAGCACTGGGCCTAAAATTGAACCCTGGGGCACACCACATGTAATCCTGTGGACCCTAGAAGAGCAGGTATCTAAACTTACCATAAAAGTCCTGTCTGTGAGATAGGATGTAAACCATTTGTGAACATCACCAGAGAGGCCGATCTGTTTTAAACGGGTTAAAAGAATAGTGTGGTCTACTGTATCAAAGGCAGCGCTTAGATCCAGTAGAATCAACACTGTCACCTTCTGAGCGTCATAATTTATTTTAAAATAATTTAAAATCTTCAAAAGGGCCGTTTCTGTGCTGTGGTTCACCCTAAAACCAGACTGAAATTTCTCCAGGACATTGTGCTCATTAATAAAATCATTAAGTTGAATTAAAACAAGCTTTTCTAAAACCTTGCTTAAAAATGGTAAGTTAGATACTGGTCTAAAATTAATAAAATTAATAAAATCTAAATTGCTCTTCATCAGCAGGGGCCTCACTACTGCCCCTTTAAAGGCTGCAGGAAAGACCCATGTCTGAAGGGAGCAATTCATCATGGTTAAAATCTCATCCCTAAAAGATTCATAAAATGGCTTAAAAAAGGAAGTGGGAATCGGGTCCAAAACACATGTGGTGGGCCTCACTGAGGAGAAAACTTTATCAAGAGTCTCAGCTTCTACCAGGACAAAACTGTCCAGCGTTTCCTCTGGTAGAGACACACATTCAGATTTGTCTAAAACCATGTTACTCTGAGAAGATAAAATCTTACATCTGATGGTGTCTACCTTCCCTCTGAAGTGGTCTGCGAACTCCTCACAAAGATTGTTTGAGGGGGTTTTCTGAAATGCATTAGTAGTACAGTTAAAAAATTTTATCAGTAGTGGAAAAAATAATTTTAGGATTATTTTTATTGTCTATGATTTTTGCAAAGTAAGCATTTCTTGAATTTCTTACAGCATTATTATAGGATTTGAGAAGTTCTGTGTATAATTGATGGTTTATTGTGGTTTTATTTTTTCTCCATTTTCTCTCTGCCGCCCTGCAGTCCCTCTACAGTTTTTTAAGATTGTTATTTCTCCATGGCGCTGCAAGTTTTGAATGTGAGCGTTTCACTCTAAGTGGAGCCAGCAGGTCAAGAGAGGACTGAAGTCTTCTGTTAAAAATCACTGGCGATAAAATCACATGGGGGCAAGTAAGAGAGTAAGAGGAAACTTTTGGAAAACTTCTAGAAAACCTGCAGCCACTTCAGGGGTTAGATGGCGCTTCCTGACAGTTCTCACAGAGGTCTCCTGCTGGATAAAACTGGTGATGTTAAAAAACACACAGTAATGGTCAGAGATAGCCAAGTCAACAACAGAGGACACACGGGTGGACAGGCCATGCGTGATGACCAAGTCCAGGGTGTGTCCTCTGTTGTGAGTTGGCTGCATGACATGCTGACTAAAATCCATATAATTCAAAATATTTAAAAATTCTGTTGATAAAGGGTCTAAAAGGTTATCCATGTGTAGATTAAAATCACCAGCTAAAATGATCCTTTCAAAGGAGTTGTACAAAATTGATAAAAACTCTGAAAATTCTTGAATAAAAAGTGCACTCTTTTTAGGAGGCCTATAAACTGTGACACATAAAATCTGAGGAGTGCTAAAAACAGTTGCATTATATTCTAAAGTACTAAAATTATCAAATAAAACAGGTTTGGCAGAAAGCGTTGAGCTAATAAAAGCAGTTCCGCCTCCCCTTTTGCAACTCCTCGTGGAATAAATGAAGTTAAAATTTGGTGGGGAGGCCTCTGTAAGAACAACAGGGGCATCTGTACTCAGCCATGTTTCTGTTAAAAATAAACAATGTATATTATGATCTAAAAGTAGGTCATTTATTATAAAAGTTTTATTCAGCAGAGAGCGAACATGTAAAAGTGCCATATTAATAGTGGTTGAAGATGGAGTGACTGTATGATTTACTGGGGGTAGGACTTTTGGTAACTGTTTGAGATTATTAGAGTTGCATTTGCTACGTTTTTTATTATTTGAGGGTATGCCAGGCTCATTGCCAGCATGCGGGCACCCTGTCTATTAAAATGTAGTCCATCTGGACCAAACAATTGACTCCTGCCCCAGAAAATGTTAAAATTGTCTATAAAACCAATATTGTGCATCACGGTGGCAGAGGAAAGCCAGGTGTTAAGAGATAAAAGTCTGCTAAAACGACCAATACCTCTGCCAACAGTGGGGGTGGGGCCAGAAATAAAAACAGACATGTTTATTTTAAAAGATTAAACAAATGAATAAAATCCAGCTTCAGCAGCTCAGATTGCTGTTTACGAATGTCGTTGGTTCCAGCATGAATAATAATTCTACTCACAGATGGGTGATGTTGGATATGGTCCAGGATCTGTTCAGTAATGTCCTTTACGGTGGCTCCAGGTAAACAGTGTGACCGCTCCTCTCATCCTTACATTCCTGATAATAGAGTCTCCAATGATGAGCGCGGTGGGCGGCTGGTCTACAAGTTGATGCTGGGCAGAGGATCTTTCATCGTCCAGGACCTGCTGGATGTTGGGCGGATTAGCTTCCCCAGGACTGCAGCGATGTGTAGTCGGCGCCGAGGGCTCGTTCCGTGGGTTCGGGGTGTAGTTGAGCGCTCCTCGGCGAGTCTTGGGTTTAGTGCTACGTGGAGGGCTGCGGGAGTCCAGCTGCTGGGAGGGGATGGGCGGCAGTCCTGCGGAGCTGCGGTGTTTCAGGGCGGCCGGAGGGACAGTCAGAGGAGGAAAGTTGTGCTCCAGGGCACCGAAGCGGTTTGACAATGGTAGGCCGGGTGAAGGAGAGCGGTGGCGGCTGCTCCGGCCACCCCCACCGCGGCCGGGCCCGACCATGGACCAGGCACCCTGAAGCAACGGTGTTGAGCTGATGGGGGCTTTTGGTTTAGCCCCCAGATGGAACCAGCGGTCCTCCTCTGCAGTTGTTGTTGCTCCTCCGGCGTTCAGCAGTCCAAGTCCAGCGATGGATTCCCCCTCCGCAGCTTCACCGGGCTGGCAGGGAATTGGGTCCGCCAGCTGAGCACTGTTTGCGGCGGCGAAAGTCCGGCCGAAGATGATGTCCACGTCGCGCTCGTGGTCCTGGATTTGATGGAGCGTGGAGATCCTCTGCTCCAGCTCCAGAACTTTTTGAGTTAATTTAAAACAGCCATCCGGGGGTGCAGATGAGTGAAGGCATTACGAAATAAAAGTAGTCCGTGCTCGGATTAAAAACGCCCCCGATAAAACAAGTTGCTAAAAGTCAGTGGTGTTAAAATGGGTTAAAACCAGTCATCAAAAAACGATTTAAAACCGTGTTTGTTAGGGAGCCGAAGTTGGCAAGTCTCTCTGTAGAAGGACGCCGACGCATGATAGTAATCTGTACGAAATTGTGTTTATGCTAACATCGGTCTCACCGCGACATCTGCCCAACTTTCCACTGATTGTCCTGAAACCACAGCTCTATCTCTCTTCTTTGGCCATTAATCCTTCCCCTGGTCTTTCTCTGCTCTCTGGGGCACAGCAGGCTCATGACTGTATGGTTGTCCTCCATCATATATGTAATTGTAAACATTTAAGGTTTCTTCCGTGTCTGATCCAGCATCAAAATCCATTGTTTTCTATTGATGGCGCTGACCGGTCTCCCTTCACCTATGTCACTTCCGGTCTGGCGGAGGTACATTTTCTCACAAAAACAACTTCAGAAGTCTAAATTTTTTATGAGTAATTCTTTATTTAGAACCAATTCCTAATATATTTCTCTAAACAGTGGTTTAAGGTCGGGTTTAACCTGCAATATGCTCTTTAAAAAGGCTTAACAACCTGATTAAGAAGGCTGGTTCTCTTCTGGGAACTGTTGGGAAACCTGGAGATGAAAGAAGGATGGTTTTTAAAATGAAGAATATAATGGACAATGCTGAACATCCTCTTTACTAGAGGATAATTCAACAACAAAATGTCTTCTATTAATTATGGGTTCATGCACAAAGCACACAATATATAAACGGTATGTACCTTTTGGTTGCAAACTGTGACCTATTTTCCTATTTCTTTTTACTTAAATTTTCTTGAATTCCAACTTTTTGAAGGTTGAAAAAATTATCAAAAAAAAAAAGTTTGTACCCAGAAGGAATAATCTAGTTATTTGTTACAGATCACCAGATGTCCCCAGAACATCTTGCTTTCCTGTAAGTAATGACTGAAACAACTCTAACCTTCTGTGCCTCTTTTGTCTTTGCAACAGTGTATTCTGTCTCAGCCGAAGTTCTGGTCTGTGGAAGTCACAGCGCTTTGCATCAGGACCACACTGGAAAGGGGAAGATCTCGGTGTGTTGAGAGAGCCATGATGCAAACCCAGGTAAGGAAATATTCTTTACTTTTTTTAAAGCTATTTGGGACACAAAGATCCCAACTGCCTCGAGATTTGGTTATTAAACAAAGTGACTCTAAATTTCTAGGGACATTTGATTCACCTAATGTTGAAGCTTTAGTTAAACTGATGAAGAAGAGAGTGGTTTATCAGTACTGTGTTGAAGCACTACTACTATTCAATCTCAAGGATTTGAGTATATAAACTCAGCAAAAAAAGAAACGTCCCTTTTTCAGGACTGTGTATTTCAACAATAATGTTGTAAAAATCCAAATAACTTTACAGATCTTCATTGTAAAGGGTTTAAACAATGTTTTCCATGCATGTTCAATTAACCATAATCACTTAATTAGCATGGACCTGTGGAATGGTCGTTAAGACCTTAACAGCTTACAGAAAGTAGGCATTTAAGGTCACAGTTCTAAAAACGCAGGACACTAAAGAGACTTGTCTACCGACTGTGAAAAACACCAAAAGAAAGATGCCCAGGGCCCCTGCTCATCTGCATGAACATGCATTAGGCATGCTGCAGGGAGGCATGAGGACTGCTGATGTGGCTAGGGCAATAAATTGCTATGTCCGCACTGTGAGACGCCTAAGACAGCGCTACAGGGAGACAGGAAGGACAGCTGATCATCCTCGCAGTGGAAGACCACGTGTAACAACACCTGCACAGGATCGGTACATACAAATATCACACCTGCGTGACAGGTATAGGATGGCCACAACAACTGCCCAGGTCACACCAGGAACACACGATCCCTCCATCAGTGCTCAGACTGTCTGCAATAGGCTGAGAGAGGCTGGACTGAGGGCTTGTAGGCCTGTTGTAAGGCAGGTCCTTACCAGACATCACCAGCAACAACGCCGCCTATGGGCACAAACCCACCTTCGCTGGACCAGACAGGAGTGGCAAAAAGTGCTCTTCACTGATGAGTCACGGTTTTGTCTCACCAGGGGTGATGGACGGATTCGTGTTTATCGTCGAAGGAATGAGCGTTACATCGAGGCCTGTACCCTGGAGCGGGATCGATTTGGAGGTGGGGGGTCCGTCATGGTCTGGGGCGGTATATCACATCATCATCGGACTGAGCTTGTTGTCATTGCAGGCAATCTCAATGCCTTGCGGTACAGGGAAGACATCCTCCTCCCTCATGTGGTACCCTTTATGCATGCTCATCCGGACATGATCCTCCAGCAGGACAATGCCACCAGCCATACTGCTCGTTCTGTGCGTGAGTTTCTGCATGACAGCAATAACAGTGTTCTGCCATGGCCAGCGAAGAGCCCGGATCTCAATCCCATTGAGCACGTCTGGGACCTGTTGGATGGCAGGGTGAGGGCTAGGGCCATTCCCTCCAGAAATGTCCAGGAACTTGCAAGTGCCTTGGTGGAAGAGTGGGGTAACATCTCACAGCAAGAACTGACAAATCTGGTCCAGTCCATGAGGAGGAGATGCACTGCAGTACTTCAAGCAGCTGGTGGCCACACCAGATACTGACTGGTACTTTTGATTTTGAGCCTCCCTTCATTCAAGGACACATTATTCCATTTCTGTTAGTCACATGTCTGTGAAACATTTTTAGTTTGTCTTATGGTGTTGACTCGTTTAGTGTTCATACAAATATTTACACACATTAAGTTTACTGAAAGTAAAAACAGTTGAAAGTCAGAGGACGTTTCTTTTTTTGCTGAGTTTATAAAAAAGCACCTCAACTCACTAGAACGAAGTTGGATTCTCAACACCAGTTTGAATGGACTTGATCCATATGCTGTTACACTGAAGTATATTTATCTTAATAAATAAAGTAGACACAACTGATCCATTCTCCTCATCAAAGATGTTTCCTTCTGCACAGATGTACATTTTACATCCGCCCTATTAGTTGGATGTTATCTTGGCAGTGTATTTTTGTTTTTCCCCCAGACACTACGGGCACGAGGAGATGCTGACTGTCATTTCTACAGAAGTTATTTACTACCAGCATCTTGATGAGATTGACTATTTCGTCAAAGAAATGATATAAAATAAAAGATCAGAAGAAAATTTGAAAGGTTTTATTGCATGAAGACGGGTTAGGGTAAACATATATATATGATATGATCTCAGAAATATTAAGTGTGCCAGTTTTTAGTCCAAAACGATAGTTTTATCTTTAAAAATATAAAAAATTCCACAAGTGTGAAGTGTTGAAACATGAAAAGATTAAAGCTTTCGAATTGCTGCAGTCTGAAAGATATATCACTGTTATTTCTTTTTCTTTGCTCACTGTGCTCACTGTTATCAGCCATTTAGTTCCTAATGTCCTAAAACCCATCGATACTCAGAGGCGTATATTCTCTGTTAACCAATGCAGTGAGTGCTCCAGGTTCATTTGTTCTGAATCAGCTTTACTTATCTCTTAAATCAATAAATTTGAGTTTTAAACTTAACAGTTGTCTCAATAAAATGTTAACTTTTTTCTTCGCAGGCGATAGTCGATCATTTTGAAGTAAAGAGCTGTCCTGTAAGTGAGCGCCTCAAAGTATTCTACTGCTGCCAAGTACCGCCCAGATGGGCTGTCCAGGTACCACACACAACATGTAATCATCTAATGTTTCATGTTTTCATTGTTCTGTTACTTCATCACTCACATGTGTCATGTTTTGATGTGTTTCCACTGAGGAAGCTTTTCCAGGAACCGGAGTAGTTTTCTGTGTTTCCACTTTTACCTGGAAAAAATGATTACCAGGTTAGAAATCTGCTCCAGAAACAGGGAGGGACGCAGTACTTTTTCCATTTACCAGGAACACTTGGATGGAGTTTTTAGGAGCAACACTGCTAAGCATTTCACATCAGTTAAATTTTCTTTATATTTCAATTCAGTCCTATTATGTTAAAATGGTCTACTTGTATAGCTTAGATTCACAACAGATGTCATCTCAAGGCACTTTACAAGAAAGTCATTACAATACAAACATTCCAATCAGTTTAAAGGTTAAACTAGTTTTCTATTTAAGGAATCCCAGCTGATTGCATCGAGTCACTGACTTGAGGATGCGTCCCGTTGATGCAGACTTTCCAACCACAGCAATCCTTCAACATTCCCTCATACTGAGCAAGCATGTAGCGACAGTGGAGAGGAAAAACTCCCCTTTAGCAGGAAGAAACCTCCAGCAGAACCAGAACCAGGCTCAGTACAAGTGACCATCTGCCACGACCGTCTGGGGGTTCGAGAAGACAGAGCAGAAACAGAAGGAACTAAAGAACTGATGTAAGAGAACTTTCTATATTAAAGAAAGTAAAAAGTTGATAGCAGGACATGGAGGATGTTCAGTTACTGGGAGGATCATCGCATTGTAGCCAAGCAGGATACCAGACCAGGTGTAGCTTCTATGGAGAGAAAAACACAGAGAAAGTTAACAGTTAACAGCAAATAATGCAACTGGAGAGTAGTAGAAGAGAAAAGTAGCAGAGTGAAGAAAAGTGTTCAGTCTGTCCTCCAGCAGTCTAAGCCTATAGCAGCATAACTACAGAGATAGCTCAGGATGACCTTAGCCACTCTAACTATAAGCTTTATCAAAAAGGAAAGTTTTAAGCCTGGCCTTAAAAGTAAACGGAGTGTCTGCCTCACGGACTAAAGCTGGGAGCTGGTTCCACAGGAGAGGAGCCTGATAACTAAAAGATCTGCCTCCCATTCTACTTTTAGAAATCCTAGGAACTACGAGTAAACCTGCAGTCTGAGAGCGAAGTGCTCTGTTGGGAACATATGGACCCATCAGATCTCTGATGGATAATGGAGCTGAATATTATGGGGTTTATATGGAAGAAGGAGGATCTTAGATTCTCTCTTGCATAAATGTCATGTAATTGTCAATAAAAGCCTTTGAAACGTATAAAGTGCTTGTAATTATATTTCAGTACATCAAATAAACAACTGAAACAAAGATCTAAAAGTAGTTTTGCAGCAAACTTTGTGAAAACTAATATTTGTGTCATTCTCAAAACTTTTGGCCACAACTGTAGAGCGGCACTTTCTCTCCAATTTCTAGTATTCTGCTTTAAAGTACGCAGCTCTGTATTAAACCAGGGAGTCAGCCTCCTATGGTTAATTACTTTCTTTATTAAGGGGGCTACACTATCTAATGCCAAACACAATGAGGAAGTAACGCTATGAGCCAGACCATCTATTTCTGAAGGGTTAGAGATAGATTTGCTGCCATCCACTGTGTTCATAGCAATTCTGTCAGTTATAAAGTTTAATCACGATAACGTATTCATTGGTTATAGTTTCATTGGGTACATCATAAAGGGAGCCTCAACCATTTGCTGAGCGACACCTTGATCAACACCTTTGCAGTAGGAGTTACTTCTCAGAATCTGGCCCTGTTTTGGCTGTTCGAGTAACTGAACATTTTGGGAAAAATTGTTTGGGATCTTATTCTCAAAGAACAGCTTGCTTTCAGTGAGTTTTGAGTTTTTACATTGGAATCCTATAAAGGTCAGCACTAAATAAGGAAAATAAGCTCCTGGGGACTGTAGAAACTGCATATATGACATTTTGGGACAAATTTGTTGAAGATGAATTTTATACTACCCAGAATAAAGGAGGGAAGTAAAAAAAGAGTAGAAAGCAGAATTCAGGATAAAAATAAATAAGACTTGTCCAGGAGATTAAAAGAGTGTTTGATGCAGGGAGGGAGAGATCAGCTGGGGAAGAGGCATCAGATGGCAGCATGTAATAACTGATACAGCAATAAAGCTGGAATAGAAGAGTGTAAATTGGTGTTTGGGGACCTGACTGTGGACTCAGAAGGAGCAGTGCAGGAATCAGCTGAAGCATGTGTGGAACAAAGTACCAAATGCCTTTTTATGGCTGAGGGAGGCTTCTGTTTTCAGGAGAAGATAATTTATTACTGTACCGGTTGGCTTTCCTTTATGATGTCTTCTTGATCCCTCAGACAGTCATACTGAGCCAGGTTCTGCTGGAGTTTTTTTTTCCTGGTGTTCATAGCAACATAGCTAACTTTATCATTCCCAATAGGAAGGGGAAAAATCAGTATGAGGGATTGCTGTGGTTGGAGTCTGCATCAACGGGATGCAACCGCCAGTCAATGACTCGATGGAATCTGCTGGTATTCCTTAAATAGAAAACGAACTAAAACTTTAAACTGATTGGAATATTTGCATAATTGTATTGAAAAGACTTTGCTTATAAAGTGCCTTGAGATGACATCTATTGTGAATCAGTGCTATACAGTTAGAAACATAAGTATTTGAACACCCTGCATCCCATGTTCAAAGGCCTGTCCTCAACGTGGTTTTCTCTTTCGGTAGAGTCCCGTCCTGGTGGGCCTTTGCCGCATGTCTTCCCCCACTTCTCTCTCCTCTTTCTATGTGCTGCCTTCTTATCGAATAAAGGCCACTGTGGCCACAAAGCAGACAATTTGAATTTCTGAATAAAAAAACTGTCTCTCACAGTGGAAATGCACCTACAATGTAAATTTCAGACCCCTCCTTAATTTCTAAGTGGGAGAACTTGCAAAATTACAGGCTGTTCAAATACTTATGTTCCTCATTGTATAAATAAACTGAATTGAATTGATGGTTCTGTACGTTTAACATAGGATATGTTATTGTTTAAAACTGTTGAGAATTTGGTTAAAGATCAGGATTCATTGGTACTTAATGTTAATAGTAAAGGCTGGTTTATGCTTCTCTGTCGGCGGACGTCTGGAGGCACGCAGCGCCATTATCTGTCGATGGAAGGGCTCTCCAACAGGCACGCAACGGATTACAGCCCAACATCTTAACTATCTATTGAACGCAACGAAGAGTGCACGGCTGTGATTGGTCAGCTCAAGATCATTTCACTAGAGCGATGTTCTATAGTTGATGTTAGTTGTAGTCATTGCAGCTTTAGAGCACTAGATGCCTTATATTGCAAGGCTAGTTCATCTAATCTGGTCTTCTGGTGATGTTGAACACCAGGAGGTGTAGAGAACAACAACAAAGAGCGCTGTTTTTTTTTTTACATGCTTTTTAGAATGTTCTATGAGCTGCACTTATAGTAAAAAGCTTTCCCTCTCAATCAAAACTGGCTCTTTGTCGGCCATTGCTTCTTGAGTGGATGTGTGTTTACAAGCTGAGGTAAATAAACCGTCGTCAACCAGAAACATCACTGCAATGGTAGGCTGAGCCACCAGAAAAGGTCTGCACCCTCTGCTGCTCTGGAGGGGAATTGCTTTGCAATGCTGACACACTAATGGAGAAGTATAAAAGGAAAACGTCTCTGTCAATACGTATGGGTTCAAACTTGCTGACGGAGAAGCAGAAATTAGGCTTCAGAGGAGTACAATTTAATAAGTCGAGTGATAAAAATAAACTGAGTGAACAACATGGTAGGGTTTGTACTGAGAGTTTGTTCTCCTCTACAGAAACTGCTGGCCAACCTGCTCATAGACCTGGGCTGCATCAGTTCAGCTCTGCTCCTTTATGAAAAGCTGGAGCTCTGGGAGGATGCAGTTATCTGTTACGAGAAGCTTGGTCAACATGGAAAGGTACATTCACACACACATACTCAAAAAACATCTTAATCACCTAACCCAATTTTAGGAAACTTTCCTTACTTTCAAAATTACTTCAAGTGTGTATAAAATCTGCCCCCCTTTGGAAATGTGGTTGGCCAACAGAAGGATGGATTGTGGGAACAGTATTGACTATTTCACTTTGATAGTTCATATTCCATGAGCTCACCACCTGTGGGAGGGGCCATAGGGGTCTGGTGCATTGCAGGATGGGCGGCGGGCAAAGGCGGGGACCTTGGCGGTCCGATCCTCGGCTGCAGAAGCTGGCTCCCGGGACCTGGAACGTCACCTCTCTGGTGGGGAAGGAGCCGGAGCTGGTGTGCGAGGTTGAGAGGTTCCGACTGGACATCGTCGGACTCACCTCGGCGCACGGCTCTGGCTCTGGAACCCGTCTCCTCGAGAGGGGTTGGACTCTCTTCCACTCTGGAGTTCCCCCTGCTGAGAGGCGCCGAGCTGGGGTGGGCATACTTGTTGCCCCCCATCTCGGCGCCTGTACGTTGGGGTTTACCCCGGTGAACGAGAGGGTAACCTCCCTCCGCCTTCGGGTGGGGGGACGGATCCTGACTGTTGTTTGTGCTTACGCGCCAAACAGCAGATTAGATTACCCACCCTTCTTGGAGTCTTTGGAGGGGGTGCTGGAGAGTGCTCCTCCTGGGGACTCCCTTGTTCTGCTGGGGGACTTCAACGCTCACGTGGGCAATGACAGTGAGACCTGGAAGGGTGTGGTTGGGCGGAATGGCCCCCCCGATCTGAACCCGAGTGGTGTCTTGTTATTGGACTTCTGTGCTCGTCATGGATTGTCCATAACAAACACCATGTTCAAGCATAAAGGTGTCCATATGTGCACTTGGCACCAGGACACCTTAGGTTGTCGTCTCATCTGATCTGCGGCCGCATGTTTTGGACACTCGGGTGAAGAGAGGGGCTGAGCTGTCCACTGACCACTACCTGGTGGTGAGTCGGCTCCGATGGTGGGGGAGGACGCCGCACAGACCTGGAAGGCCCAAACGTGTTGTGAGGGTCTGCTGGGAACGTCTGGCAGAGTCTTCTGTCAGAAGGAGCTTTAACTCACACCTCCGGCAGAACTTTGAACACGTCCCGGGGGAGGCAGGGGACATTGAGTCCGAGTGGACCATGTTCCGCGCCTCCATTGCCGAGGCGGCTGACCGAAGCTGTGGTCGGTGCCTGTCGCGGCGGCAACCCCCGAACCCGCTGGTGGACACCGGCGGTAAGGGATGCTGTCAGGTTGAAGAAGGAGTCCTACCGGGTCTTTTTGGCTTGTGGGACCCCTGAAGCAGCTGATAGGTACCGACAAGCCAAGCGGGATGCGGCTCGGATGGTTGCTGAGGCAAAAACTCGGGCGTGGGAGGAGTTTGGAGAGGCCATGGAAAACGACTTCCGTACGGCTTCGAAGCGATTCTGGTCCACCATCCGGCGTCTCGGGGGGAAAGCGGTCTGCCACCAACACTGTTTACAGTGGGGATGGTGTGCTGCTGACCTCGACGCGGGACGTTTTGGGTCGGTGGATGGAATACTTCGAAGACCTCCTCAATCCCACCAGCACGCCTTCCAATCTGGAAGCAGGGTTTGGGGACTTGGGGTCGGTCTCTCCAATCTCTGGTGCTGAGGTCACCGAGGTCGTTAAAAAGCTCCTCGGTGGCAGGTCTCCGGGGGGTTGATGAGATTCGACCGGAGTTCCTCAAGGCTCTGGATGTTGTGGGGCTGTGTTGGTTGACGCAGCTCTGCAATATTGCGTGGACATCGGGGGCAGTTCCCTTGGATTGGCAGACCGGGATGGTGGTCCCCCTGTTTAAAAAGGGGGACCACAGGGTGTGTTCCAACTACAGGGGGATCACACTTCTGAGCCTCCCTGGTAAGGTCTATTCAGGGGTTCTGGAGAGGAGGGTCCGACGGATAGTCGAACCTCGGATCCAGGAGGAACAATGGGGTTTTCGTACTGGCCATGGAACACTGGACCAGCTCTACACCCTCAGCAGGGTCCTGGAGGGTGCGTGGGAGTTCGCCCAACCGGTCTACATGTGTTTTGTGGACTTGGAGAAGGAGTTCGACCGTGTCCCTCGGGGGGCCCTGTGGGGGGTGCTCCGGGAGTATGGGGTACCGGGCTCCTTGATACAGGCTGTTAGGTCCCTGTACGACCGGTGCCAGAGTTTGGTTCGCATTGCCGGCAGTAAGTCGGGCTTGTTTCCAGTGAGAGTTGGACTCCGCCAAGGTTGCCCTTTGTCACCGATCCTGTTCCTAACTTTTATGGGCAGGATCTCTAGGCGCAGCCAAGGCGTTGAGGGGATCCGTTTTGGTGGCCTCAGGATCGGGTCTCTGCTTTTTGCAGATGACGTGGTCCTTTTGGCTTCATCAGAACGTGATCTACAGCTTTCGCTGGAGCGGTTCGCAGCCGAGTGTTAAGCGGCTGGGATGAGAATCAGCACCTCCATATCCGAGGCCATGGTCTTGAGCCGGAAAAGGGTGGGGTGCCATCTCCGGGTCGGTGATGGGGTCCTTCCCCAAGTGGAGGAGTTTAAGTATCTGGGGGTCTTGTTCACGAATGAGGGAAAAATGGAGCGGGAGATCGATAGACGGATTGGTGGAGCATCTGCAGTTATGCGGGCGCTTTTTAGTGTCTGGGCTCTCCCTTAGAGATAGGGTGAGAAGCTCAGTCATCCGGAGGGGGCTCAGAGTAGAGCCGCTGCTTCTCCACATCGAGAGGAGTCAGTTGAGTTCGCTCGGGCTTCTGGTCAGGATTCCTCCTGGACGCCTCCCTGGTGAGGTGTTTCAGGCACGTCTCACCCTGAGGAGGCCCAGGGGAAGGCCCAGGACACGGTGGAGGGACTATATTTCTCGGCTGGCCTGGGAGCGCCTTGGGGTTCCTCCCGAGGAGCTGGAACAAGTGGCTGGGGAGAGGGAAGTCTGGGTCTCACTGGGTCTGGGTTTCACTTAATCCAAGAAATTCCTGAGTGGTTTCTCCCACAAAAGTGGAAGATCCTCATCCTAATTTCTACTCAATTCAAGGAAGTATTTACGCAGCATAATTTTTTAAGGTTTGATGAAATCATTCCAAGGCACCTTGGGACTCTGGATGATTAGAGCTGGGCATTTGATGTTTATTTTTAGGGCTTTCCAAAACTGAGCAAACACCTTTGACATGAAATTTGTCCCTTGATTGGTTTGGATAACTTTTGGTGAACCAAAAGTTGAAAAGAATTTTGTGAGGGCTTTTAGTATATTTTTAGCTTTCAATGTGCGTAATAGAATAGTCTCTGGAAATTGAATGGCGGCACACATTACAGTTAAGATATAGGCTACTGATAACCAGGGCCCACACAATCTGTATACATTTTTATAACTCTCTGGTGGAATCGGTTTATTTTGCTTGTGACGGCTCGCCTGTCCTGATAAAATATTTTGTATTTTTCTAATATTATTTGTAAACTTAACTTAATATCAGAGAGAGAGAGAGAGGAGAGAGAGAATATTCCTTAAATACACTGCCCAAACCTCTTTTTATTTTATTTTCTACGCAATGTAGCATATGGAAATTCTTTGTTTTTTTAAAAAAAGTTTTCAATTCAAATTCAAAATTACTTTATTAATCCCAAAGGGAAATTAAATGTTGTTGTAACTCATTATGCAAGTTCCTTCAAAGATTTGTTGTAGATGCTGATGGCTGTGGGTAGGGATGATCTCCTGTAGCGCTCAGCAGATCTGAAGAAGCCTCTGACTGAAGACGCTCTGTAGTTGTATGACAGTCTGATGTAGAGGATGCTCTGGATCTATGGCGTCTTCTTTTCAACTCATCAGGGTTTTGTGGCTGTAGTTGAGGTATTATTTGAGCTTTTGTGATGTTAATCAGCTGCTGCCAGTTGTAAACCACCTTGTTGCCATGGTTATGCATCATAACAAATGTCCAAAAATAAAAAGTATCAGCAAAAATCCTTCCAGCTGCACAGCATTCAAAACCAGAGAAAACAGTTGTCCACAAAAACAATGTTTCTACCAAAAATGGAAGAATTAAAGTTTTAAAAAAGAAAAAAATATGAACCAAAGTAACAGAGCTACTCCAACATGCTGCCACCTTGAGCGGCGCAATTCCGGAATTGTCTGGCCAATTTTCTGGCCACAGTGGCCTTTATTGACAGTGGATAGGCTTACAGAAAGGGGAGAGAAGCGGGGGGGGGGGGGAGACATTCGGCAAATGTCCCTGCACCGCATCGAGGATTAAGACCTCTGAACATGGGGCGCCCGTCTAAAACTACTGCGCCATGCGATGCCTTGGAAATACTTTATTTTCTTTGAGGTTTGAAAATTAGATTTTTATTACTTCAGTGTGTGGTGGTTTTAAATAGGAAACAAGCTACTAATCAACCTGTTATGGCAAATTAAGTATCTCAGGGTTTCCATAATAAAGAAGACTTGAGTCCAAGAAGGCGTTTAAGTATTTAATTCAAACATGTCTGGCCAGACCATGGAGGGGACAGAGTTACTCGTGCATCACCCTAACCAACCTTTCTAACTAACCGCTTAAATAGTATTCAGCAATCATTGTTTATCTCTGTAGATGTCTTCTCCAACCTTCACGCCCGCCTCCAGAGTAACCGCTTCATGCGAGTCATAGCAACGCATAAAGCAGCTCATCCGAAGGCCAGACTGTTATCTTACTGGCCAGACTGTTATCTTACTGGCCAGACTGTTATCTTACTGCCCCGGCGTCTGTCTCTCTGGTGACCTGACACATATATATCTTAAACATTAAGTTGGAACAATAACCTTGTCATTTTACTGTAGATGCATTCACTAAACAGAGACTATACACTTAATTCCTAATTGCATAACAATTTTCCACCACAAACCTTTCTAGTACTTTAGTGAGCTTTGACCAGCCTGCCATGGAATGCTTAATAGAAAATGGAGAACATGGCATGATGTAATTAAGTTTTCACCTTGTCACAGTGCCTAGTCTTTACAGTGTGATTACTGTTACGTTTGGGGAGTTTGGATAAGACAATGTATTTTTTATAAATAAAATATGCTTTCTCCACTCTTCAAAGTTAAGTTAAACACCAGCAAAGTCCAACTGCTGATGGTGTTGACGTTTCCACCGAATTGTAAATAATATTTAACATATTCCATCCAGAGGACCCTAATTTCACACCCAGGGACAGGTATTGAGAGTTCTTTTTATTCTTTTTTTTGGGGGGGGGGGGGGGGGCATTTGCATCTGTAGACTGATAAATATCGGCAGGAGAGGAAAATACTCAAATCCAAGCAACAGAATTAGTGTTCAGTTAAGGATGAATTACATTTTACAGAATTATAAGGGGAATAACTTACAAGAAGATATAGAGTAAAAGAATTAATTGGAGTTTAAATCATTAAAACTATTCCAGCCCACACGGAAGTCAAGAAGGTGGCGGTAATGCACCTCAAGTTGTTTGCCAACTGCCATAAAGATGGAAGAAGAAGAAAACATGTCTAATAAAGCCGGTGACGAGCCAAGGAACGCCAGCAGAGAGTAGTCAATCCATTGGGTGGCTAGCCTAGAAATGCTAGTCGCAAGCCAATCCGATGCTATTGCCAGCCTATCTAATGTGATCACTAGTAAGCTGTCTCGCTCTCAGTTGCCAGCGCCGGTGTCTCAGTTGCCGATGCCGGCCTATCAATACTCAGATCAGTTGCTGGCTTTGATATGGATATAGCCTCCTGCGGATGGAAAGTAGTCTTCATTTTGGCCCCAATACAGCGCCATAATTAGGAACCAATCACTACTATATTCTAAATAGGTTTATCAGCCAAAAAACAAAGACTGAGATCTACATCATGCATAATCTGCTCATGTGAAACATCCCAACCACTCAGAGACCACATCAATCCATCTCCAGGGTTTACTGTTTCAGTGCCTCAGCGAATTATCTGTTACATAGTGGCTAGAGGAATGAAGAACTTCTCAGAAGGTGTGACCAAAAATAAATATAGAAATCAATAAAGTCAGTTATCTTTTTTTCAAGCATTCACAGTTCATACCCCAATTCTCTCCTTATTTCATTGTTTTGTTTGTCTCACAAAGGACAACTGTGGCTTGGTGGACAGAGTAGTTGTCTTCCAATCGAAAGGTTGTTCTGGTGCTGTGCAGCACAGCTGTTCTCCTGTTTGTCATATCGTAACTCTCTTCCCAATAAATGTTATTTTTTCCCCCTCGTTCTCTTTCATTGTGTGTTTGCTCAGGCTGAGGAGATTGTGCGCAGGGAGCTGGAGAAGAAGGAGACCCCGAGTTTGTACTGTTTATTAGGAGACATCCTGAATGACCATCAGTACTATGACCGTGCGTGGGAGTTGTCTGGCCAAAGGAGTGCCAGAGCTATGCGCTCCAAAGCTCTGCTGCACCTCCGAAGCAAGGATTTCCAGCAGTGTGTTGACTGCTTTGAGCAGTCGCTAAAAATCAACACCATGCAGGTAGATTTGATTGACTTTGCTCTGTGCACCGTTTACTGACATATTTTCCTAAATAGAGTGTGCAAATATTTGGTTTATAATTTAATAATAAATGTATTATTTGCTTGCCTGTAGTTAAACTTTGCTGCTGTTGTTGTTGTTGTTGTTAAGCCATGTTAGTCATACAGTAAATGACCGGTTAAATACATTTTTTTGGGACCTTTCTTGTATTTAAAATGTCAGAAACTGAGATCCTTGCAACCTCTGCTCAGCATCCTTTTACATATTTCTACTATGTTGTTTATTTTTCAGGATTTACATGTGGTAACAATCTTTGATTTGATCACTTTGTCACATCATTGTTGAACTGTTTTGCCTTTTATTTATTGGTTTATGTACAGTACTTTCTCTGTGTGAACAAAGGGCAGGAAACAATATCCTTTGGCTAGATAAGCCTAAAGTTTGATTCAAAATATCACCACAAATCTCTTTTACCAACTGTAGAGCACGGTTGTGGAGGGGTAATGATTTGGGCTTGTTTTGCAAATGCAGGACCTCGCCGCCTTGCAGTTATTGTGTTGCTCATGATCTACTTTGTATACCAACTCAACTCAACTTTATTGTCCCAGAGGGAAATTTTCTATGCAGTAGTCAACACCATACAATAAAAATAGTAACAATAATATTCTATCACTCATCAGCCCAGAAAATTCAACAATTCACAGACAAACAAACCCACACATTCCTGCCACTGGAACATAAAATGTTGTGTACCCCAGTAACGCTGATTCTCTACATAGTGTCTCTAGTTGTGTTGTACTGACAAGTTCCCATAGTAAGAAATCAAACAAAAGGACAGCACCGATTCAATTAAGGATCTATAAAATAAAACCAACCGTGTGTTGTCCACACAACAATGTTAGTGCGACAGTCCTATAATCAGTAGGTGTTTTTGGACGCTTCGTTTTTGTTATTGGAACAACCAATGATTCCTTCCACGCGGATGAGACCTTTTGCTGAGCAAGCGAGCAATTAAAAATGTCACTGTAAACATTACATAACTGACCTGCACATGTTTTTAGAAGTTTACCTGTGATCATATCCATACCCGGACTCTTCCTCACATTACATTTCAAAAACAATTTTTTGATGTCAGAAGCACTGATAGTAAATGCGGGAGGGTCAACGTGATTACCTAATACGTCAGATGATGTACACTGTGCATTAGAAAAGATGTCAGAAGACACATGAACATAATTAAAATGCAAATAAAAGTCCTTCAAAGTATCAGCAATGTCATTATTTCCATTACCCCCACTTATAGATAGAGATCTGATTTGACCTTTGTTTTGGCCTGTCATGATCTTCATTCCATCCCAAACGGCTTTCAGGTCATTGCAACGAAACTTCTCTTCAGTCTTCTTTTTATATCAAAATTTAGACTTTAGACTTAACATTCCTATTTGCCTCCCACTTTTCCTTAGGGTCACCCGACAAAAAGTGCTTTCTATGTAGTCTTTGCTTCACATCCCTGTTTAACCAAGGTTTATTATTGGGGAACACTTTAACTACACTTAACGTAACATGTAACAGCATCTGTCCACTCCTCCACTCCACCTAAAGCAAACATCTCCAAGTCTGTCACCTCAAGAGCTGCATTTAGCTCATCACTTGCTTCCTCAAACCACCTTTCTCATGGGCTTTTTTCTCCTTTTTAGAAGCAACCTGTAAGTAGGAGTCAGAAATACATTGTTATGGTCAAATAACCCAAGACAAGACAGGGCTACAGACTTGTATGCTCCTTTCACATTTCCATAGCACAAGTCAAGAGTCTTGTTCAGTCGTGTGGGACCGGAAACATACTGATAAAAATTATCCAAACATTTAAGATTACAGAAAGACTTCCCGTGACGTCATGTTGCATGCAGCAGCTTGAAGAACTTGCTCCTTTCATATATGAATATTTTTCCTAACTAAACTACACAAAACTCCACAAATTTTCACCCAGACAGTATGGCATCATCCCTCAGAGGTAAGGGATCGCAAAAACAGGACCAAGTTAAAGATAAAGGGGACAATTTAGTACAGTTGACTCTGAAACAAGCCTCGTGTTCACCTGCAGCTGCAGATTCTAGCACGCACGAGTCAAGAATATTGGAGAAACTCGAGAAAATGAGGAAAGAAAATGAGGACACACGCAAACTCAGCTCTCCTTAACGAGACTAGAAAAGGCCTTTAAGGGATTGAAAGATATGATAAATTTGGAAAAGAGAACCACGGAGACGGAGGACCGCATGAGCGCTAACGAGGATACTGTGAAGTGCCATGAGCAGGCCATCCGGCACCTGCTGCAGGGCGACTTGCACCTGACTGTGCGCTGTGAGGAGATGGAGAACAGACTACGGAGAAATAACCTGAGAATCTACTGTGTGCCAGAGGGAAGCGAGGGAAAGGATGTAAAACTTTTTGTACAAGAGCTGCTTAAATCTGCCCTTCAATTGCCTCCAGAGATGAACATCAGCATCGAGCGAGCTCACAGAGCACTCACCGCCACGCCTAAAAACCCAGATACTGCTCCGCGATCCTTGATTGTAAAGTTTCTGGAATACTCTGGCAAAGAGACTATTCTAAGGAAATCTTGTGAGCAGAAAAAAGTAATGTACAAAGAAGGGCAGATATACTTGGACCACGACTTCTCTCCCGAACCGCAGAAGAAAAGATCGCTTGTGCGTGACGCAGTTAAGCAGCTGAGGACGAAGAACAGGTATTTTCCTCTAATCTGAGAGTGGCCCTAGAAGACGGTGAGAAAACCTTTCCAACTATGTCAGATGCTCAACCTGTACTTGAGAAGATGGGGGTGAAAGTGCGCGTGGACAAGAGGGAGTGGCTGGAAGTAGAGCTGTCCCGACGCAGATGGAGTACTGCAGGAGCAAGAGCATAGAGCGGCCCTCAAACACTTTCATATGCAGGGATTGAATCCTTCTTCACCACCAAGGAGTTAGCCATTTCTTCCTTTCTTTTTTTCCTTGTTTCTTTGCCGAATTCATCTGATCTTTGAGACTGATACCAGTTAGGAGAATTATAATAAACTGTCTTAACGCCGGACGGGGCAGAAGTATAAGCGAGTGGAGTTTCATCTTTTTACGGCTTGACGAGCAACGGACTGGTCTGAGAGCCGGACACAGCGACGCAAAACGTTTAGTTTTGTTTTCCACGGAGGACCAGTCACCACCCTCTGCCCAGGAAACACTGGGGACTGGATTTTTCAGGTTCGATAACCGACTGATCCAGTCTGGTATGTGGAAGCCTACATTGTTCTGTTCATTTTTGTTGTTTTTTGTTGTTGATGTTCTTCATGTCCTGAGATTGAAAATGGGCCAATTTCTACTAATATGTAAAAAAAATCTTCTTCTTTGTGCTCCATGATGAATAAGTTCAGAATACGAGATGAACAATCTAATTTGTTTTACTTATAATGTTAAAGGGCTGTTTAGCCCCTTTAAGAGGAAAAAAGTACTCAACCAATTAATGAAATTTAACTGTGCTATAGCTATGCTTCAAGAAACACATCTTTCAGAAAAGGAGCATTTGAAGCTGAGGAGGGAATGGGTTGAACAGCAATATAGCTCCTGATATCACAATGGGAGAAAGAGGGGTGTTACAATTCTTTTCAATAAATCTAAGGGCGGTATGTGATGGTAATTGGAAGTATAGGGGACATTAAAATAACTCTGCTTAATCTATATGCTCAAAATGAGGACAACCACATTTTTTCAAGAAGATGTCATCATTGATAGCAGATAAAGCAGAAGGGATTATTTTCATGGGAGGAGACTTTTTTTGTGTTTTGAGAGCAGTTGTTAATAGCCTCCCTGCTGGTTCCGGTTAAAAATCCCAAAAGTCTGTGGCTCTTTTAACACTGATGGGGGAGTTAGGCTTGGTAGATGTTTGGCGCAGCCTACATCGCAAGGAGAGAGATTTTACCTTTTTCTCACAGGTTCACTGTACCCACTCAAGGTTGGATATGTTCTTTATGTCTGGAGCAGACTCCTTTAGAGCCACTGAATGTAATATAGAAGCAACCACCATCTCAGACCATGCTCCAGTATGTTTGAAATTAAAGATGAGCCCAAATAACAATTTTAAATAATGGAGAGCCAATGTATCTATATTAAATAAAGAAATACTTAAACAAGAGTTACAAAAAAGCATGATAAGGATGGGGTGTCTCCAACAGTATTATGGGAGGGAGCCAAAGGGGCAATATTATTGCAATTTGTTCCAGATTTAAAAAAGAGAGAATTGCAGATCAATTAGAATTGGAAAACAAAATCAGAGCATTGGAAAGAGAATTTTAGACAACTTGGAAGGATGACTTACTGGACAAACTAAAGGAGACTAAACAACAATTGAACAACTTGTCAACCTACAAAGCAGAGGGGCAGCTGAGATTCACAAATCAAAAATATTACGAATTTGGTAAAAGGGCTAGTTGCCTGTTAGCATTTCAGCTGCGTAAATCGCAGTCAAGCAGAGTAGTGCATAAAATAAAATGCCCAAAATCTGGGGTTATGATGCAGCAGCCGAAGGATATTACAAAGGCATTTGCCAGTTAGTACCAGGAGTTATATAGGGAAGAGGACTGCCTAAATAAGATTGAAAAGACTGAAGATCTGCTCAAATCAATTAATCTTAGTAAACTGACCGAGGAGGAAGCTGACCAAATAACAAGCCCAATTACAAAAGAAGAAATAAAAAAAAGCATTATGAAACTTAAAAATAACAAATCTCCAGGAGTGGATGGCCTTCTTGGAGAATACTACAGAGTGTTTGAAAAAGAGCTGACTCCAATTCTGCATAAGGTCTACAATTACGCGCTCTCAGAAGGTGTTCCCCCTCGGCAGGGCTGTGCCGGTTTGGATCTTTTCTTTTCAACTGGATATGGACACAATGGCCTAAAGGCCTGTTTGCTGATTGGTGATCTAGTCATTCTATGTAGGACTGTGCCGGTTTGGATCTTTTCTTACCGTGGTCGGTAATCATCGTGGTTTTGCGATATACCCATAAACATATATATTTATATCTACCCACCGCTGCGCCACGGCTGTACACTGCTCGTGTGCATAACGAGCTGTACCTTGAGGCCAAACTACGGCTGCGCCTATGTGTCAAAGATGGCTCTGTTTGTGGTGAAGGCAGAGCGTGTCCCACAACAACTTATCCAGGAGAGGAGCGCAACGTAGCTCCTGGTTCGGCGATTTTACGCACAGAGAAGGCTTCGGCCCCCATATATAAATTTCTTCTTCTCATTCTTCTCTACTGGGCGACTGACTTTATTTGAGCATGCATCCACAGCTTGGTGGTCCCAATTCTCCAGTTGGAACATTCCCTCTGCGCCTTCGCTGTGGCCAGGTCCGGGAACCACGGCTCAAAGATCCCTGCACCTCGCCTGCTCAGGGCGGTTGCTTTTTCATTTTACTTTCACCTGTGGCTCTGACACGCTGTGCGTCACACATTATATGCTTTCATGTGTGCATATTAAATCCAAAAGTACAAACCTCGCACAGATCGTAGGATAAGACTAGAAACACAGATGAAATGTTATAATGCATCACAAAAATATGCGCTCACACACAAGTGTGCAGGGCTTTTTTTGGGGAGGGGGTGACTATAAGGCGCTCAGCCCCGCGGTGGGTGTCACGTGACCGCGGTATGGCGGCAATCCGGTTACCGCCCCAGGCCTACTCCTCGGTCATGGTCTGAAGCCATTATTAGTGTCATCCATAAAGAGGGCAAAGACCCAACACTCTGCACCTCTTATCGTCCCATCAGCCTTCGATGTGTTGATCTGAAAATACTTACGGCCATCATTGCAAACAGAATTCAAAACCCCATAAGAAAACTTGTAAAACCTGACCAGACTGGTCTTTCGCACAGAGACAAGGAACAGATGATGTCAGAAAAGCCTTAAATCTCCAAATAATAGCACAAAAAAGGAACATCCCATCAATGCTTCTCAGCTTGGATGCTGAGAAGGCGTTTAATCGAGTGGATTGGGCCTTTCTACATCAGACTCTCAAACATATGGGTTTTATTAACACCTTTATTAAATGGATCCAAGTATTATTTTATAAAGACCCCAGGTCACGAGTAAGGATTAATGGCCATTGCTCTGATTTTTTTCTCACTGGATTTGGCACTAGACATGGTGAAGTCCTTTCCTCCTCTTTATTTGCCCTTAGCATAGAGCCGCTGGCCGAACTGATTAGATCCAATCCTCTCATACAGGGAATAAGAGATGAAACCAATGCTCCTCATTAGCTGTTTCTTTTTGTTGATATTTTATTATTTTTGGAAAATACTATTACCACCATTTCTGCCCTGCCCCAAAGCCTTAATGAGTATAGTACTGTATCAGGATTTAAAGTTAATACAAACAAATCTGAAGCATTAATGAATGTTGGGAACTGTCCATCACAGTTAGATAATTTGGTCTCATTCAGACACTCCACATAGGGGTTTAAATATCTGGGAGTAACAATTACCCCTAAGACCATACGATTGTTTTCATCTAATCATGACAAGTTATTTAGGGAAATATAAATCGATTTGAATAGATGGGGCGTACTTCCACTTTCTCTCCTAGGAAGAATTGAATGTATTAGAAGGAATGTTCTACCTAGATTACTGTTCATATTTCAAAGCCTCCCTGTTTTTGTATCACAATCTGCATTCAAATCATTAGAAAAATGCGTTTGAAAATGTATTTGGCAGAACAAAAGACCAAGAGTGTGCCTTAAAATGCTGATGTCTGATAAGGAGAATGGTGGCCTGAGGCTGCCTCACATAAAAATTAAATATTGAGCTGCCCAAATAAGAGCAATAGTGGCCTGGATCATTCGTGAGCCAGAAACAATATGGGTCTCTATGGAGGAGGAGTCAATGCCTGGAATATCTCTATCGAGGCTCCCATTTCTGTCTAGAGACAAAGAAGAAAATGAAGATCAAAAATTTATGGGTTAAAATACTCTAAAAATCTGGAACCAGGTACAAAAACAATCAAGAGGATTGGTGGCCCTCTCGCGAGCCATGTCCATAAACAGGAATATTGAATTTCTTCCATCTCTAACGGAGAGGGGCTTTGATAAGTGGGCGGAGAAAAAGCTTATCACTGTAAACCAACTCTTTGAGGGAAATGTTATGAAAACTTTCGCCCAACTAAGAAACAACTTTAATCTACCTCCAGGGCACCATTACAGATATTTACAAATAAGGGACTATTTAACAAAACATAAGAAGTGGGATCAGCTCAGTAGAGAACCAACAAACATAGAAAGACATTTGATTCATCTGATTGAAAACAATGGTGTAATGAAAAAACAAGTGTCCTTAATTTATTGCACTGATGATGGATATGTCGGATAATACATAACATATAAAACAGCAATGGGAAATGGAACTCAATGTGACATTGGATGATGATACTTGGGTAAATCTTTGTTCTGGTTGCCATAAGGGGGTGGGGAGCCAAATGTGAAAGGAGTTTGGAAGACTAAAATGTGATTTTTCAGGACACCACTAAAGTCTCTCCGCTCTGGGAGTTGGGGCAGCAATAAGTGCTGGAGAAACTGTGGACTTGTAGGTGATCAAACGCACATATTTGGGACTGTCCCATTGTTCAACACTTTTGGACTGAAGTTAAGGAGCTCGTAGAAAAGCTCCTTAAAGTGAATCTATCCTGGGACCCTTTAACGTTTTTACTGCACATATTCCCGGATTATCTGTTCCATGATCAGAAAACTTTGCTGCATCTCTTACTAATGGCTGCAAGAGAAATGATGACAACTTATTGGTTGAAACCTGAACCACCCACGGTCTCACAGTGGATACAAAAAAATCAGACCGCTATATTCAATGGAACAGTTGACAGCACAATTACAGCTGAAGACTCGCATCTTTGAAAGAAGATGGGGACCAGTTCAAAGCCTTGTTGGATAGGCTACTTATGCCTCTTTTAAGTTTGTACTTATCGTAACCATATATATCTTTAATTGAGACCTCAGGCCCAACCTCAGGACTGTTGTTATTGTTTGTATTTACGTTGACTGTTGTCAATAAAAGTAAAAAAAAAAAAAAAGATTACAATGATTGAAATCTTTTAACACAAAACATGGAGCATCTGGACAGTGTGACTGAAGCTTAGTCAGAATCTTTTGTATTTCTGTGTTGTAACTATTAATAATAAAAAGTTGTCTGGTTTTCTGAGCATCAATAATTATAATCAATAATTTAATATGAATATAATTATTGATGACGTTCGAGTTTAACCTGTTTATTAAAGATATAGAGGCACCAATCTCATAAATGACATAATTTTAATTAAACCAGACAGTCTCTCAGTCTCTCTGAAAAGGCGTAGAGTTCGTCCGCGGGGTTAAAACAAACTTCACAGCACACACTGAAATAGCACAGGAAACATCTCGTTACTTAAGGGAATTTATTAATGAAATAGGTCAACTTTACAGATTACATTTCATTCATAATTTCCATCTATTCTAACGCATGCAAAAATATAGAACAAAGTTAACGTTGAGGGAAGGGGGCGTGTGTGTGCGGCTGTGTGTGTGTGTGGGAGACAGCGAGCAAATGAGGGGGGGGGGGTTCAGCTTAACCCCTCAATGCGATCAATAACTCAAGTCTTATCAATTGGGACGATCGGTTCACAAAGGGAGACAAAGGAAGACCGCGTGGCGATTCAACAAAGGCTAGTTTCAATTAGCAATGGTGGCTTGGACAAAGGAAACGGGGCGACGGAGAAAGGGGATCAACTGAGGCCACGCGACCTGTCTAAACAGACACGCCCCGACCGCAGCGGACAATAAAACAAGCCGGGAAATAATACAATATAATTAGCTGTTTCTGGTTGCAACCAAAGTCAAATAATAAAACACAAAAAGCATCCACATTCAGGGTCAGGGTACAGCGACAGACGACCAAGAATAACAGTGGTTAACAAGTTGACAGACTTATTTTAACCGACAGAAAACGGATATTAACCGTTAGACCTATTCTCCTCTACCCAGACCAAAAGATATAAACCAGGTTAATCCTACTTGGTGGGGCAGCTCTCCACAGTCCATGACGAAGATTGTAGAAAGTGTCCAGTTTAAAGGGAGCGGTTTGCGCAAAACCGAGGTCGGAAAAGTGGACGTCCGAATTTAGGCGCTGAGGGACTCAGGCCTGTTTCAATAGAGCTCAGATGGCCATCGAACTCCCTGGTTGCCCGTACAGGAAAGTCTGTTTGCTCGGCCGATTCACTTCGAAGTTTAAAAGGGAAGTTCTTCCTGGTCCAGCAGGTTAGAACGGAAAAAAGGGAAAATGCTAGCACTGGATGAAAACGTTTCCTTGCGGCACTGCTGGGGAGCCAAAAGACGAAGATTTCAATATTCGCGCTGCCTTTTATCAACTCTGTGATTGCATCACTGGCCACAGAGCAATGGGAATGGGTTGAGGGCAGCGCAACGGATGCTGGGAGATGCAGTTCGTTCAGTGAAAGGATGCTGGGAGATGCAGTTCGTTCAGTAAAAGGCCATAGCCTCAACACCTGACACTGCAGTTTTCACATTCGCCTTGGGGTTGATATAAACCACAGTCAAAAATAAATGTGGAAGTTATGGGGCAGATAAAAGGGGCGAACAGCTATAGATAAAATTCCTTCACTGTAACGTTTTTACACCATCATTCACTGACATAAAAGCAGACTTCACCTCCTTGGGATTTCCCTGTGATGTCAGGATCCCTGTCTAGGCGCATTCGCTCACCAAAACCAGAAATCTGCAGATCAGACTCCAAATCCATATTAGTTAACCAGGACTCAGTGGAGGCTAGTATGGCTGCATCCCTAAAGTTCTCCTGCTGGACAACGCTAGCATAAAGTTCATCCATTTTATTCCTTAGGGACTGGGCAATGCAGAGAATCACAGAGTGGAGTGCGACACAGCCCCAACCGTTTCATTCGTCTTCCGACTCCCCCCCCTCCTTCCACGTTTACGCCGCTCCTTTTCCTCCTGTGCTGTTCTTCCAAGATGACTGCACGGAATGCAGACAACAAATGCAGTCGCGGAGTCGGCCAAAAAGCAATCCAAATATTTCCATGACAGCTTGTACATTCTTAGGTTCAACAGAAAATACATGGAGTACTGGATCCTACCAGGTGATTTCCTGTACTGGATCAATGGGCACACCTCCATGGCACACAAACTTTGCCAGCATTCAGCACGGGTCCACTCAAAGTCCATGTTCCCACTCACCGCAGATATACAAAGTTTCACCAACCAACATTTATCTTCAAACACCGAACAGGAAAGCAGCATTAAAAACATAAATTCGGTTTAAAACGAGAGCGAGAGTACCACTACTGCAAGTCGTTACCAGCGCAGCCCCATGTTCACCACCATTAGTGTTCTAGAATTAATTTGCGATGCCATCTGTCTCCATGACAACAAAATCTTGGTGCAAACTGGGTCATCAACAGGACATAATTCGTTAACACAGCAACAGATCTATAACAGAATGCCTGAAAAAGAAAATAATCAATATTATGTTTTAATTCAGCCACCTGTAGGACTCCAATCTGCAGTGGGACTATAAGAAAAAACATAACAGAGCAACAGTGTGAACAAAAGGTGGTCAGAGTTCTCTGCAACAACATAAAAGCTCCAAGTCAGTGCTACTATAGGGGCTTCTACAGGCTACTAAGTCATGGAAAGCACTATTCTTTTTACCAATTTTACAAAATTAATTTCGTATTTGGACTTATTTTTTCAAAACTTTGTTTAACACGAAATAATTTTTTTCAACATTAATGCTGACTGTAAGAAGTTGCATTTAAGCTATGAAAACCAGTGTTTTTCTCTAAAAGTATTTTTAGAATTTGAAACCTTTTTGAATGAACAGATGGAGACACCTATCCTTTAGAGTCCTGTTGGAAGTATCCATGCTTTGGCTGACTGTGATTTCCAATGTATGTTCTTGCTTGTAGCTTGGTGTGTGGTTTTCCCTCGGATGTGCCTACTTCGCTCTGGAAGGCTATGAAGGAGCCGCTCGAGCTTTCCAGAGGTGTGTGGGACTCGAGCCAGATGTAAGTGCCCACATCATACAATGAACCATCAACACAATCCTATATTCAGTGTTAGGAGTATTTTGCTACTTGTGATTAAGTTTCTAACATCTGTAACCCAGTCCAATGTTATACTCAACTTCATTATAACCGAAACCCAGTTTTACACAAAATAAGAGCCACCATATTACTAAAGTAGATATATGTCCAATATGTGAGTAGTATAACACCACTAAGGAATATGTAACATATTTAAAATGTCAGTGTGCAATGTGGAGCCAGTATCCATTTCCCCTGGTTTTTGCTTACAGTTTCACTCTTACTTTCGTATGACTTCTATGAAGAGAATCAGGAAGGGAATGGGCAGAGAAAGGAGGGGGGAAGACATACAGCAAAGGATGGCTGTATCTTTTTTTGTGTGTGAAACAGATAAATCCTGAAGAGTATACAAGTGAACAGAATGTATCTTGGTGTATCCAGAGACCTTTTCTGATTTTGTTGGAGGCCCACAAGAAAGCAATCGTCTTAAACAGCAGCAGGTGCTGATGTGGGCCGCTTGGTCATCTCAAAGCTCTCACAAGTAACTCAGTCTTTGCACAACAGTCCCTCCCAGCTGCAGTCATGGCTGTGGGAAACCTCTGCTGCAAGGTCCCCTTAAAGGGGCCATAAGGCCCATAATTAAATGTACATTATTTGTTACGTAAATAACATTTCTACACTTAAATGGATTGTCTCATTTAGGTTGTAAATGTTAATTTTATAACATAAAATAAAAAAAAAAAGCTTTACGTGTTGTAGGTTCCTAAGTGGACCTCAAAGTTATAAACCAAACCAGACTGAAGAAAATTTGAAGAAATATTAATAAAACTAAGGAAGTCTATCAGAGTCTCTCTTTGAGTAAGTGATTAATAAATGCTGTTTGTAATGTGTTTAAGTGTGTCGTATGTTTTGTGTCTCTGTTGTATTTTATGTTTATACTGTTGTTCTCCCTATATCATGTAAATCACCTTGATTTGCCTTGTTGTTGAAAGGGTGCTGTGCAAGTGAAGTTGCCTTGCCTTGCATTGCCAAGCTGGATACTAAAGGAGGAATGTTGGATCTTTAGCAAAAAAGTAAAAAAAAATATTCTTTGTGCTCACTTATCGTCACTCACAACATTTATTACAATTACATGCAGATCAATTGATATCATTTAGAGCCATAAGAAGCTACTTCGCTTACTATAGATGGGTATCAGTGGATGGTACACTGTGTGAATGTGAGAGATGTAGAGAAATCACCATGAATATTTGAAATGTCCATTTACATGAAGTACAAGTGAACCAAACATAGATTAATCTTACCTGTCTAGGAGAAAATTAGCAACATTGGCGTCTGTCTTCAAATTCTTTCACCTGTCTCCATCTTGCAAAGGCATCTCCTATACAAATCCTTGTTTTATTTCGGACTTTGTCTCGACGTATTTCTGAATGATAACGAGGTCTTTTAGGTGTAGTAACGTTTGACATTTTTTATCCAAAGCACTTTTGTAGCTGCAGCAGTAGTAACAAAAGCAGAGCTGGCAACCCCGATGCCGAAACACTACTGACTTCGTGATTGGTAGATAGGTGGAGGGTGGAGCTTCAGGCCAAAACACAAGATGACAACATCAACATCAGTTGAGGGCTGCAACTTCACTTTTTAAATGACAATATCCTGGCCGTACTACTGTTGTCAGTGATATAAGTATTTGAACTTAACATGATTTCTTAATGTCTAGTGACATATCAGGACCATTTTATGATTAATTGAAATACATTTCTTACATACAGCTCCTTTAAATCTTATTTATCATAAACTACGATGACCATATTATGATTTCCAAAAAAGAGGACACCTGGCACAGTACTGAAACACTTTCAGGACTTGGCCAGGACTATCCTTCCTGTGCTTAAAGACTTTTGATTTT
Source organism: Valencia hispanica (assembly GCA_963556495.2). Taxonomy (NCBI): domain Eukaryota; kingdom Metazoa; phylum Chordata; class Actinopteri; order Cyprinodontiformes; family Valenciidae; genus Valencia; species Valencia hispanica. Next base: position 56,117,401 of record OY747711.1, read on the forward strand.
AACATATTTAAAGTGTGCATTCTCAATGTGTTTAGAAAAGATTATTTAAATAACTAACTTCAAAAAGGCTTTCACAAGTAGAAAAATGATTTTATAATCTCTGGAAATAAATTATAATGGAAATAATTACTCTTCTGAATTAAAAAAGTTACCAGCAACAATATTAGTTTTCTTTTGAAATTGCACTGGACAAAGACAGAAGTAAAATCTGAAATAATCTTCTGAGAAAACAAGTATTATTTTCTTTTCACTGTAATAAAAGTAAACAGCTGCAGACTCAAAATCTCAATAGAAAAGTGCTTAATCTGTTCAGTTATCTTAATCTTCCACAGTCAAATTATAGATGAACTCTCACTTTGCTCATGCCTTTTTATAGTTTTTGTGTCCATGTGTCTGTGATATTTGCCACTTTTGTCAGAAACGCTCAGAAACGCACATGCCAGCTATGTGAATGGTGCACTCCGCCACCCATTTGTTGCGACTTGACGGTATATCTTTTGTGGTTCCTGCATGAAGCTTGTGCTTTGACTTCTTGTAAACAGCAGTAACTCGGCACAAAGCAGCGCTGCGCAATGCAGCATAATGCGGTGAGGTGCGGTGCGGCGCAACTCGGCGCACAGCCTGCTGTCTGTGCAGTCAATAAATGGATCAGAACCAGGCACTTATACGTCAACTCGGGAGGACATCACATGAGCAAAAGGCTGTCATACTGCATGCATCACACCAGTTAGTTTAAGTATGGTCCTATGAAAAACAATAAAAACCCGGACATTTTCATCAGTCTATAAATCCCCCCCGGATGCCCCCGACAGCACATGAAAAGTGGACATGTCCGGGGCAAAGAGGAGAGTCGGTCACCCTATCCTAAACTAATCTAGTCTCTCCCCAGACAGACCTTGGTCAACGATTAAAGTTCTCAGGGTTGCTCCGTTGATCGGAAAAGCTCAAACAACGTTAGCCGTCAGGCTAACAATAGCTGCGATCGCAGTGGGTGGAAATGGCTTCCGTCTGCCGCATACAGCAGCTTGTTAGCGGCTCCCTTCCTCACGGCAGCGTCTGTAATTCAGAAAGCTTCTGCAGGGCTCTGGGCAGAACAGTGGGGTTTGTGTCATCTGTGGTTTGCGATTCACCTGATAGATCAGCAGTCTTTGTCTTCCTTGGAGTGAGTTTCTCCCAGAAACATGCGTCCTTTCCCCTCGCCAGGAAAGGAAGGATTTCCTGGGGCCTCTCCTAGCACAAACCTGGCCCCAAGCCTAAGTCGAAGAGAACATGATCCGGCGGAGAGAACCCTTATAAAAGCTCTGGTTCTCTTCTTCTCCTGTTGGAGCTAGAATGTGGATTAGCGCCATTCAATGGCTGTGTGTGTCCTAACAACATATAAAGATAGTCAAAAGCCCAGTGAGACTAGACAAAACTCTAGAATAAAAGCTAAAACAGTCGAGACATTTTAAAAGCTAAAGTAAACGAGTATGTTTTTAACAACTTTTAAAAGTAATTAAAAAGGTGAACTGCTTGACAGAAAGAGGGAGCTCATTCCAGAGTTTAGGAGCAAATACTGAAAATGCTAATTCCCCTCAAGATTTAGTGCGCATTCTAGGGACACTCAGGAGCAGGAGGACAGCCGACCTGAGCGCGTGAGAGAGCTGAAACAGGGAGGGTAACTCCAACAAATACAGGGGAGCTAGAATGGGAAAAATACGGGATATACTCAGTGGCGGCTGGCCAATAGAGAGCAATAGGGCGCCGCCCCCCCAGTGTTTCCCAAGTCTTTTTGATTTTGATTTTAAAATGTTTGTTTAACAATATTCACATATTCTAAGTTAATTGTGTGTTTAAATTCGTAACAAAGTATCATATATAAAAATATATATCATTTGCGGAGAAAAAGCTCCTGCTGCTGAGCGGCTGGGGCGACAGAAAGATCGCCCAAGCAATGCAGCAGCCAGCCAATTACGGACAAGAAATTCGCACATAGCAACAGGAATTTATCCAATCAGCGTCGTTGATTCGGCCGCATGAAGAGTGATAGAGAAATCGCCCCAAGGCTGGTGTGAGGGCGGGCAAGATATCTGGTGGTGACAATGGCAGTGTGATTTCTCTGCCACAAGGGGGCGCTGCTGTAATAGTTAACAGCTTTGTGTATAAAATGTATTTGTAAACCTAATAAGTTATTTGTTTCCAGTTTGGTTCTAAACTTGTTTTTGCAATATTGTATTTATGTTTAGAATAAGAATGCCTCAAGTTGTTAATATTGGCATTAAAATAATCAGTATTTCACATAGTACTGGTATCCAGCTGTTTATGTTCAATTGTTTTGGGATGATTATTGAAAATGACTTGATAAGCTATATGCACAGCTCCACTAGGCTACTTCCTGAACTAAGTACAGCCCTTTTATTTCCTGTCTGTATTTGACAAACTGATCAATCCAGGTGTGTCTGAGCTCAGTTGTCACAACAACAATGGTCAGACACACCTGGATTCATCAGTTTGTCCAATGATGTAAGACAGGAAATAAAAGAGCTGTACTTAGATCAGGAAACAGTGGAGTTGTGCAAAAGGCTCAGAAAGCACAAGTTTGATAAAAAAAAAAAAAAAAAAAAGCACAGCCCCACCTAGAATATTTTTCACCAGGCACAACTGGATATACTATATGTTATTGAATATTGCAATAACAATATGATTGGGATTGATGAAAGAGAGTCCAACCTCTCTCGAGGAGACGGGTTCCAGAGCCAGAGCCGTGCGCCGAGGTGAGTCCGACGATGTCCAGTCGGAACCTCTCAACCTCGCACACCAGCTCCGGCTCCTTCCCCACCAGAGAGGTGACGTTCCACGTCCCGAGAGCCAGCTTCTGCAGCCGAGGATCGGACCGCCAAGGTCCCCGCCTTTGGCCGCCGCCCATCCTGCACAGCACCCGACCCCTATGGCCCCTCCCACAGGTGGTGAGCTCATGGGAAGGGGGGCCCATGTTACCTCTTCGGGCTAAGCCCGACCGGGCCCCATGGGTAAAGGCCCGGCCACCAGGCGCTCGCCAACGTGCCCCACCTCCAGGCCTGGCTCCAGAGGGGGAGCTGTTCGCAGCCGAGTGTGAAGCGGCTGGGATGAGAATCAGCACCTCCAAATCCGAGGCCATGGTCTTGAGCCGGAAAAGGGTGGGGTGCCTCCTCCGGGTCAGGGATGGGGTCCTTCCCCAAGTGGAGGAGTTTAAGTATCTGGGGGTCTTGTTCACGAATGAGGGAAAAATGGAGCGGGAGATCGATAGACGGATTGGTGGGGCATCTGCAGTTATGCGGGCGCTCTACCGGTCTGTCGTGGTGAAGAGAGAGCTGAGCCAAAAGGCGAAGCTCTCGATTTACCGGTCGATCTACGTTCCTACCCTCATCTATGGTCACGAACTCTGGGTGGTGACCGAAAGAACGAGATCACGGATACAAGCGGCTGAAATGAGTTTCCTCCGCAGAGTGTCTGGGCTTTCCCTTAGAGATAGGGTGAGAAGCTCAGTCATCCGGAGGGGGCTCAGAGTAGAGCCGCTGCTTCTCCACATCGAGAGGAGTCAGTTGAGGTGGCTCGGGCATCTGGTCAGGATGCCTCCTGGACGCCTCCCTGGTGAGGTGTTTCAGGCACGTCCCACCGGGAGGAGGCCCAGGGGAAGGCCCAGGACACGCTGGAGGGACTATGTTTCTCGGCTGGCCTGGGAGCGCCTTGGGGTTCCTCCCGAGGAGCTGGAACAAGTGGCTGGGGAGAGGGAAGTCTGGGTCTCTTTGCTTAGGCTGCTGCCCCCGCGACCCGACCCCGGATAAGCGGAAGAAAATGGATGGATGGATGGATTGATGAAAGTTACTAAACTAATAATGCGTTTCTGCTTTGGGATTATAGGTAACCTATACCCCAGATAGTAAGCAGTTCAATGAAATCCACATAAATACAGACTGTGGTAGAACCACAGTGCTGGTACTTTTGGACCTCAGCGCCGCATTTGACACTGTTGATCATAATATATTATTGGAACGACTAGAGAGCTGGGTCGGACTCTTTGGTACAGTGCTTGGCTGGTTTGAGTCTTACCTAAAAAACAGAAACTTCTTTGTGTTAATAGGCAATTTTTCATCAGAACAGACAGAAATCACATGTGGGGTGCCCCAGGGCTCCATCTTAGGGCCTCTCCTATTTAATATCTACATGCTCCCACTAACCCAGATTATAACAACCAAAACGATTTGTTATCATAACTACGCAGAATTTAATTCAGCTTCACATTACATTGTCACCAGTGGACCCATCCAAACGCTAAGTGAATGCATCGAGCAAATCAATGCATTGATGTGCCATAAAACAAAACTTAAGTCCTTATCTTTGGACCTAAAGAGGAATTATCAACAGTCAGCACACAGCTTCAGTTAATACAGGTAGAAACTACTGATCAGGCCCAAAAGTTAGGTGTAGTAATGGACTCAGACTTGAACCTCTGTGGTCACATAAAGGCAACAACAAGGTCAGCCTTCTATCACCTGATAAACATTTCTTGGATTTAAGTACTAATTTTGCAACAGGACTTCAAAACCCTCATCCATGCCTTTATCTTTCGTCGGATTGATTACTGCAATAGTGTCCTCACAGGTCTATAGAATGCCAAACTGCTCAGAATTAAATAAATAAATAAAACATCATCATAATGGTGTTTTTCCCTGTGGCTTATTTATCTCAGAATGTCATTTTTGGTCATAAGAGTTCATCTGCCAATCAGGGTCAGTGGGTGACACCTGCATGCTCATTGGCTGGTGCTTTAACATTGATCTTCCTGCATAGCTGTTCTTCTCAATCACTGTGAGCAGCCGGATGTACAGCTAGCAGCATCATGCCAAGTCAGAGTTGTATGAACTCTCTGGTCACCCTAGCAGACCAAATTGAGAGGAATTATTTATCAAAGGATGCCATTTTGAGTCGTTTGGATTATATTTTTGAAAAAATCCCAAACCCAGTACTCAGACTTGTGCTGGCTGACATAACCACCGGAGTTATTCCTGCTGTTTTCTGTGTCATCCAGCACAACTTGGAGGAGAATGGAGGAAGAAGGACTAAGGTTGTCCGTGATGAGACATGGCCCCGGGTGGAAGTTAAATACAAACAATCAATTAAGGGAAGAATTATCTACAGATGGACTATGTTATTTATAAAACTTTAATTGATTGTATCTCACCTCCGACAGGGGCGATGTCTCATCACGGACATGGGGCTCCCGTGGGCAGCTTAACTCCTAGAACACTGATGCAACAATGGCTGGTTGGATTTAGATAGCCACATTTAAAAAGTGGGAAAATGTTCTGCTATTATTAAGAGCATCTAGATAAAGCTATATCCAACAGGCATTACATTTAATAACAGTTTAAAAGAACCCGACAGCAGGTTACAACAAAAGGGGGATTTCGCTAGCGATTTGCACATCTGTTCATTTCCGAGGTCGGAGTAGGAGAGGCAGGGTTCAACATCACCTCGTCAGCTAAATCATCATCATTGGTCACAGACCAATAGGAATACATTGAGGGCAGCACTATGAATGCTGGGAAATGCAGTCTGTTCAGTTTGTTTGTAAAAAATGAATCCCAACATTCCCCCTTTAGTTCCAAAGAGTGCAATACTGTTCAGTCTTTGGTGCTAGAATTGGGTTTATTTTTCACGTGATCCAAAAAACGTCACTTTACTTCTGCAGCAGGAGAGGTTTAACAGTTTAGTCCATTTGAAGAACGGCAAAAAAAGATATGGGTCCCAGCATTCTCCCCTTAGATCTGAATAGTGGAATGCATTTCACAGTCTTTGGAGGTACATTATGTCCATTATTTCAAGGTGTGTCTGAGGAAGGCTACCTGAGTCGGGGCAGAGACTAACCTACACTAATAAAATATAAAATTGTAAGAAACAACATATATAAAAAAGAGAGAAAAAACAAATTATTCACTTTCCTGTCGTTATACTTCTATTTTGATTTTCATCAATGCTTTTAACCCTTTAAGCGCTAAAGTCGCAAAATTGCGACAAGCAATTTTCCTGAAGTTATAGAGTAACTAAACCCCAAAACAACTTTTTTTTGCTTCTAAACTGTATAAATGGGTCTTTACAAATGCAATCTTTCAGTTTCTGGGGATTTTTTTTACAATTACGTTTAAAGTTGTTTAAATTCTACACTTTTTGGTCTAAAAACGTCTTAGTGCTGCCCTCTTAGGGTTGAACGGTGGCTACTGCATTTGAATTTTGTGATTGGTGGAGAGCGGTACATCTTTACGTCACAGGCATTGACTGTGTCACAGCAGTCATGGTCTCACAGACACGCCCCGTGGGTTTGGGTATAAAACTATCAGACATACCGGCTAGTGATGGGAATTCCAGCTCTTTTTGGAGAGCCATTTCTTTTGGCTTGGCTCACCATAAAGAGCCGGCTCTTTCGGCTTCCAAGTGGCTCCTCAGATTTTCTGTTGCTTAAAGTGTATGTATCACCAAAATTAATGCAAAACTATGTGTACCAAATGTACCAAAACAAGTGGGGGGGAATGAAAAATTAAACGGCTCCCAATGACGAGCCGACTCCCATCGTTCACTTCAAAGAGTTGGCTCTTAGAGCCGGTTCGTTCGCGACAACACATCACTAATACCCGCCCCGTGGCGAGTTTGGAGTTGGAGGTTGGATTGCATTCTTCAGGTTACCATTATTATCACATTAGCACTTAGTTAGCATAGCTAACATACTGTTTTGAACGTTACCCTATGGGTTAGGAGTAACCTATATACAGTCAACAGGGGTAACGTTAGCCTATGTTAGCATTACCATTCAGAGACTGGACCCATCCTGTCTCTCTCTCCCTCAGCAGCAGGGTGCTGGACAGTGCTGACTCAGCACCCCGAGCCACCGGCTCGAATTGATACTGCTCGCGGCCGCTGGGCTCCATAAAGCCTCCCTCTACTCCACTATATCCGATAACGGCGGAGGAGATCCGCTGGCTCAGGGCGCCGAGCCAGAGCCGCCCAAGCCCGGTGCTGCTGAGGCAGAGGAAGACAGGAGGAGTCCAGTCTCTGAGTGGTGATGCTAACATAGGCTAACAGTCAAAACAGATGATGGTCGATCAGATCAATCAGTTGCAAAACTGCCAACGTCGTTTTGGTCACTGTCCATGTTTCAGTGTCACATTAAGCGAGCTGTCATTGTCCTCCAGAACACACCCCCCACGTCCCCCCTCCGCTTTTCCCCCACACTTGGCCATACCCCTCCGTTCTTCCTGGCACCGCCCACTTTGTAGAATTTTTCAAATGTTGTCTGGGGGCGGGGTTATAATTTTTCAGGGGGTTCGGCTACACACTACACTTCACTGAATTAATTGGTTGCTTGTTCTTTCTGCTTTTACCTGGATTGATCATCTTTGTTATTGAATTTGTTGTTTTGTACAGTTTTTTTTGTTTTTTTGTTTTTTCTCTGTTTATGCTATTGCTTTGTTTCGTTTGTTGAATGTTTTTTATTGAGTGTTGAGCCTGCATGTCATGAGTTAATATGAGCAGGAGTGGAACTCTGTACAAGCCTAGAATGGCTTCGTTCTCTCCTTGCACAGTTTTGTACTTGTACTAAACATGTGCTAAACAAACCAACTAAACTAAAACTTTAACAAGCTGCAGCTGCAAATATTATCCCTCATGTAGTTACTACTTTACACCAAGAGATGGCAGACATTTATAACTTCCATCTGAGCAACATTTTTGGGTATGTTACTTTGGAGATTTTTGGAGTATTAAAGGTTGAAAACCGCCCGGAAGTCGAGGAGTCGTAGTCATGGTCAGAGCATAGAGAGAGTGAATTGTAGAGAGAAAACATACCATGGCAAGAGATCTGTTCACCGCTGACGAAGCACGTAGTCAAGTAATTGCTGATTCAGATTCTGAGGAAAAATATTCAATTTCTGTTGAACATATCCAGTGAGACAAAGTGTTTCAGTGCGTAGCGACAGCCAGTCCGTTCGCCATGATAATCCAAGGCCGGGTAAAATGGGCCTGTCGCAAAGCTTCAGCTTGTCCGGGGTGGGAGAACGGGACGGGGAGCCAGTAGCAGAGGGGGTCAAAAACACCGCTGCTTCTTCTGCACGCAGCAACAGTGAGCCATGAGTCTCCACAAGCACCACATATCAGTTCCGATGCTTCGCTCCACCGTGTCTGGCGATTTTGTGCCGATTTTCCAGTTTTTAAAGGATTCGGAAAAAGCTTGAACGTCCCGAGATATTTAAATCTCCTGTGTAAGAACATATTGGCTTCCCCATTAAATATAATGAAGGAAAGAGTTTTGTAGAAAAAAAAAGTGACGACGTGTAGGCACTGTGGCACAAGAAAGCCGTACGAGAGTGGAAACTAGAGATGGGCCGATAGGCTATTATTGCATCCGAAACCGCATCAAAAAACTCATCATCCGTCTGCCATCCGCACAAAAGTTTTTGTTTTTTTTACCAATTTCAAAAACCCACCCACCCGCCATCCGCTGGTTGTTTATATCAATTACGATTCTACGACATATAACTTTAGCCTTTTTATAGATATATATATATCAGAAGTTGCTTTATTTATTGTTTATTTGAAAACTATTTACAGAACAGCCTCAGAATTGAGATTCAATGTTTTTGATCACAATAGTAGACAAATTATTCATAGAACAAGTTTTTTTTATAAACTCAGAACATGAATATTTTCAAGTAGCCTAGTGAATGAATACAACGCATGCAGTAGGAAATTATGAACTACAAAATATGCATGAACAAGAGTTGTCATACTCAACACAACTTTCTTTTTTATTTACTTATTTTTATGATCAAACAGTTTTTTCCCCAATTATTTATTGATCTTTACTATATAACCCTCTTGGCTTTTTTTCCCACACAAAGTCATACAGTAGGCTATATAAAGCTTATTTTGTAATATTTATAAAATTATATTTATTTTTATGAACAGGCATATACAATGAAAATATGAATAGGCTACTTTGTGTGTTCAGCTATATGTGAGTAAGTGGTCTTAAGACTGTTTATATTTTAATGATATGTGAACTTGGTGATTCATGTAAACATCCAGTGATGGCAAACAGGGAAATAATATGGCAGTCTTGTTCACTGTATTCTTCTGAAAAGCACCGCGTTCATTACGAGCAAAGTTTTCCAACCAACTTTACATCACCAGCCACCCGACCGGAGTGGAGGCAGTGACCGACGCGGCACGAGCTGTTTTCAGCTCTGTCTTGTCAAATGCACCGCGTACGTTACAAAACAAGTTCACCAAGTAACTTTAAATATCATACAAACCGAAATAGAGGCAAACTGAATAAAACCTGAGGACTAAAGAGAGCAACGTGAGCTAGAGTCACTCAGAGTCAGCTCGCCTCTGTCTCTCACCTCAGTCACTGTCTGTGTGTGTTCGACTGCGAGAGAGGGGGCGGGCGCTGTGTGTGACTGGCCAATCACAGAGCGTGAAGACAGTCAGTTATCAAATGAGGATCTTCCCTCAGCACAAGCACAGATATTGACCAGTTTTACTCGTATCATGCTCGTACTCATCAAAAATGCTTTGTGTTTTGAGTATCCCGCTCAACCTAGCTAGCACCATGTATTTTAAAGGTGAATTTGATGTAGCTAAAACGTAACATCATGTTTTTTTGCTGATCCGAAAAAAATCCGTGATCCATGTCTGATCCACAAACTGATCCGAACGTTGAGTTTTTTTATTTTTTATCCTTGTACCCCTACTACATAGCCTAGCCTAAACTAATAGCTAAACATTAGCCTAAATGCTAAAATCGGTGCTTTGTTTTAGGCTACTCTGCCGTAGTTCAGTGTCAGTAGCTTCAGTTCCTGCAACCTGATTCACCTCTTTTAAAATATTTGGACATAAAATCCCTTCTGTTTCTATTGTCCTCTTCCCTTCTTCTTTTTTCCTTTCTTTTTTGAGCGCCGGATTTCTGTCAACTTGACATACTGGCGGGCCTGCGGCTGAGGAGCTCTGGAATTTGCGTGGATTAATAACATTGCATTCCATTTGGCCCAAAGTTCTAATGTACCGTCACTGTGTGGGTCATACCATTTTGCATGGGGGGAGGGGTGTTTAAAAACTTTTTAAAGAAAATAAGGAGCCTTTGAATGGCTCAAATACACATATCTAAGATTAACTTTAACATATTTTAGAACAACTATTTTCATAGGTGGTTAATATAGGCTACAGGTCTGAGAAGTCTCTCAGTTTGGGATCAATGTCATGGTAGGCCAGTATGGATGGGGTTTTTAGTTGAAGATGGGTGTTACCTTTACAAAAACCAACATTTAGCACCGATTTAGTCCTGTACATTTGCCCTTTCAATGATAGGGAGGTTAAGCATGAACCCAATTTCTAAGTTATCTGGGTTAACAAAAATGGGAATCGCGCTACCCAGGCTGTATGCCAGATGAATTTGTGAGGGTTCCAGCATGTTTGTCGTGGTTTTAAGGATGTTCTCAACAAGTTCTAGAGGGTCCAAGTATGTAGGCATTCCTCCCTCTCCAAGACTGTCTACAGATTAACTAATTTCTTTAATAAGATTCTGATCGACCGTGTTGAATAAGTGGAGGATGCACGGGGATTCTTCAATTTTCTGAATTTCTTTTTTAATGCCGTCTCTCAGTAGAAAGGCACCCACAGTATGAATTACAGACCCCTCCATAATTTCTAAGTGGGAGAACCTGCAAAATCGCAGGGTGTTCAAATACTTATGTTCCCCAGTGTATACTGGCTGATCAGACTTTGTGAAACAAATGGGGTTCACTACAAAAATATTTACTAACTACTGACAAACTAAGCAGTACAGTTGGGTTGTTAATAAAACTAAATATCACACCTAAATCTAAATGTCTGAATTCAGAAGTTAATCTCTTAACAGATCACAAAGACATAAACTAAAGGAAATCCTTTAAACCAGTGGTTTGCAACCCTGGTCCTCAAGAGCTACTGTCTAAAAGGTTTTACATGCATCCCTACTCCAACACACCTGAATCAAATCACTGACATATCTCTGCAGCGTGCAATCAAGTTTGGCAAAGGCCTACTAACAAGCCATTCATTTGATTAAGCTGCGTTGGAGCAGGGATGCCTCTAAAAATCTGCAGGACAGAGGCTCAATGAAATATAAATATAAACTTGCAAACTGAAATATAAAAGGTGCATGAGAGTTACTGACATCTAATGTTGTGTGGACATGGATGTGCCCATCACAAAGATCCTGCATTAATTCTCTTACCACCTGTGTGTACATTAAGTCATTTTTTACAACTTGCAGGGCATGGAGATGTTGATTAGAGTAGAGTGTAGATGGACAGTCACTACTGTGCCCTGAATGGGTCTTAGATTGTATTTCTAACAGTATCTGTTGTAGGAGGAGTCTCTGTTGGATTTCCGGCATTTCCTCCTCCAGTTTGTTTCCATGTCTTTGAAGAGTTATCAGGCTGACAGTGTTCACTGTAGAGAGACCAATTGAGAACAAAGATCCTCTCTCTGTCGCTGTTTCTACCAGGTCGCCTAAGAATCTCTTTGGTCATTTGCTGTCGCCAAGGTTTTCTTCGGTAACCATGAACATTTGTAGTTGTTTTGGATATAAACTGTGCTGTGTTTGGCATGTTCTATGGTGTCATGGATTTGAGTTCCTTGTGGTCTTCCTTCAGTGAGCCGAGGGGGCACGCGGATGCGTTTGCGGTACACATCCCACAGGTCTAGGCATACAAAAACCCTCTGTGTATGGAGTCTTCAGTGTGTGATGTGTAGGCCAGGGGTATCTTGGAGGATTTTGCTAGTTGGTTGTCCAATTTCTACTACTCCCATTGGTAGTGCAACTGATGAGCCAAAAAGAATGCCAAACATCCAGAAGACCTCCATCCTGCAGCAGAGAGACTTTGATTACTAAAGTGGATTTAGGGAAGTGATAAATTAAACTGCGCTGAGTGTAATTTGAGTCAGAGCAAATTACAAACTGTCTGACGTCTGGTCTTAATTGGTAATGATCTGGTTCTCTGGTGTCGCAACCCACCCAGACGATCCCAACCCCTGCTCGAAGCTGACCTTCCTGAATAAAAAGGCATCCATCAATATAGACTTTGGGAAGTCCTTGGCACACATTGTCATCAAAGTAATAGTGACTGGATGAGTATGGATAGATGGCGACAGGTGTGCTAAGGGGTTTAACAATGGAGTCACACTCACAATGCTGGCAATCTGACAGCCCTTGGCCTAACACCATTTTGTTATTCTGACCATACTTTACCTCAACATTTTACCCCGGTACGTCATAATCCATGTCGCAATTTCTTCTGTTTGAAACCCTGCCTTCTCTTAGCCGTTCATTGTTCAGGAAGGTAATCCCCTTCCTGAACAGCACCTTCTGTCCCCCTATATAGCTACAGCAGTGTTCCACTGCCCACACAGTGGAAAGAAGGGCTTTTTTCCAGTCTGAGAACTGGAACTCCTCCTTACTCAAGGGCTTACTGGCGTACACCACCACTCTCATATCTTGGTCATTTTTCTTTTTCAAAGCTGCGCTCAAACAGCGGGACAAAAAAAATTGCCTCAAGATGGAACTCTTTGTCCTGGTCTGGGTAGGCCAGACATGGAGCTGAAGCGAGTTTCTGTTTCAAAAGTTGGAAAGAACACTCTTAGGGTTCTTCCCATGTGAAAGGTGTGTCGTTGCGAAGGAGCTCAATGAAAGAAAGAAATCCTAGAAACCTGTTTAATATGGGATTTAAATGTCAAGTCTCGGTCAAAAATAACGCCGAGGTTCTTTACGTTATTACTGGGGGCCAATTTAATGCCATCCAGATGAAGTGATTGACTAATCAGTTTTTGTTTAAGAACTTCTGGTCCAAAGACAGCAACTTCTGTTTTGTCAGAATTTAAAAGCAAAAAGTTTAGGGTCATCCATGTTTTTATGTCTTCCAGACATGCCTGTAATCTACCTAACTGACTGGGTTCATCAGGATTTATGGATAAATATAGTTGTGTATCATGTGCATAGCTGTGGAAATTTATCCCATGCTGTCTAATGATTCTACCAATTGGGAGCATATATATGGTGAACAGAATTGGTCCAAGCACAGAACCCTGTGGAACTCAACAAGTAACCCTTGAGAGTGAAGAAGATTTATCATTTAGATGAACAAACTGGAATATATCAGACAAATATGATTTAAACCAGCCTATTGCTGTTCCTTTGATCCCTGCAACATGTTCAAGCCTTTCTAGGAGAATATTATGGTCGACTGTGTCAAAAGCAGCACTGAGATCTAACAAAACCAGAACAGACACAAGTCCATTATCTGAGGCCATGAGAATATCATTAGTAACCTTCACCAGTGCTGTTTCAGTGCTATGATGTGCTCTAAAACCTGACTGAAACTATTCAAACAGCTCGTTACTGTTTAGATGCTCACAGACTTGATTAGCAACAATTTTCTCAAGGGCTTTGGATAAGAAAGGAAGGTTAGATATAGGTCTGTAATTCACTAAGTCATCTTGATCAAGGGAAGGTTTCTTGAGTAAAGGTTTAATTACAGCTATTTTAAATTCCTGTGGTACGTATCCCTTTACTAAGGATAGATTCATCATATCCAAAATGGGGCCAGGAACCAAATGGAACACTTCTTTAAATAATTTGGTTGGAATTGGGTCCAACATACAAGTTGAAGGTTTAGATGAGGCTAATATTTTTGATAATTCCGAAAGCTCGACTGAATCAAAACAGCCTAAGCACAACTGAGGTTCTACAGTTCTTTCCGATACTGCCTCATTTACTGAGGAAGAAGTAATCATGTTTGGGAGGATGCCAATGATTTTATTTTTAATAGAATTAATTTTATTTATTAAGAATCCCATATAATCATCACTGCTAAGAGCTGGGGGAATAGTTGGCTCAACAGAGCTATGACTGTGTAAGTTTGGCAACTGTACTAAAAAGAAACCTAGGATTGTTTTCATTTGCCACTATTAATGATGAAAAATATGCTGTTCTAGCTTGTCGAAGGGTCTTTTTATACAGCAATAGACTGTTATTCCAGGTTAAATAGGAATCCTCTAGGTGTGTAGAGCGCCATTTTCTCTCCAACTTCCTAGTATTCTGCTTTAAAGTACGCAACTCTGCGTTGAACCAAGGAGTCAGCCTCCTATGGCTAGCCACTTTCTTTTTTAAGGGGGCTACACTATCTAATGCCAAACGCAATGAGGACGTAACGCTGTGAACCAGATCATCAATTTCTGAAGGGTTAAAGATAGAATTGCTGCCATCCACTGTGTTACCCTGAGACACTGAGGAAAGTAAGAATGGAACAGATTCTTTAAAAATTGTTACAGCATTGTCTGATAAAGCTCTACTATAATGAAATTTTCTTTCAGATTTAAGATGGTCAGTTAAAGTAAATTCAAAAGTTATTAAGAAGTGGTCAGACAGGACCGGGTTATGTGGGTGGACTGTTATTTCCTCACACTCAATACCGTATGTCAGTACAAGGTCCAAAGTGTGTTTGCCCGAGTGGGTCATTCCCTGTACTTTTTGAGTAAAGCCAATTGAGTCTAAAATAGCATTAAAGGCTTCAAAGTTTACACATTAAAGGCATTTAGGCTATCACTTTCAGTATCCACATCAATATTAAAGTCCCCCACTGTAATAACCCTATCAGTATTTAATACTAAATCAGATAAAAAATTTGAGATCTGATCCAAGAATTGAGAGTAAGGGTCTGGTGGACGATACAAAACCACAAACAAAAATTGTGTTAATGTTTTGCAACTTGGATGAGGAAAATTAAGGGTTAGATGTTCAAAAGAACTGTAGCTATCAATTGGTCTGGGACTAATTAGTAAATCAGAACGAAAAATGGTTGCAACTCCTCCTCCTCGCCCAGTATTTCTAGGAATGTGAAAATTTAAATGACTGGAAGGAGTTGACTCATTTATACTGACATAATCCTCCTGCTGCAACCAGGTTTCTGTGAGACAAAGGAAATCAATGTGATTATCACAAATCAAGTCATTTACTAACAAAGTCTTTGAGGAGAGAGATCTTATGTTTAATAAACCACATTTAATAGATTTATTTTTCTGTTCAGTCAAAGTTGTTTTTATTCTTATGAGATTTCCATAATTTGCTTTTGTTGGTTTAACTTTTAATCCATTTAATTTTGGCCGTGGGCAAGACACTGTTTCTATAGGGTAATGGGTGGGTAACAGTACAGAAGCAGCAGAGAGGTGGGTTAAACTACGACTCTGCTTCCTGGTCTGGACCCTGGGTTGTCAGTGTTTTGGAGGACTAATAAATTCGGCCATATTCCTAGAAAGAAGAGCTGCTCCATCCAAAGTGGGATGGATGCCGTCTCTCCGGATCAGACCAGGTTTTCCCCAAAATGTTCTCCAGTTATCAATGTAGCCCACATCGTTTGCAGGACACCACCTAGACAACCATTGATGGAATGACAGCATGCGTCTAAACATGTCGTCACTGGTCCGATCAGGCAGGGGACCAGAAAAGATTACAGAGTCTGACATTGTTTTGGCAAACTTACACACCGAAGCAACACTCATTTTTGTGACCTCCGATTGGCGTAACCGGGTGTCCTTACCGCCAGCGTGAATAACAATCTTACTGTATTTACGCTTATCTTTAGCCAGCAGTTTCAGGTAGGATTTGATGTCACCCGTTCTGGCCCCTGGCAAACATTTGACTATGGTCAATGGTGTCTCTAATGCCACGTTTCTGACTATGGAGCTGCCAATTACCAGGGTCGGCTTCTCAGCGGGTTTGTCGCTGAGCTGGGAAAATCTGTTAGAAACGCGGGCCGGTTGGTGGTGGCCCGGGGGCTGGGTCCTAGAACTATGCTTCCTACGTACAGTCACCCAACCAGCCTGAGGTCCCGGCTGCGTGGGCTCTACCGGAGGACAGCTAGGGGGTTCTATCCTTGTTGGCCCCGCACGGTAATGGGCTTCGGCTATCAGCTGGTTTTTCAACAGCGCGGAGCCGTGCTGCTAATTCTGATACCCTCGCCTCCAAAGCTACAAAAATATTACATTTATTACAGTTACCATTATCACTAAAGGAGGCAGGGAAGTAACTAAACATCTGACAGAGAGAGCAAGAGAGAAGAGAAGAGTTAGAGACAGGAGAGAGAAGAGTAGCCATAGCCGCAAGGAAGCAAAGCTAACTGAGCTAGCGAGACCTTACCACCCCAAGAAAAGCTGTGTGAAACACAAGGAGTTCCCAAAACTTAAAGAACACCTCCACAAATCGTGTGTTTTAGTGTGCTTGTGTGTTAAAATAACTTAGAAAGGCCTCAGCACAGAGAAAATAAGATCAATTCAAGAGAGTCTGAACACCAAACAGTTTACAGGGAGCACAACAGTGACAACAGGAAATGATGCAATACGGCTTACCCCCGTCGAATCAACGTGATGAGGTGTACAGGGATCCCCCAGCTTACCTCGTCCACAGTCTCCCTCCACCAGTTGCCCTTTCTGAGCATCCAGAAACTTTTGATTTGAATCCATCGTTAAACTAAATTAAAATTCCAAAGCCATCCATCACCCAATGCAATTTCAAAATCAACACACAAAGCATCTGAACAAATATCTATGTAGCTTAGTTGAGCTTCAAAGGCAAAACAGAATTACTATAAGTGTTATCAGCCCTTCTGCTTTAAGGTTTGGAATAATAACTCTCAAATTCTCACAATCTGTGTTGTTAACATGTATGCAGAGCAATAATGTCCACTTACTGTGCCTCACATGGGGAACCAATTGTTCTGACACAGCGAGTGCGATTAATGTCTGGTTTACATAACCATCAATAATTATTATCAATAATTTAATCTTAAAATAACTGTTGATGAGGTTCAAGTTTTAATCAGTTAATTAAAAGTTTGAGGCATCAGCTCCTTTATGCAGAGCAAATTAATAATATATATTATAACCAGACACCCAGTCTCTTCTGAAGGTATGATTTCAAAACACCCTGGAACAGTAATTGCATACACACACCAGATAAAGCACGGAAAGCTTCTCTTTGAAATATGAAGGGGTGTATTAAGAAAAAATATCAACATTACAGCCAACACATTCCGTCAGTACATCCCAACTATTCTACAGCATGCAAACTAAACTACTACAGATCTTAGAAAATGGATAACATGCGAATGGAACAAACAATAAGCTTAACAGAACCACTTCAAGGTGGGTTCGGGTTCTTATCAACGGGGCGCGCTCGCGTTAGGTTTCCCACGCGGGCAAAGCTAAGGCTCTAACAAAGGACCGCGTGGGGCGAAGACAATGGAGCTAGCCTTGGCTGCCAATGGAAGCCGTGGAGAACAAAGGCAATGGAGTTAGCTTTGGCCAACAATGGAATTAGCCTTGGCTAACGATGGAAGTTGTGTGGAGAAGCCACACGGTCCAGTTGTAGTGGGGCTGCCCGACCAAACCCAAAATGCTGCTCAAAATATATTCAAATATGGAAGAGTGTGGGAGAGGAACTGAGAGGTAGAGAGGGAAAGAGAAGTAAAACAGGTGATTCCTTCAGGATACAACCAGTTTCGAAACACAGCAAATAAAACACCTCAAGACCAGCGTGCGGCAATGCTAATGAGCAACTATGGTTTCAGTGTTCAGCAACACATCCAACCAACAAGGAACGATTTCTAAGTCATTCCTGACCTATATCTCTGCCCAGACACATAAGAATAGAAATGAAAAGGAAAAGGTTTGACCCTACTTTGCGATGATTTGCCAGTCCCGGAGGTGATCAGTCCAGTCAACGCCAAAAAGGAAGAAAAGCATGTCAAAAGGTTTGGCAAGAAGCTGTGAGCATGGCGAGGTCTTTCGGAAACGTGAAACTTTTGCAGCCTGCGAATCAACATCTGAGGCAGCTGGGGCCCGTCTTCTTTAAGAACAGTCTTGTAACAATTCTGCTGCCAGCAAGCTTCACCTGGATGCACGTATAGGAGCCAGATAGCTGAACAGTTTAGCACTTTTAAAAGGGGGATTTTGCTAGCGATCTGCACCTCCGTTCATGTCCGAGGTCGGATTAGGAGAGGTGGGGTTCAACATGGCCGCATCGGCTAAATAAACTCTGTGATGTCATCATTGGCATCCAATGACCAATGGTAATCTGTTGGGGGAAGCACTAGGAATGCTGGGAAGTGCAGTCTGTTCAGTTCGTTTGTGTAAAATGAATCACAACACTATACCAACCCCACCCCCCCAAACGACAAAGGTCTTCCAACTCTAATCTACTAATCATCCTTAGAATTAGAACCAAACATGGAGAGGTTACTTTCAGTTTCTGTCCTCCCCTTATCTGGAACAAACTTCCAGACCACTGCAAAGCTGCTTTAAACCCTGAGTTCCTTTAAATCAAAGCACAAAACAGTCTGATTAGAGCTGCCTTTGAGTAAACGTTTAATGGTAGCTGGAATGTCATATGTTATGTGTCTCTAATGTTGTGTTTTTTGCTTTTACTGTTGGTGTATTGCTGCTTTTATTTTGTCCCCTAATCATCCAAAGCACCTTGAATCATTTTGTTGCTGAAAGTGTGCTATACAATCAAAGTTGCCTTGCCTTCCCAGTCTATCTAGCTAATGGGAAAAAGTGTAAAACTCATTATTTCCAACTTTCTGGTCTTTTGATGATGACATCATTTTGTTGTAGTTTATCAGGAGCTATTATTCCTGACTCAGGAACTCAGGAACTATCCTACAGCCTGAATGCCTATTACTTAAATAATTAGCTAGCATTTATTGTGATCCCGAGAGTTCTACTCAATATGCATGTTGTGTAGTGATATTATATTATAGTTACCCTGGTTACAGAGCATATCAGTTAATAGAACTATGTTCCAGCGTCAGATATAAACGGATCAAAGTGTATGTATTCACCAGTGCTTCTATCTGGTTTGTCCACTTCAGTTTTTACAGAGAGTAGCCACAATCTTTGGAGGGGTATCTGTTCTAAGCTGCTCATCTTTTTAGCTGTTTGGGGTCAGTCTCTACATTACAGTAAATTTTCTGTGTATTTACCTTGGAAACAATTAATAATGTATTTATCTTCTGAGTATCTCAAAAGCCCACGTACTGGTATTTGTACTCCAGTTTCAAAACTAGGGTTCTAGATGGTAAATGGTTCTGTCTTGTCTTCCAGCATTCTTTAATGTTTCCTTTCTCTTCACTGATCTCTATACCGCCACCCCACCCCCCGTTCCCTCCTTCCCACTCACTCCTTTTTCAGAATGCAGAAGCATGGAACAACCTTTCTACGGCTTACATTCGCCTCCAAATGAAGTGAGTATGAGTCTGGAGGCTCCTGAATACGTGACCAGGCTTGTTATTATTCATAGGAGCATCAGTGATATTCAGGTGGTAGGCAATAAAACAAAATAGAATGAATGATCCTCTGTCCCTCAGTAGTAAGGTATGGATAGCTGCTTCAGCTAGGAGAAATATACAAGAAACCCCATAAGCAGATATAGTGTAAAAACAGCTATGCACAAAAATAGGTGTACACAAGTAGAAAAAAATAGTAGATGGACATAAAGACAATGTAGAATACAGCGTGGTGTCTTTTACCAGCAGTCATTGGGTGAGAGGCGGGGTACACCCTGGACAGGTGGCGGAGAGAGAGGACAGGGCAACTCAAAGACTGCACAGGACACACAACCATACTGTAATTTAAATGTCCTGTATTTTTTAGACAACAATTTTGGGGTGTTGAGATTAAGAAAATCTAAAAATCTTGATGGTATTTGTAACTCAACTGTATTGAGCCTAAATGTATTTTTTTATTAGACTTAATTTGTTGTTATTGTAAAAAAATTTTTTGTCAATCCCATATTAAAAGCTGTATCACCAAGTACTTTGCAAAGCTAGCGATACAGTAGTGTAAAGCACCCCACCACTGGACACTGTAGCAGTGGTGTTATAAATCTCTGACTGGAAATCCAATGAACAAGTCAGGGTTCAGCTGTTTCCAAGAGAATGACTCTTGCCTGACTGCGTCAAGTATAAGATTCGGTAGAAGAGGGTTCGTGGTCTGAGATTGTTGTTTTTCAGGGATGGACCTTATCCATTTAGTTCCACTGAAAGAGGTAGCATCAGTAAGGTCTTTATAATTACATGGTTAGATCAAAGAGTAGATGAGATAGACTTTGATGAGATGGAAGCTATTTGGAACTATTTCTCTTAACTTGCGCCAATGAATCTGAGGCCTTGGTGCTTTTTCTTTTCTTTTTTTGGCTGACAGAACCAAAGCCTTTCGAACCCTTCAAGAGGCCCTGAAGTGTAACTACGAACACTGGCAGATCTGGGAGAACTTTATTGTTGTCAGCACTGACATTGGGGATTTTGCTGAAGCCATCAAGGCATACCACCGTCTCATGGATCTGAAGGAAAGCTTTAAAGATGTTCAGGTAAAGATATTCTTCCTTTACATCAGCCACCAGTAGAACGAGGAAATACTGCAGTTGGAACTCTGTGAAGGATGTAAAATAGAGATGGACCGCTCAGAGTTTTGTGGCTGAATATTGGCAAATATTAGTTGCTTTTTAGTAACTTTATTATAAGAACAGCATTGAACAGAAACAACAGTCTGTGTATTCCCTTGAGCAGACGCTTCACATTCTAGTCCTTGAAGGATAATATCCTGCAACCTATGTTTGCCTGGACTTACACACCTCCAACCATTAACTGAACTGCCTCCGCAGCATGCAGTCAGCTTCTACAGCATTCTGCTAATTATCTAATTATTTGATTGAAATACTGAATTTCCAACCTTCCAATCATTAACCTAAATTTCTCCAAACATTTCTCATTTAAACCAAGTGGTCCACACTAGTTAAGTTCTTTTAGCCATCTTGGATTTAATTAACTGTAAGTTAAATAAAAATATGGTCTCATTAGTTCTCATAAATTCTGCATTTAATTGCTGAACTAGGCAAATGTGTTGCAGTTGGGTTATGTATCTCACCATGTTCTTTGTGACATGACAGAAGAAGAATTTCAGGCTATACAAAAAGCTATTTGTTCTGTTTCGTAGTGATATTGAATGTTGTGCATTGTGGTTAAACAATGCAAAATCATTAACAACTGCTGAAGAAGAAGACTCTTTTTGTCAGATAACAGTGATTGCATTCTAAGTGGAAATTGATTTGCATGATCCTAATAAGTTAAACACCATTCAGCAGAAGTAACGTCAGAATTATTAATTCACTTCTGAGCTCCCGAAACAGTTGTTGTCCTGCAGTTCTGAGCATTTGTTACAGAATAAGACATAGCTTAGCTCAGTGGGAACAGGTAAGTTCCCATTGACTCACATAGTCAGACAGATGTCCTGCAATATCTGACTGAATACAAAAACAATCCCTCTAATAAATCTAGATTATATTTCCTTTCCTTGTTGTAAACATTCTAAAGCTTGGATGCTGCTCAATTGGGAGGATGACCAGTGATCTTTCAGTTAGAAATACATTTCCTTCAATATTATCCCAGCTGACCTTTTAATTGGAAGAATATCAGTTTTTTTTAACTCATTTATTTGCTGAATTCTGTGGCTTAAACGTAGTAATTTGAAGAAGCATTGCCAACTTCCCTTATATGGTGTCATGGCTTCAAGGTGACTGAGAAACTGATTACTTTTGGCTCGTGTCTGCCAATCCAAGGGAACTGGCCCCAATGTCCACGCAATGTTGCAGAGCAGCGTTAACCAACAAAGCCCCACATCATCCAGAGCCTTGAGGAACTCCTGTCGAATCTCATCCACCCCCCGGAGCCTTGCCACCGAGGAGCTTTTTAATGACCTCTGTGACCTCAGCACCAGAGGTTGGAGACCCCAACCCAAAGTCCCCAGACTCTGCTTCCAAATTGCAAGGCGTGCCGGTGGGATTGACGAGGTCTTCAAAGTATTCCATCCACCGACCCAAAACGTCCCGCGTCGAGGACAGCAACACACCATCCCCACTGTAAACAGTGTTGGTGGCAGACCATGGGTGACCCTACCAGGAGCAAAAACAGCCCCCCCCCCCGACAACATAGCTCCTAGGTTCATTGGGACACTCAAACGATAAGGTGGCAGCCCAGGGAGGGAGCCTAGTGATGATGAGTTCAGTGATGATGAGTGGCTGCCAGAGGAAATTCATAGGAGCTGAGGATGATGGACACAGACAGACAGGATGCAGAAAGTGAGGATGATGAGGGTGTTGTAACTATTAATTAAAAAAGGTGTCTAGTTTTCTGAGCATCAATAATTATAATCAATAAATTAATATTACACCCTCAATGCGATCAATAACTCAAGCCTTATCAATTGGCGGGATGGGTTCACAAAGGGAGACAAAGAAAGACCGTGTGGCGATTCAACAAAAGCTAGCTTCAATTAGCAATGGTGGCTTGGGGATGACAGAGAGAGGGAATCAACGGAAGGCCACGCGACCTTTCTAAACAGACACGCGCCGACCGCAACATACAATACAACAAGCCGGGAAATAATATACTGCTTCTGGTTGCAACCAAAGTAAAATAATAAAGCACAAAGCATGCAAACATTCAGGGGCGGCGTACAGCGACACCAGATGACCAAGAATAACAGTTGTTTACAAGTTCGCAAACTTATATCAACCAACAGAAAACGGGTACTAACCCGTTAGACCTAATTCTCCTCTACCCAGACCAAACAGAAATAAACCAGGTTTATCCTACCTGGTGATGACTCTCTCCACAGTCCACGATGAAGAACGTAGAACGACTTGAAAGTGTCCAGTTTAAAGGAGCGGTTTTGCGCAAAACCGAGGTCGAAAAGCGGACGTCCGATTTTAGGCGCTGAGGGACTCAGGCCTGGGAAGTCTGTTTGCTCGGCCGGTTCACTTCGAACTTTAAAAAGGGAAGTTCTTCCTGGACTAGCAAGTTTGAACGAAAAAAGGAAAAATGCTAGCGATGAAGTAAGCGTCTACTTGTGGCTCCGCGGGTAGGAACCAAAAGACGAGGATTTCATTTTTCACGCCCCCTTTATCAACTCTGTGATGTCATCACTGGCCACGGACCAATGAGAATGGATTGAGGGCGGCGCAACGGATGCTGGGAGATGCAGTTCGTTCAGTGAAAGGATGCTGGGAGATGCAGTTCGTTCAGTAAAAGGCAATAGCCTCAACAAGGGGCAGGATGCAGAGGAAAGTCAGCATGATCAGGGATCTGTGGAAGATGGGCACATGGCACCTGACCACACTCAAGCCCGCAAAAATATCTGTAAAGTCCAAGACAATGACTTTAAAGGAGACTTGCCTTCTTTTTTAGGAGAGTGGAAATTTAATCTGGAGGGAAAAGATACCATACAATTCTTTAAACATCTGTTTCCAGCAGATCTCCTTGATGATATAGCTCTTGTATGTTCTCCAGAAAGGGAAAGAAAATCTGGCAATGACAGGAGAAGAAATGCAGATTTTTTTAGGGATCAACCTGATCATGGGGTACATCCAGTATCCTAGGGCACGAACTGGTCTACTGAGGATGGCCTTCATCTTGGAATAATTGCAAATGCCATGTCTGTCATCAGATATGAGCAAATCCTGAGATACCTGCACTTTGTGGATAACTTGACCTACCAGCAAGCGAACACGGATAGGCTCTTCAAAATTAGACAATTCCTGTGTGCACTTCAGAAGACATTCAAGGCAGCAGCAGACCCTGATGAATTTCAGTCAGTTGATGAGCAGATCATTCCTTTCAAAGACCTACTGTCCATCAAACAATACATACCAAAAAATCCCAGTGAAGTGAAGGTGTGGGTGAGGGCAGGAACCTCAGCCTATATGAATAGATTCGAAGTATCCCTAAGGCTCTGCAAGTAGTGGTCGCATCAGTGGATTGGGAATGGCTGCAGATGTGGTGATGCGTCTTTGTAATGACATAAAACACTAAAATCACATTGTGTTTTTTGATAACTTCTACAGCATTCCACTCGTCGAGACTTTGAAAGATCAAGCCATCTATGGCACAGGTACATGCAGCGCACACAGGCTGAAGGGAGCAAATCCCAAACTCAAGTATGAAAAAAAACAAAAACAAATGGGCAGAGGAGCTTGGTCTGTTGTCAGCAATAATGCAAACATCACTGTCATAGGTTGGCTCGACAGTTCAGTCATCCACATGGTCTCGTCCTTTGCTGGCCAGTCCCTTGCAGATGTTGCCAACAGATGGGTCAAGAAGGAAAAAAGGATGATGATGATCCAAAAGCGCTTCTCTGTGGCTCTTTACAATAAATACATGGGTGGGGTTGATCTTGTTGACAAATATCTGGCAATGTACCCCCACAGACTTTAAACAAGAGGTGGTTCATCCGAGTGTTTTTTAATTTATTGGATTTGACCATTGTAGATGCCTGGCGCCTCTACCTGATGTCTGGTTTGGAAGAGATGAGACTCCTCTTCAAAGCTTCTTTGGCTTGTGCATTGTTAATAGTGGCACCCTCCAGTAACGCAAAAGAGGAAGACCCAGTGGGACCCCACAACCCATAAAGCGGAGAGCAGTCATCAAAGTAGCCTATGGGGTCAGGTTTGGCACAGGATCGCATTGGCCCCAACTGACCGAGGTGAAAAATGCAAACAGATGCCATGATGCTGCGTGCACACACAAGACCAAATACATCTGCATGCAATGCTGTGTGCCACTGTGGCCTGGATGCTTTGCAAACTTTCATACAGCCTAGGTGTGATCAATATAGAAGTGTTCGGAGATGCAGAGACTAAAATGTCAGTTCGTGTTTTCGTCCAGCATGCTAATATAAGGGCTTGGTAATACTGTCCTGCATCCTTATAGAACTGTGGAGACTCAAAATAATGTTTCTCCTTTTGGAGATGGTTTGACACATTAAGGTGTAAGATTCATAGCTATGAGTGTCATTTGTTTTGTTATTCAGGCCTAAGCATTGCGCCTATACTGTGTTGAAATTTCCCCAAAAAATGTTTGTTAATGTTTTTCAAGAGTCAAGTGTTTTTATATTAAAGGGGCTATATGCAACTTTTCCCCCAAAATAAACGTAACAAAAGCCTTTTTAATTGACCATTTATGACTCAAACATCTCCTGATGAGCATACTGACACCTTGTCAGCTCACAGGGGGTGCACCTATAAGCCTGTATCCAATTTGTTCTATTTTCTGTCGGGTCGGATTTTTCCGCGCTGTCTGCGGATGTGACGTCAAGCGTGTTCATGTTAAATGTTTCAGGTCACTCTGTCACCGCCGCTAGTCATCACTCGCAAGCAGTTCAATGAATTGTGCGAATACACAGAAGAGACCAAGGACAACTTTGACACCAACAGTGACTCCACATAAGACTAAAAAAGTGAAACCCCTGACAAGTGCCCGAAAAAGATCGAAGATTGAGAGCGACCGGCGTACGAACGCGCGCTGCGAGAGCGAGCAGAAAGGAAGAGCAGTTCCGTTTGTTGGTTATTTTGAATGTTGGACCAGGTTAACATGGAAAGATATTTAGTCCAGTTAAACAAACAAACAAGGCCAACACAACTTCAGTTCTGCCGGTTTATTAGTTTACATACCTTCTCTGAGCAGGACAGCGCATTGATGACATACAGTTCTGTCGTCTTCAAATACCCCAGCAAGACTCTCCGGCAAGCCCCAGACTAGACTCCCTCTTCTATTATTAGCACCCAGATTTTATACCTAGTTCGTGCGTCATATTGGTGCCAGAGCTGTCTATAATCCAGATGTTTCCAATAATAATAACATGCTCTCTGAGAGAACATGTTCTGCCAGCCAAGTTTATAATTTATTGTGTCAGAGTGACGCAAGCCTTCCTTCTCTGAATAAACACACAAATTCCTTCATGTAGCATTTTTGATAAGAACATTTTGGACATTCATCATTCTACCACAACATTATTCCACAACATCTTATTATGCATATTTTTGTGGACAATCGGGACATTGAAACATTTTCATTATCACATTTGCTATGTACAATAGTGACATTTTAACATTCCTATATACTACATGTAGTGTATGTTTAAGGTGTTAGTCAACATGTATGTAATTTCATTGTATTTTGAATTTATCCATGTTTGCATTTACTCACATTTTGAGTTAAGACGATTCCTCATGTCGGTAAAGGTGATTCGGTGTACCGAAACATTGTCAGAAATAAGGTAGTCGCTCGGGCCAGGGGATTGTAGAGTAATTTTCCTGTTCAAGAACAACCGACAGGTTTTTCGAGTCTACACAACGAATCACCACTGGCATTGGATTAACTATGTTTATTTCAATAGTTATCCAGGTTACATGTAAGCTCATATAGGTGTTAGTATATCCCCACCATTTCTTGTTTTTCATTCATCATTCACAGGTATATATGTTACTCACATTTAAAGGTTGTTAATTAGTCTAATTAGCTTTTTGGTGTCCTTTGAGAGCACCACAGGGGGGAATGTTGTGGTAGAGTGATGAATGTCCAAAATGTTCTTATCGAAAATGCTACATGAAGGAATTTGTTGTTATTCAGAGAAGGAACGCTTGGGTCACTCTGACACGATAAATTATAAACTTGGCAAGCAGAATATGTTCTCTCAGAGAGCGTGTTATTATTACAGTAAACATCTGGATTATAGACAGCTCTGGCGCCAATATGACGCACGAACTAGGTATAAAATCTGGGTGTTAATAATAGAAGAGGGAGTCTAGTCTGGGGCTTGCCGGAGAGTCTTGCTGGGGTATTTGAAGACGACAGAACTGTATGTCATCAATGCTCTGTCCTGCTCAGAGAAGGTATGTAAACTAATAAACCAGCAGAGGCTGTATTCCAGAACTGAAGTTGTGTTGGCCTTGTTTGTTTGTTTAACTGGACTCAATATCTTTCCATGTTAACCTGGTCCAACATTCAAAATAACCAACATTGGTGGCGAGCCAAGCCAGGCTGACGGGTCTCTCGGGACGTCATCGACATTTTCACTCTGACGGGAAGGCCGGCCAAATCTACCTTTTAAGGTAAAGAAAATAATTTGAATATTCTTGTCGGAGTGTGATGAAGTTGCTTCCTGTGAGATGTCAAAAAGTTCCTATGTTTTTATTCATGTCAGCTTCATGTCTGGAATACATGCTTTAGGGCCAAATTTGTGTGCACGCAAAGAGCAGCTGGCGATTATTCAATAATAATTTTAAGTTCAGCCCTGAGAAGAAGCAAGACCTAACTGGACAAAAACCAGCTGTTAAAAAGTTTGATACTGATGAAGTGAGTAAAACAGAGAATTAAAGGAACAGTAGCCTATTTGTTTGAGTAAAAACAAATTGTAATTTCCCGGCACTTGTCGGTGTAGGTTTTTCAATTCCGGTTGAAAACTCCCGTGGCTTAAAGAAGCTGAAATCTTGGTTCCCTGATATTGTCGTCAGAAGCAGGTCCCCGGCTTAAAAACAGGACATCTGGAGGTTACCGGCTTTTTGCCGAAGTCGGAACCTGGCAGCTTGCCAGAATATCTTAGTATCCCCAGCAATGTCGCTGGATGACTGTACCTGGGTTTAAAGAGAAAGCTAGAGGAAGTGAATACCTGGGAACATGTTCCAGAGGAAGCGCTGACTTTTAAGTCACTAAGAATCTTGAAGAGAGCACTCACTAATCTATAAAAATCTATAAGTGGCCACAGAAAAATAACTGCAGTATTAAAATTATGTGTATTAAATAATCTGGAAAACAATTGATAATTGACAAAAGAAAAACAGACTAAAAAGGCATTAAAGTGAAAGATTTATTGTGAATCTAGAAAAAGACTTGACATAAAAGACTGACGAATTCTGTATGAGTGGTGATTAATATTTGCTCTGTAAAGACATAACATAATAAGGCTGCATGTACTTTCATGTGATTCTGCTTGTTGAATAATGTTCCTCAAAAACGGACTGAAAGACAGGACTTTTGACGTGTGACTGTATGCTCAGCTGTGAGAATGAGAGTGTGTGTTGTCAAGCTTAGCTTTTGTGAAAATTTTAAAGTGCTCTGATGTTTCACTGTGCTGGTAAAAAGTTGTAAAAAGCTTGATTTCTGTGAAAATTGTGAAGTGTTGAGGATCTGCTCTGCAGATCCACTTTTTCTCATCTCTTTATTTTCTCACTGCACATTGGAAGCGTTCCAAAAGTGTCCTTTTTTTCCTCTCCCTCTGGCTGAGAGGCCAAAATGGGGTCCGACGGCTTGATGAATGGCTTGAGTTCTGTAGAAAAGTAGAATAAAGCAGTGAGATGCATGTAAAAAATGTTGGTAAAGTTAAAAAGTTGGGGTTGTGAGTAATTTAGGATAAACAAACTGTAGATTTGAGTGGATTACAGCCGTGTGTCTGTGAGCGCAACAGTTACACACACACACGCACAAAGACAGACAGCACTGTGCAGGAGGCAATGGCCTGTTTTGAATGCAGAGATAAATGTTAACTTTTCTTTCTCTGCTGAAATTCCAGTGTTGTCTCTCTTTCAGTCTGTGAGTTATGTGGAGTTTTTGAGTACAAAATACGAGAAGGTTGTTGGGAAGAAAAGAAAAAAGGCAAGTTGTAAGAGTGTTACGCTGATTAACTTGGTTGAAATTTGTTTCATAACTTTCCAGAGAGCTGAGAACTGTGAGGAACGGGTGTGGCTGCTGAGTCTAGTCGGTTTGCCAGTTGAAAGATATTCAGAGCGTCGAGTTCTTTTGAGTGTGTCACAAATTGGCGTTTGGCCGAAGAGAACTACGAACTGTCGGAGAGCAAGAAGTGAACTGAAAAGAGAAGTGACAACCTACTTCTCAGACTCCTCCCACAAGACCTCCCAATATCGTCCCCAGTTACCGCCCAGACACTGCCCAGTTACTGCCCACTGCTCGTTCCCCTCCCAAACAGATTAGGAAGCTTTCGAGCAATAACCCTTTAAATGCTGGTTTGAGAATTTAAACACCAAGAAAATAGGCTTTTTCTGATTAATTTCAATTAATTTTGAGACTGAAACACAATTTTAACAAACTTAAAAATGTCTGCCACCCCAGTAACTTTCTAATAAATGGCACAAGTGAACAAAAAACAAAAAAGCGTACTGAAAAAAGAGAAAAAGAGTTACAGATCCTAAAGTTATTTAAAGAGGAAGGGAATAAATTCAGACAAAACTTCAAAGCAATGATTTCAAGCTTGGTAGAAGAACAGAATGATATTAAACAAATCAAAACACAGCAGCCTTTAAAAGGAGAGATGCAACAAGGCATTTATCCAGTTCTGGAAGGGTAAGATCCAGATCGACGCTAATTTTTAGATGGACAAAGAACGAAGCCTGAACGTCTATGAGCCGCTTTTGAGATTGAGCAGGACTAATAATTCAGAAGCAGGCGGGGAAGGAAACGAAGTTGCTTCCCCAGAACATCTAAAGCCAGGTGGCTTATTGCAGCACAGGCATCAAACAGTCCCAAATCAAAGACTGCTATGCTATGCTAAAGAACCCCTCTGGAAAACATTGCAAAGCAAAGATGCAAACCCTAATCGAGAATTGAAACGAGCCATTATCACTGAGCTGGAACAGGAGATAGACGAACATGTAAAAACTTTTATAGAGAATCCACAATCTCATCAGAACAATGACCAACCAAAACAAAAAGATTTTAACCTCAAATGCCGACCAAATTCTCATTCACTTGACAGATTAAATGCTTGTGCATCCGTAACGCAGGAAACCGATGGAAATACAGCAGAGGGTGTGGTAAATACAAGGGTTAATACACAAAAACATGATTTACGAGACAGAGAAGGCATTAAAAAGCCTCAAAGGTATGATAAAGGGGCTATGTCCCCAATTTTGGTAAAAGGCACTCGATACAATACGTGCCTTGGCAGACCTTAGATTTGCAGGGACTCATCTCGCGGCTGCCCTCGATCCATGAGGTGGGGGGTGGGGGGGGGGGGCGATGGATAAAAGCATTTGTAACCGAAACTACAGGGTTTATGCTAGCCCTGAGGGACATTAAATCAGTTTGGCCAAAATTTATTGGGACAGCTGCAATGGACGCAATACTGACCGATGGTGGACACTGTTGGATGATGGATGCAGAGAACGACGGTGTGGCCTTTAATCCATACAGAAACCAGGTGTGGGAAATGTTGAGAAAACAATACCCCACCCAAATTGACCCATCTGCTTTAAAAGGTGAAGCAATACTGGAAGGGGAAAATCCGGCCGCCTATGTCGAGCGTCAGCTCAAAAGATGGCGTGAAGAGACTGAAATGGACCCAAATGCCAATCCTGTAATGACAACCTTGTTTCGATCAGCTTTGGTGACTGCCCTCCCAGACAGAGCCAGAGAGCAACTGGAAGGAGTCGTGGGACTAAACTCAATGTCTCATGCACAGTTCCGTGATCATGTTGTCCATGCTGTCGGGAAACACAGAAAAGAACAGTTAAAGGTTCAAGAAAATGAAAGAAATGCTCAACGCAAGCTGACCCAGCTCCACATTGTGGAGTTACAAGATAAGGCTAAAGCAAAAACGGAAGCGCCTGCAATGCAAACAGACTCTGCCATGACATCACAAACTGTTTCAGAGGCTGGGGGACAGACGTCACAGATTTTCGTGACAGCCCAACCTCCCCCTCCTCCTGTGATTTATATGTTCCCAAATCAACCAGGCCACCAGCAGGGTGGACCAAGGCGACCCTACAACCGCAGAACATGGAGTGGAGAGCAGAGAGGTGCTCGTCCTACAGACATTGGTTGGATGTGTGGGGGCCAAGGTCACTTTGCTCGAAATTGCTGGAGTGCACCTCCAAAGCCCGAGTGGAGTGGGCGGGGCAGAGAAAATTTTAGAAGTCCAGTTAACACTTGGGGAGAAAACCAAGGGTACTAGGGTTTGCCTAGCGAAAAATACTACAGGGGAGTTCCAAGTTACTTTAAATGCGGAAGTTGAACCAGTCATTGAAGTAAAATTGGAAGATAAGCCGATCAAAATGTTGGTCGACACAGGAGCTAGTTACACTTGCGTAAACGGCAGTTTCGCTAAAAACCTCCCCATGTCAGATAAACTCGTTAAGATAGTAGGATTCTCTGGGTTAAAGCAATTAAATCCAGTAACAGCTCCAGTCAAATTATGTGTCGACAACAGTGAAATCAAAATTCCAATTCTAGTTTCGAATCTGGCACCAATAAACCTTTTGGGAAGGGATGCGTTATGTCAATTAAATGCAAAAATTTGGTGTTCACCACAAGGAATTTATATTGACAGCTCAGGCGTTGACTTCCAAATGCATGCCAACACCGAGCAGGCAAAAGTTTATTGGCTTGGTGACATCTCTAAGTCAATAACAGAAGTTTTTGAAAAGTGGGAAAAATGTATTAAAGCATAAATTCCAAATTCAACCAAACCATTTAGCGATCCTCTTGTTCTTTGATCCATCATGCAGCAAAATCGTTGAAGAGGAATGGGACAAAGCAACAAAAGACTCACAGATTGAACTTATAACAGAGTACATAGTGATAGGAAAACAAGGTGCAGCTATAAATGTGAAGACAAACCCATTCATTGAGAGATGGTACAACGTACCAGAATCTGCACCACACATAACTCTGTTGGTCAATGAAGGCTTTGAATCCAAAGCTTTGGGGCCAATGATGTTAACAGCAAACCAGGTTCCATGGCAAACAACAGATAATCCTCTAATTTTTACGACAAAAGATTCAGCCATGATCAAAATCTTTTGCAAAACTTCTACACTTGCTAAACCACAACACGTTTTTGGCCACAGGTGTCAGTCGCGAGTTTAAATTTCAGAAAATTGCATGTAGCCCCTTTAACAATTGAACACAAGTTAATTCATTTTTGCAGTAATTTCACAATGCTTTATGTTGAGTGCCCAGGCGCATGTAGTCCACTGGATTGGACATGTCTATAACTTTATGAAAAAGTAATATTTTTGTCCTAAGAATAAAAAAAATCTTGACCAAGGCTTTCATAATTCATGCATCAGAGGGCTAGAGTTGGAGGGCCTGAGTGATCTGGGGGGTTTTTATAGTAAAAGTAGATCTTCAACATACTTTGGTGCTAATACATTCACTGATTTATAAACTAGTAAAAATATTCTGAAGTCCATTCTCTGAGCTACAGGGAGCCAGTGTAAGGACTTTAGAACTGGGGTGATGTGCTCTACTTTCCTGGTTCTAGTGAGGAACACGAGCAGCAGCGTTTTGGATCAGCTGCAGCTGTCTGATTGACTTTTTTTGGCAGACCTGTGAGAACGCCGTTGCAGTAATCAATCCGATTAAAGATAAATTCATGGATGAGTTTTTCAAGGTCCTGTTGCAAAGTCCTTTAATCTTAGAAATGTTCTTCAGGTGATAGAAGCCTGACCTTGTTATTGCCTTTATTTGACCCTGGAGGTTCAGGTCGGAGTCCATTACTACATCTAAATTTTGGGCCTGATCTTTATTTTCTAGCTGCATTTTTTTTTTTTTTTTACGTGTCCTGTCTGGCAGTGTGGCTCTCAGAATTGGTGTCTGAGTACCAGGTAGAAGCCCAACAGATTTACTTTCACAAGTGGAGCACTACAGCTTTTGCTATAGTACTCAACTTGATATATATATGTGTGTGATGATTAGTAGTTCCTAGCTGCATTAACTGAAGCTGTGTGCTATGACTTGATCGTTCCTCTTTAGGTCCAAAAGTAATTACTTCTGTTTTGTTTCTGTTCAGCTGGAGAAAGTTATGGCACATCCATATAGCGCAGATTCACAACAGATGTAATCTCAAGGCACTTTACAAGAAAAGTAATTTCAATACAAACATTCCAATCAGTTTAAAGTTTTAGTTTCCCATTTGAGGAATCCCAGTGGATTGCTCAAACCGGCAACCCTCTGGTTACAAGACTAACTCCTGTGCCACAGTCACCCCCAGGAATGCTTTCTCCACTCTTTAAATTTAGGTTAAACAGCAGCAAAGTCCAACTGCTGGTGGTGTAGAGTAGAGCACTTCACCCCAGTTCTAAAGTCCTTACACTAGACAATCCCGAAACTCTCTTTATTTCATGTAATGAATTCTAAATTAGTTCAGAGCAATCCTTCAAAACATTCTCTGAGTGTATTTTATTGGTCAGCATAATTTATTTCCAAAACCTAATCGTTCTCCATTCAGTCAGGTTTTTGCTGGATGGAATCTGTTCCAAAAACGTCAATAGTTTCCGAAGCTGCGGTCCGGGGGCCAGAAGTAGAAGCTGTTATCTAATTGATAAAAGTAGGGAACACAGAATTTCCAATGCCTCTGAACCTGGTAATTCATTTGGAAGGTTCAGAGCTTTTATTTTTTTAAGGCAAGGCAATTTTATTTGTATAGCACACTTTCAACAAGGTGATTCAAGGTGCTTTTACATGATTAAAAGGTAAAATAAAATAGCAGTAAAACACAGACAAAGCATATAAAGTAAAAACAGCAATAAAGCAAGAAGCATACACAGATACATCAAGGCATTACAAAGCATATAATGTAAAAACGGCAAGAAGCATAGACAAAGCATGATACATCAAAGCATTACTCAAAGGCAGCTCTAAACAGAAATGTTTTATGTTGTTTCTGGAAGTTTGTTCCAGATTAGAGGAGCATAGAAACTGAAAGCTGCCAGCTCCGTGTCTGATTCTAATTCTAAGGATGTTGAGTAGACTGGAATTAGAGGACCTGAGTGGTCTGGTGGGTTGGTATAGTAACAGCAGATCTTCAATATACTTTGGTGCTAAGCCATTCAATGATTTATAAACTAGTAAAAGTATTTTGAAGTCTATTCTTGGAGCTACAGGGAGCCTGTGTAAGGACTTTAGAACTGGGGTGATGTGCTCTACTTTCCTGGTTCGAATGAGGAACACGAGCAGCAGCGTTGTGGATCAGCTGCAGCTGTCTGATTTACTGATTACTGCAACAGCGTTCTCACAGGTCTGCCTAAAAAGTCAGTCACCCCAGTCCAATTTACTTAATCAGTTTATTATGCATTATTTACATTACATTCAGGTGATAGAAGGCTGACTGTGTTATGGCCTTTATGTGACCCTGAAGGTTCAGGTCTGAGTCTATTACTACACCTAGATTTTGGGCCTGATCGGTAGTTTCTAGCTATATTAACTGAAGCTGTGTGCTGACTCTTGATCATTCGTCTTTTAGTCCAGGAATAATTACTTCAGTTTTGTTTCTGTTCAGCTGGAAGAAGTTCCGTATGGGGTCAGATCAGTCTCATTAAGAATAAACTCATGCAGGGTTTTTCACAAATTCACATGCTCATTCACAAATGCACACGCTCTGGTTCACAAATATAATTTCGAAGAAACACTTGTAATATAACTTCACGAATGCACACGCTCTGGTTCACACATGCGCACAATCTTTTTCACAAATGCACGCAATCTGTTTCACCAACATAATATTGAGGGAAGCTTCAAATATAAACTCACAGATCATACGAATCGCTAAATGTGCATTTACGAACCACTTCTTATTTTCTAATCTCTGTATTTGTGAGAGAATTTTGTTTGGTGAATTTTGAGACTGTTGTAACGTTGCAGGTCAACAAACGTCACCATTGGCTAATGAATCTGTCAATCAAATTTACGATTCTAATTGACAGATTCGTCAGCTAACCAATGTCTTCGTTTTCAGCCAATCGTATGGCTGCGTACAAGAGAGTTCTGACACTCCCATAGACTTCTATGGAAAGAATGGAATGCTGAAGTCACGTGGGTCTGCAGCTGCAGATACTTCCAAACAGCGCAGCGTCATTGGCCGCAGTTTATCCTCGGCGTTTTGGAACTATATTTCCGGTAAGTTAATGGAATCACAACATTTTTTAGCATTGAAAAGCGTTAGCTGATTGCTCTGTACCAAAAATTAGTCAAGGGTCATATTTAATGTAGCCAGTTTTGGTTAATTAACTGTGTTAATTAGCTAGTTGTAGTTTAACTGCAGGTATCTAATTGTGAGTAGCAGAGGTCTGGAAAAGCTTGACGACCTATTGACGGGTTTATTTCAGTATGTCAAATTCAGCTTTTTAAAAATATTCAGCAGAGTTTGAAATGGGATATACACTTTTATATCTCATTAATTTTAATGGTGATTTTTTTTTGTCTAAAATATATCTAATGAGTTGCTGGTCGCTGTATCAACAGTCTTTAACTGACTTTGATGCATCAGAGATGGAAGCATAAATGGAGATTTTGGTAAAGAAAAATGTGATTGTGAAGATGAGAAATTATTTCTTTATTTTTCAGTTAAACCACATAAGAACTGACTGCAATAAACTGCTGAAGCATATGGCACACAGGATCACCAAAGTAACAAGATATGTTGTTTTCTTGTTTTGTGTTCTCCAAAATAATAAGAGCTGAATCAAGATATTTAAAGAAAAGTACTTGAACACCATAACCTTTATGAAGTTGATATTTACTGCAGAACTGTTCATTTGCACTTGTTTTATGAAATTATCGATTGTAATCATTTGATTAAGTATCAATTCAATCAATTCAGTTTCTTTATATAGCGCCAATTCACAACAGATGTCGTCTCAAGGCACTTAACAAGAAGTCATTTCAATACAATTATACAAACATTCCAATCAGTTAAAAAGTTTCCTATTTAAAGAATCCCAGCAGATTGCGTCAGTCATTGGCGTGAAGTTGGGCCCCGTTGATGCAGACTTTCCAACCACAGCAATCCTTCAGCAATCCCTCATACTGAGCACAATGTAGCGACGGTGGAGAGGAAAACCTCCCCTTTAACAGGAAGAAACCTCCAACAGAATCAGGCTCAGTAGGAGCGGCCATCTGCCACGACCGTCTGGGGGTTTGAGAAGACAGAGCAGAAACACAGAAGGAACAGAAGATCTGATATAAGAGAACTTTCTATGTTACAGAAAGTAAAAAGTTGATAACAGGACACAGTGGATGTTCAGTTACTGGGAGGATCATCCCAGTCGATGCCCCCCATCCAACAGGGCATTGCAGCCAAGCAGGATACCAGACCAGGTATATCTTCTATGGAGAGAAAAACACTGAGAGAAAACAAAGTTAACAGTCGAAATAACAGGATGTACTGTAATACAACTGGAGAGTCGTAGGAAAAAAAGGAAGTAGCAGAGTGAAGAAAATTGGTAAGTCTGTCCTCCAGCAGTCTAAGCCTATAGCAGCATAACTACAGAGATAGCTCAGGATGACCTTAGCCACTCTAACTATAAGCTTTATCAGAAAGGAAAGTTTTAAGCCTGGCCTTAAAAGTAAACAGAGTGTCTGCCTCACGGACTAAAGCTGGGAGCTGGTTCCACAGGAGAGGAGCCTGATAACTAAAAGATCTGCCTCCCATTCTACTTTTAGAAATCCTAGGAACTAAAAGTAAACCTGCAGTCTGAGAGCGAAGTGCTCTGTTAGGAACATAAGGAACAATTAGATCTCTGATGTATGATGGAGCTTGATTATTAAGGGCTTTGTATGTAAGAAGGATCTTAGATTCTATTCTGGATTTAACGGGGAGCCAATGAAGGGAAGCTAAAGCAGGAGAAATGTGATCTCTCTTTTTAATATTCATCAGAACTCAATACTCAAAATATGAACTGTATACAAGCACAGCTAAAAAAATAATAAAAAAATAAAAAACAGGAATACTATGAAAAGATTCAAAATCATTATATGGCTTCATTATAATATTAAGGATGTAAGAAAATTTTGATACGCCAATATATTGCGATATTATATTTCATTGTATCAATATTCAAAAGCAATGTATTGATTTTAATTTTATTTTTTAGAGTTTGAATGGAACCAGAAATGACAGTACTTTTTGTAGTAAAATTAGAAAGCATGACTGGTAGTTGGTGGGTTTTTAGAGATTACAATCTTTTTTTAACACACAAGAATTGAAGAATTATTTAGAATGTCAGCCTAAATAAACAACTGTTGAAGAGTAACTAAAAAAAGTCTTATTAAACTATTACAGGTAACACTGCGTTGCATTCATGTCCATCTTCCTGTTTTCAGATGAGTTGCTGAACGGAGATGATCAGTGATCAGGTTTGGTGGAACTTTCCAATTGTGTCAGTGATGGAGTGATACATACAGTAAGTTGGTAAGTGGAGTGCTGGAGGTGGCTGGGTGGTGATGGGGAGGCTGTCAAAATAAAATGAAAATGATCAGAAATGACTTTATTTCATACCAAAGCTAATCCAAGCATTGCAATCTTTTTTTTATTGTTCCCTGAACATGCCAAGACTATGTATGATTAAAATAACATATGTAGAATCGTTGAAATTAAAGTACAAGGGACAAAGAAAATCCCACAAAAACATACTATATATATGTGTTGAAGCTGATGTGGGTGGGGGGTTGTTTGCAAAAAAGAGACCAAGTTCCTCCACGGCAACGATCAAGGTGTTTGGTGGGGGCTTGCTTGTTGTGCTATCAGATGCTGTTTTGCGTTGCTGTTTTTTGTTTGTCTTGTACTTCCAAGATGCCCAGCATTGGACAGCACTTTTTTTTCTTTCTTATGGAAGATCTGTTTTGCTGCCATTTGTAATCTCAGCCTGATGAATCTGCTGGTTTTTGGGGTTTTGTTGCACATCATGACATACAGGGAGCATTCTTTCTAACAGACTTGCTTTTCTCTCTAAAGTGGCCAGGGTATTTGGGAGCTCCATGAGAGATGCACCAGACCTTGTTAGAAAAAGCTCC
This sequence comes from Valencia hispanica, assembly GCA_963556495.2. Taxonomy (NCBI): domain Eukaryota; kingdom Metazoa; phylum Chordata; class Actinopteri; order Cyprinodontiformes; family Valenciidae; genus Valencia; species Valencia hispanica. The sequence continues at coordinate 56,155,140 of OY747711.1, forward strand.
TCCACTTATTGGACCAGACCGAAGGCGTCATTTGATGGTCGACACAGCTCTCCTGGTTTGAATTCCTTCAGTGTCAATAGGGTACGGTGCTCTCCTTCCAGACTATCATTTTTGCTTTATTGAACTAGAGCATCCATCACAGATGTTGGAATATTTGATGATTTTGTTTGTATCCTGTAAGATGGTACAGAATTTGTCCATGGGTCAAGCATGTCTTTTGGATTGATAAAATTGTAGATGTTGCCATCACAAGTCCTTTTTGCACTGGTTTCCAGCTACCTTTTTTACCAATCTTAAGTCCACAGAAGAGTGTTATGATGTCTTGGAGGAATGTGATGGGTTTGTTGTACTCTTCCATCTTATGCCTAAGTGCCATCACAGGGTGGCGTGTAGAGCCCTGATTGAAAATATTTGACAGTGCAGATTAAACTTATTGTACACAGCTTTCTATTATTATGACCTCTGGCGATGGTGAGGTTTTTCCTGCTGACTTGAGCCAACCATTTCCTTCTTCTTTCTGCGTCTTTAGGGAAGCCATACGTTCTGATCCCTTTCTTGGACTGATTGCTGCATCCAAATGCACCACAGCCAGTCATGGTAAAGCAATAAACGTATAAAGGTATTATTTAAATATAAATTTTTTACATATGAAATGTTGTACAAAACCAAATATAATATGTATAATTACACTTTAAACTTTTCTCTTGTTCCATCCTAAACATCTTGATTTGTAATTTGAATTTTTCACCCACTAAGTCCTTCAAAGTAAAACATTTTACTAATGAACTGTTTCTCTGTTGTTTTCAGGAAGGTCACCAGTGGTTGTTATCAAAGGGAGCTGCTGTTAATGTTACCAAGGATGAACCTTCATTAGGACTTTAGCACATTTCCACATTGCTCAAATTTGATCCATGCAGTGTATTTGTATAGATGTAATGACGGTGAGAATGAAAGTAAAAATACTTCATTAAAGCTTGTTTTACATTTTGCGTAATATTGTTTAATAAAAAGTTTGCATATTGTTTTTTCCACAATTAACACTTTTTACATATACTGGTTTTAACATTATCGTTGAATTACTATTTTACTGTAGTCAGGCTAGAAGCACAATCAACTGGGCTATAGATGCATGAGTTCATAAGAAAATAAATAATTATAGAATGATGTCTTCTACCGAAAAAATTCATCCCAGGTCATCAGTCAACGCATAGACAGATGCATATTTTCCTCCAAGTTATTTCAAACTGGTTCAAAACTTGTAACTGAGATCAGCCTTACATTCAGCTAATTTTCTATCCAACAGCAGGCAGAGAGAACACAGACTGAATGTCATCTGCTAGTCATATAGGGTGTTTTAGGAGTAAATCCTTGGAACAGTAATATTCCATGCTTTGTTGAAAGATGGAGATCTAAAGGTAAGTTGGAGCAGAGGTCTGAACCACTGAATGTTTTAAGTGTATAGGAGGACAAGGTATGGCATTACCATGCTTGCATTCAGAAAACAGGCTATAAATTGGGTATTATCCCTCCAGTTTAGGGTTTCTTGTGGCACATAGTTATTAAACATGCTTATATTGAGCAGTGTAGTGCATTAATTTATTAATAAATATGATCGGTGATCTACATGTATTCTACAATGTGTTAGCGCTCTCGTTTCCCTCTAAAATGTAGAACAGTGACGAATGTCTGTTCCTCTAGAAAATGCTTTGATAAAATAAAAATGCATAGGCTATTCAGTAAAAAGTAATCAGTACACATTAGTCAATAATGATAAAAAATCGCCAGGAGAAATGAGAAATATTCGATTTTGCGTTCTGTCCCGCCAGAAGCCGCTCAGACTGACTGACAGCGCTGGGATATTTGGAACTATTGAGGACTTCATTAACCACGTGACCGCGTGTCGCCTAGTTCAAAGTCTATCGTAACTCTATCTCTATGACGCCGCGACACATGGCTATAAGTAGCGACATGCATCAGTCTCAAACGGTAAGTACCACATTTCGCCATGTGTCGCGGTTGAACTTCACAGTGCAATCGCACATAAAAGCTCTGCTAGTGAGAAAATGTAAGGAGCCATACGATTGGCTGAAAACGAAGACATTGGTTAGCTGACGAATCTGTCAATCAGAATCGTAAATTTGATTGACAGATTCATTAGCCAATGGTGACGTTTGTTGACCTGCAACGTTACAACAGTCTCAAAATTCACCACACAAAATTCTCTCACAAATACAGAGAGATTCGCGAATGAGAAGTGGTTCGTAAATGCACATTTAGCAATTCATATGATCTGAGAGTTTATATTTGAAGCTTCCCTCCAAATTATATTTGTGAAACAGATTGTGTGCATTTGTGAAACAGATTGTGTGCATTTGTGAAACAGATCCTGTGCATTTGTGAAACAGATTGTGTGCATTTGTGAAACAGATCCTGTGCATTTGTGAAGTTATATTACAAGTGTTTCTTCGAAATTATATTTGTGAACCAGAGCGTGTGCATTTGTGAATGAGCATGTGAATTTGTGAAAAACCCTGCATGAGTTTATTCTTAATGAATAGTTACGGCACATCCAACCATTGATTTGCTTGATGGCATTTACTTAGCATTTGGATGGGTGCAGAGTCACTTGGTGAGTTTGTAATGTAAAGCTGAGTATAATTTTCGTAGTTATGGTAGCTAATATTGTTGGTTGTTATGATCTTGCCAAGTGGGAGCATGTAGATAATAATTAGGAGAGGCCCTAAGATGGAGCCCTGTGGCACTCCACATGTGATTTCTGTCTGTTCTGATGAAAAATTGCCCGTTGACACGAAGATGTTCCTGATCTTAAGGTAAGACTCAAACCAGGCAAGTACTGTGCCGGAGAGTCAGATCCAGCTCTGTAGGCGTTCCAATAATATATCATGTTCAACAGTGTCAAATGCTGTGCTGAGGTCCAACAGAACCAGCACTGTATTCTGTTATGTCTGTCAGATGTCTGTTATTACCAGTTGGGGCATGGGCAGAGTGCATCCAGTGTTAGTCCCAGAGGCTAGATTTAGTCCAAGTTTTGGTGTTCTAATTCTTAAACAAATGTATTTGATTTGTGCTTTCAGTCTATCTGAGAAATCTGTAAACGGAGAGTCATTAGGTGTTGATGAGTCTGATGACGTCGGAATACTTGAACGCTTTGCTGAGCAATGCACGTCTTTGCTCCTGCTTTGTCAATCTCTGAGGGTCATGCATCTGCCTGTGCTGGTGATGTAATCTTCACTTGGAGTGTGTGGGGAAAGTGTTTGTTCTCTGATAGTATCCATGGGCCGTGCTTCGAGGTCAGCTCTAAGGTGCTTTATGAAGTGTTGATTCAGATAACAGAAAATATTTTAAAATGTGGTCTAGAGTCTCAGTCCAGCTCTGTTAGATAATGTTGGTTTACCTTAAAGAAGTGCTTTGCACATCCAAATATTTTCACTTAATTAATAAATGGGATAGATTTTCAACAGATTTTCTCCTCAACCATTTATTACTGTATCTTTCATCATTTCCTTCAGGAGCTGATCCGTTGATAAAGATGTTTATGTTAAGTCCATCAACTGTCTGTAGCAGATCAGAGAACTCTATTTTCAGAATCTCTGATTGTTTTTTGGCTACATCAGTAGCACCTGCGTGGATAAAAAGCTTTTTCAGTTTAGGGTGTTGTACGATTATCTGATAACGCTAGTGTTCTGGCTACAAAAATCTTTGATACTTTTGCTGGAGAGGGTTCTTACTTCCTTATGTGTCCGCTTCTTGTGGATGGATTTCTTCTGGTGACCTTGACTGGTCCCAGGGGCTATGTCATCTTTGGGGGAACTGCGGGCTGTGTGGTCTTTCGAGGAACTGAGGGCTGCAAATCTGTTTCTCAGCGGTACTCCAGGGGCCGTGATATCTCTTGTTTTGGGTTGCAGTTTCTTTTGTTTCTTCTTCCTCGGAGCAGAAAAAGCAGGTATAGATTCAGTGCGCTTTAAAGCCGGCCAGTCTTCATCAAACTGTGAATGGTGTTTTCTACCCATTAAGCACATTTTGGCTGGAGGAGTAGCCTTGTTCTGTGGCTTCTGTGGGAGACTGTTGGACCGGGATAACACCCGGTCCAACAGTCTTTAGTCTTTATATCCAGTGTTCAGTTCAAAATGAGTCTGAAGATGGTGTAACGTCGTCTCGATTGTTTCAGTTCTCTGGAGCAGAACAGGGTAGGGTTAGTTACCCAGTTTCTCAAAGTCTTCAACTGAGCAAAGCTCCATTTTGGTAATCCCGAGTCCTTCAAAAAGTAATCCAAAAAAGAGATCAGGTCTTAAACAGTAATCCCAGAGGCTTGGTGTGTAAAGTAACTAAGAGAAAAGCTAAGAAAAGAGAATAAGGCGAGAGATCGGGATTGGCTGCTCCTCCTTCAGCACACAACACACACCTAGTATTTAAGTCCCCTTTTTTCCTTGTTTGTTAGGTCAGTCTATTATTTTTTTTTTGTTATGTTAAAGCACATTTATGGTTTGAGTTAAGTTTCCTCTGTCCCTTACACCTCGCCTTGTTTTGTGAAGGGAAGGGAAGAGGGACATTTTCTTGCCTAGTTAAAGTTGTCATTTCAAGGCAGAATGCTTCCACCATTTTGTCCAGTAGCTCAGGCAGTTGTTCTGTGCCTAATGTTATTTTGGTTTTCTGACAAGAGAACCATAGCTGCTCCTAAAATTAAGATTAGGAGGCCCATCCTTAGTTATTATTAGATTTCTTCTGACTTTCTTGAACTCCATTATGACCTTTTGACTGGAATACAGGCAGATCCCTTGCTTTTTTTTGTGCGTTTTTTCCTCTTTTTTTCCACAGAATTGTAAAATGGATTATTCCTCCTTTTAAGAGAAACAAACCTGTTAATGATCAGAATAAAGCAAACCAACCCTTCCCTCATTTGATTTCCCATTTTTGTTATCTTTTTCTTTTTAGGAATATTACCGCTTCAGACCTCAGCATTTCATTATTATTTTTGATATTGTGGAGGTATGAATTATTTCATTCTCATCTAAAAAGCTATATTTTTCAGTATTCTAACACTCAGGCTCATATTTTCTCTCATTTTTTGGCAGCATATCAGACTGACACGTGGGGAAGGCCTACTGTATTCAGACCCCATGGTCTGGCTGAGCGCTTAGCTACCCAGAGGAGACCCCTCTCTGTTCTCTGTAGTCAAAAAGGCTAAAGACTGGCACAATTTGTGCTCCTACCGTCCCAACACTGCACCCCTTTTTCGCAGTCGAAAAAGGCTATAACGACTATTTGCCTACTCTTTTCCCCAAATTCGAAAAAGGCTAAAACGACTTAAAACTATGCCCCTGTCTCAACTCTGACCGCTACTTTCTTTTTCACTTTAGTCAAAATAGATAGTTTGTTTATTCCCATGTCCGAGCTATGCAACTATTTCCATCTTCGAACTATGCAAAACCACATTGCTTCTCTTCCAATTTTCTACGGGCAGAAACAATAGACATTCAATGCTCCGATTCAGCGTGCAAGCACAGACGCACACTCAGTAAACGATTTAACCACCCGAGAACCTCAATAAATATTAGAAAGGGCCAAATCTCAGAATCCCAACGGTCCCTAAGAGACCAAGTCCTCTCAGTCCTAAGACTGCCAGAGCTTTCGGAGGCTGAGGGCTGCCCCCCGTTTGCCATACACACAGTCTGTCCTCCCACTCGCTGGGATCTCCTATGGATCTAGGATTAAACGACTGATGTTCACAGGTCTGTCTAAAAAGTCAATCAGACAGCTGCAGGTGATCCAGAACGCTGCTGCTCGCATCCTCACTTGAACCAGGAAAGTAGAGCCCATCACCCCAGTTCTAAAGTCCTTACACTGGCTCCCTGTAGCTCAGAGAATAGACTTAAAATACTCCTACTAGTTTATAAATCATTACATGGCTTAGCACCAAAATATGTTGAAGACCTGTTGTCACAGTACCAACCACCAAGACCACTCAGGTCCTCCAACTCTAGCCTACTAAACATCCCTAGACTCAGAACTAAACATGGAGAAGCAGCTTTCAGTTTCTATGCTCCCCTTATCTGGAACAGACTTCCTGACGAGTGTAGAGCTGCTGAAACTCTGAACTGCTTTAAATCGAGACTAAAAACCCATCTGTTTAGAATTGCCTTCGAGTACATGCTTGATGTCATATGTATGAAATGTGTTCATGCTCTCTTGCTTTTTTTTTATCTTTCTCTTGCTTTATTGTGTATAATGTGTAACGTGTGTGTTTTTTACTTTTAATTTCCAATGTTATATTCCATGTGTTTTTTTTAAGTCACCAAATCATGTAAAGCACCTTGAATTACCCTGCTGTTGAAAGTGTGCTATACAAATAAAATTGCCTTGCCTTGCCGATGGATTTTTCTTTTTTCTCTCACTTTCTCTCTTTTACAATTTTTATGTTTTTTTTATTTTTATTCGGCTCAACTTTCTTACCACCTGTTTGCAGTTTCTTTTTTTAACCTAAGAGAACGTGTCAGCAGTCTTGCCACAGAGTTAAAAACTGCAGACGAGACAGGACTTTTTTTGTCTAGACGGGAGAATAGACTATTCCATTGCTTTGTATGCAGTAACAATATGATTGTAGAATGGCCTGATTTTTGCACAGACGACCGTAATCAGAAGTGGGTTTTTTTTAATTTTCATTGTCCTCGTCATCGTTCACAAAGCTGAGGTGCAATGACCACAAGATTGCCTTAAACTGGTTCCTCTGCATAGTGTTACGGGATAATTGAAAATAATATGGCCACTCACCCCTCCAGTAGTCAGCCCTGTGGTGCACATTTACAAGTCCGGTTTATTAAATGATAGATAAAAAAACATATAAGTCTGTTACAGTGAGGGGAGTCCAAAGGAACTTTCTGCCAGCCTCATTCTTTTTTGTAGCATTGGTATTGTCGATAATTGTCCAAATTACAGATGAATTGAAGAAGAGCTGGAAGAGAGAGAGGGGAGACCATGCTGCTGTATGGTCAAATGTAGGGCCTGGTGGCCTCGTGGGCATTAACCTAAAAGACTCAGGAGTGCTGTCCTCCTCATGTCTGTGGTACCACACATCTTCACCCACTGGAGTGTCTTTGGACAGCCATTTGCCTTAGCTTTCCCCATTTTTGCCTTCTTGGTTGGCTGCGCAGAGGTTAAAGGCCTTGGAGGTATTTAGTCTTCCTCCTCACTAAAACAAGATAACAGAAAAAGAATTAGAGAAATTATAAATACATGCATACACATCTACACACATATTATTTATATATATATATATATATATACATACAGCGGCTTGCAAAAGTATTCGGCCCCCTTGAACTTTTCCACATTCTGTCACATTACAGCCACAAACATGAATCAATTTTATTGGAATTCCACGTGAAAGACATATACAAAGTGGTGTACACGTGAGAAGTGGAACGAAAATCATACATGATTCCAAACATTTTTTGCAAATAAATAACTGAAAAGTGGGGTGTGCGTAATTATTCAGCCCCCTGAGTCAATACTTTGCAGAACCACCTTTTGCTGCAATTACAGCACTCAGTCTTTTAGGGTATGTCTCTACCAGCTTTGCACATCTCGAGACTGAAATTCTTGCCCATTCTTCTTTGCAAAACAGCTCAAGCTCAGTCAGATTAGATGGACAGCGTTTGTTAACAGCAGCTTTCAGATCTTGCCACAGATTCTCGATTGGATTTAGATCTGGACTTTGACTGGGCCGTTCTAACACATGGATATGGTTTGTTTTAAACCATTCCATTGTTACCCTGGCTTTATGTTTAGGGTCATTGTCCTGCTGGAAGGTGAACCTCCGCCCCAGTCTCAAGTCTTTTGCAGACTCCAAGAGGTTTTCTAACGAGATTGCCCTGTATTTGGCTCCATCCATCTTCCTATCAACTCTGACCAGCTTCCCTGTCCCTGCTGACGAGAAGCACCCCCAGAGCATGATGCTGCCACCACCATATTTGACAGTGGGGATGGTGTGTTCAGAGTGATGTGCAGTGTTAGTTTTCCGCCACACATAGTGTTTTGCATTTTGGCCAAAAAGTTCAATTTTGGTCTCATCTGACCAGAGCACCTTCTTCCACATGTGTGCTGTGTCCCCCACATGGCTTGTGGCAAACTGCAAACGGGACTTCTTATGGTTTTCTTTTAACAATGGCTTTCTTCTTGCCACTTTTCCATAAAGGCCAACTTTGTGCAGTGCACCACTAATAGTTGTCCTATGCACAGATTCCTCCACCTGAGCTGTAGATCTATGCAGCTCGTCCAGAGTCACCATGGGCCTCTTGGCTGCATTTCTGATCGGCGCTTTCCTTGTTCGGCCTGTGAGTTTAGTTGGACGGCCTTGTCTTGGTAGGTTTACAGTTATGCCATATTCCTTCCATTTCTGAATGATCGCTTGAACAGTGCTCTGTGGGTTGTTCAAGGCTTGGGAAATCTTTTTGTAGCCTAAGCCTGCTTTAAATTTCTCAATAACTTTATCCCTGACCTGTCTGGTGTGTTCTTTGGACTTCATGGTGTTGTTGCTCCCAACATTCTCTTAGACAACCTCTGAGGCCGTCACAGGGCAGCTGTATTTGTACTGACATTAGATTACACACAGGTGCACTCTATTTAGTCATTAGTACTCATCAGACAATGTCTATGGGCAACTGACTGCACTCAGACCAAAGGGGGCTGAATAATTGCGCACACCCCACTTTTCAGTTATTTATTTGTAAAAAGAATTTGGAATCATGTATGATTTTCGTTCCACTTCTCACGTGTACACCACTTTGTATTGGTCCTTCACGTGGAATTCCAATAAAATCGATTCATGTTTGTGGCTGTAATGTGACAAAATGTATATGTGTATATGTATATATATATATAATACCATTCAGGCAGCTGTGTCTCTCTGTATGACGTTCTAGCAGTCTGCTTGGGCAAGTGTTGATGAATAAGCTAAGCATGAATGCCGAGGTGGGGGCATCGACTGTAACTGAACACGAGTAACTGAACATCCATCGTGTCATGTTATCAACTTTTTACTTCCTGTAACATAGAAAGTACTCTTATATCAGATCTTCTGTTCCTACTGTGTCTCTGCTCTCTCTTTTTATTCTGGAATTGCACTGCTCTGGGTGGCTGCATGTTGGAGTGGCTCTGTTGGCTACATATTAAGTTTTGGTTTTTTTGTACATTGGTTTCTCTTTTTTCTTGAGGAAGATTGCATTTTTTTGACCTGTATACTTTCCAGTTTTTGGTGCTGTGAAGCTGAAATGATTTTTGCTGTGAATTTTTCACTTTTTGACAACTTGTTATGATGCGTAACCATGGCAACAATGTGGTTTACAGCCGGGAGCAGCTGATTGATTAACATCGCAAAAGCTGAAATAATGCCTCAACTGAAGCCACAAATCCTTGATGAGTTGATAAGGAGGAGACGTGGATGCAGAACAGGAGCGAAAAGGAGACAGAGAAAGAGGAAGTTCAAGCCATCTCTTCCATCGATCATAATGGGCAACGTAAGATCACTGGCTAACAAGATGGATGAACTTCAAGCCCTTACAAGGACTCAGCCAGAGTACTGGCAATGCAGTGTTTGTGTTTTACTGAGTTGGCTGTTGGATCATATCCCCGACTCCAACGTCTTTCTGCCAGGCTTCCTGGCTGTACGAGCAGACAGAGATCTGAAAACGAGCAGGAAAAGAAAAGGTGGTGGAGTAGCAGTGCTTGTCAACAACAGATGGTGTCACCCAGGACATGTTACTGTGAAATGTCGTCTCTGCAGCCCAGATGTCGAACTCTTGGCTTTTCATCCATATTATTTACCAAGAGAGTTCACCAGTGTAATTTTGGCAGTTGTTTACATTCCACCTTCAGCCGTTGCCGACAATGCATGTGATGTCATCAGTTCCATTGTTGCTAAGCTACAGACAGCACCCCAATGCATGTGTGGCAATATCTGGTGATTTTAATCATGCCTCGCTCTCTACTACACTTCCAACATTTCAACAGTTTGTCAGCTGCTCTACAAGAGGAAACAGGACCTTGGATTTGTTTTATGCAAATGTAAAAGATTCATACATGTCCAAACCAAGACCTCCTCTGGGACAATCAGATCACAATCTTGTTTTTCTCTGTTCAGAATATAAACCACTTGTTCAGAGGCAACCTGTTACAAAGAAAATTGTGAGAAAATGGTCACAAGAAGCTGAAGAAGCCCTGTAGGGTTGTTTTGCGACCACAGACTGGATGACTCTTTGCCAAGCACATGGAGAGGACATCAATGCCTTGACTGAGTGTGTGACTGACTATATAAACTTCTGTGTGGACAACATCATCCCCACCAGAACAGTGAGATGCTTCCCTAATAACAAACCCTGGATCACCAGTGACCTGAAGGAACTAATAAACAAGAAAAAAGAGCCTTCAGGGAGGGAGACAGGGAATTACTGAGGAGTATACAGAAGCAACTTAAGGTCAAGATCAGAGACAGCAAGGAGGCATACAGGAAGAAGCTGGAGAACAAACTACAGAGGAACAATACCAGAGATGTCTGGTCAGGAATGAGAAAGATCACAGGCTTTAAGGACAGGAAGGATTGGATAGATGGAAGTCTGGACAGAGCCAGTGAACTGAACACATTCTTCAACAGGTTCAGTTCAGGAACTAGCTTAGCATCCTCCTCTCCTGTTCCCAGCCAAACAGACATCCCACTCTCCTCTGATCAACAGTTTCCCTGTTACACTTCGGATGTTTTATCCTTTACCTCAGCCATGGACTCTTCTGATTCCACAAGTTTGACTTCAACCAAGTCAGGAAATGCTGCTACCCCATTTGCCTCCCCCTCCCACTTGTCTGTCTCCAAAAGTCAGTTGAAGAGGCAGCTGGTGAAACTGAACCGGAACAAGGCTGCAGGTCCAGATGGTGTCAGCCCCAGAGTTCTGAAGGCCTGTGCTGAGCAGCTCTGTGGGATCTTGCAGTACCTCAACCTTAGCCTAACTCAGGAGAAGGTCCCAGTGTTGTGGAAGACATCCTGCCTTGTTCCAGTACCAAAAAGAACTCACCCATCAGTCATCAATGACTATAGACCTGTTGCCCTGACATCCCACATCATGAAGGTCCTGGAGAGACTCCTGTTGGCACCCCTGAGTAAGCAAACAAGAACATATCAGGACCCGCTGCAGTTTGCTTATCGCTGTGGAGTTGGAGTTGAAGATGCCATCATCCACCTACTTCAACCAACCCACTGTCATCTGGACA